>CAKNYM010052531.1:207448-270865 GCA_932195095.1 Andricus curvator
ATTCACTACCTACTCCTGACCATATTTCAAAACCGCCTTTCAACACCACATAATTTCTCATAATAAAAATCCTAGGATGACTTCAGAAATATTTTTTGAAACATTTTAGTTTTTTTAAAGTACTTTAAAGACGATTTGAGTTTCAGTTTTGGGCTTTCAAATCACCTATACTACCCTTTGTAAAGAATAAAAAGTTAAATTCTATTTCTTTTTTATTTCTAGACGCAGATCATAAGATACTTGGGTTTTAAATAAATTGTACATATGTGTTTCTAAATTGCAAAAGTGAAATCAACAACATGTTATTTAGGAATTTTTCTTTAATTCTATAATATCCTATAGATTAATTTAAAAACCTACAGATCTTAAGCGATGGATCTTAACATAAAAAAGAAACAGAATATAACTTTCTATCCTTTAAAGAGAATTGTTTCTGCCCAGAGTCATTTTCGGACTTCCTTGTAAAACAGTTACTCATTTTACACAAAATGACGGTATTTTACAATTTTTTATTAAGGGTGGTTTGAAGGCCCAAAAGCGAACCTAAAATTATCTCTCAATGATTGAAGAAACTATTAAATATTTACGTAACATTTCTGAAGTTATTCTAGGCCTTTTCTTATGAGAAATTATGTGAAGAACTGTGAAAAAGCAAAATATCTTTCAAAGGGGAAGTTAAAAAAAGTTAAAGGGTAGTTTTCTATCACTATCACATATTTTAACTTTCACAAGGTAATTTTTAATCATTCAAGGCTGAAAATATCCAATGTGTAGGAAAAAAGCACATTATAAATATTCAACCCCCTATAGAGGATGGTATTCTGAAAAAATGGTGGGCAAAATTATTTTCTGTGGTGCCTATCGCCATTTTATTTTCATGTAATTATTGCTTTTACGCAAATCATTTGTAATTTTCACATAAAAAAATAATTATCGCCTTTTAGCGTTTAAAGGCCTAGAAACACGGGATGAACATTTTTTTAATCTTATTAAAAGGTGCCCAATTATTCTTATATCAAATAAGCTAAAATAGGGTGATGAGACAACAACAAAAATATTTTTTTTGCCACGCTAGTGTATAGATAAGAGTGAACACTGGAAATTAAAATTTTAAAATTTTTTATAACTTAACTAGAAACTTTTTGGTTTCTTATCGTTAAAAATCCCTAAAAATGATTTATTTGCGAGTAAACTTGAATTTGATCGAAAATCGAACCTAAATTCTGCAGGAGAAACAATTATTTTTGAGTACATTCTTCTTGATATTTAAAAGATTAAAATTCTTAACTGAACTGAAGAAAAATCTCTGAAACGTCCTTTAGTTATTGTTAGTCACCGATTAAGTTGAGACATAGACCTTGCTTTTGTTCTTTGAAGTTTTTTTTTGGCAACTCTACTCATTTTATAACCTCAAGTGAACTTTTGTTATCCACCAAGTATGTACAAATTTTTTTAAGGTGCAAAAATTTTTTATTTTTTTTATTTTACTTTATGTAAATTTCCAACCTTCAGCATTGAGCGACAAAAAATATGCTTAAAGATGGTTTGGAGCTTTTCATTCAATCAAATTAAGAATTTTCATTTTCCAATGATAATAATGAGACCTCAAAAATAAACTTCTTAAACTTTCAAGTATATTTTATGCTACTACTCTTTCGTTGTAGCTTAAGTACTACCTTCATCAATTTACGACGAAAAATGTTTCTTTTAGAGCCATTTCTTCGGTTGAATTACGAATTTCTATCTTTGACGGTTCATAATGTCTTCAAAAATAAATTTGAAAAAATTGCATTTTCCTTGTTAGTTTCAGGTCAGTAACTGCACTCAGAAGACGATTCGGTAAAATCAACAAAATTTGGTTGGTTCAACCATAGAATACGGTTATTAAAAGGACAACAAAATATTTGCTTGATATAGCTAAAGTTTTTGGTTATCTTAATCAAATCTTCTGATAGATGGAGTATTTGGTTGATTTAAAACAAACCCTTTTTTGGGTCAGTCAAATATTATGTTAAATAAACCAAAATTTGTTTGATTCAACCAAATTTTCATTTTTAACCAAGAAAACAGTTTTTTTTGTTTCAAGCAATTTTTTTTCTGCGTGTGTTTCTTTCTAATCTGGGTGGACCATTACAATTGTGTACTATAATAATATAAGTTCCTATGCAGTACATAACTCATCAAAAATTATCTCATGTTCGTACAATTCAGTTAAAGTGCAGAACATTAGATATTTTTTTTGAGTTGTATACTGCTTAGGGACTTATATCATCAATATCATACACTGGGAAAAAGGATTACTTGAATCAAAGAAATGTATAACTGAATACGTATAATCAAATTTTTTTTTTTGGTCGATAGAAGTTTTTTCTGTAACAAGAATGATTTTCAAATTTGAAAAACAGTATTTCGTGGAAGAAGAAAAATTTTCTTGGAACAAAAAAATATTTGATTGGACGTATTCACTACCACATTTGTTTGTCTGTTATATTCTTTGGTAGTTGTTCGCTTAGATCAGAAGAAAAGAACTTTGTCTTGAAAATAACGAGAATTCACGATTTAATAGAGCCATTGCAAATAGTATTTTGATTTTGCTTTGACATAATATGTTGAAGTTATACTCGGAAGTGGATGCTCTTTTCTATATATTTCTTTCACGGTTCAATAGAGCTCCAAAAGTAATCAAAAGTACTTTGTTGTTCTTTTGTTCACTATGTAAATTTTATATCGACAGATTTTCGCCCATTTTATGAGGTATTTCTCGGAAACGGTTGCTTCTTTCTGGATGTTCCTTTCAGGATTGGACACAGCACAAAAAGAACTCGAAAACACTTTTTTACTTTAAAAAATAAAATAAAATACAAAAAATGTATACATCTTTTAGTATCCCACATGCAATTTTCTAAGGAAGGCGCTGCGTCACGTTCACTGGGCTTTTCTTGGAGATACTTTTTTCTGGGCGTTCCTTTTGCGATTCAATACACTAATAAAGCCTGACAATTTTTCACGAAGAATGTGTAGCTTTTTGTTTAAAATTAATTGCGTTAAAGTTATACAGTTTTTTTATTCCTCCTATAAAATTCGGGTTTTGGTACTTACGCTCATATGCATTAGCACCCCTCAATATACATATATACGCACGAGAAAATTAAAAATATAAAAAAATTGCATTTCTCTAAAAAGTGCCTTAACGCGACCAGTAAATAATAATTTTTCATCAAGTCAATCAAAAATATAACATTACCTTCAAATCAACAAGAACAAAAGTCCGGACTAAGGTTTCAAAAAATAGTAAATTTGAATCTATGGCCAGGATTTTCGTTTTGGGACAGTATCAATTCTACACATATTCTATACAGAAAAAATTGATATGCGATGAAATTCTATACAAAAGAATGCAATTATTAAAAAAGTTGTGTGCAGATTTTCGCGTCATTGAATTTGTTTGTGTGGAGTTTTTAAATGAAAATGATACTAGATCATTAAAAAGTTAATTGTATGATCGTAGAAATTAATCGCGTTCAATTAATATTAGCGTCGAAAGTTTTATTTTCACTTCGTGTCTGAATTTAAGATACACAGTTTAACTGTTGAGAGAGATCTAGAGTTGATTTAGATTCGAAAAATTTAATATATATAGCTTTGTGTATATAGTTTTAAGGTACAGGATGAAATTGTGAATAATTTAAAGTCAAATAAACACATGTAGACTCACAGTAAAAACAAATACATATACATAGTTATATTAGAGTTAAAGTCAGGTTGGACTTGAATGAAGAAAGCAACTACATTTAAGTATAAAAACTATCTTAATTATAGCACTTACTTATCTTTAATAACAAAAAGGCATTTTTCGACTGAAATGAAGTAAAGTATGCGCATAACTTTCAGTATACAATTCTGAAAGTAAGTTGTAGGCAGCCTGAAGTAACATGTCAGGCTTTCGCTACCTAAAATTAAGAAGTACGCATTACTGAATTTCAGTTTGGTTCTAGCTTACTCACGCTGGGACATGCACACGATGCGGTCTTGGTATATTTTGCTCCGTTTCTTTACCCTAGCCCGCGTGTCAAATGACGCTTTTTCGCAAATCTCAAAAATTTTCGAACACGCGCAGAGTTTTAGTTGTATCTTCAGTGTAAAGTTAGATTTTCAAAGAACGTCCATTGTTGTTTTTCAAGATTGCTATAAAAAAATATGATTGTATAAATATATAGTGGTGTTGACACACATAAAAAAGTGCGTCTTTGACGTTTTTTGTGCAGACAAAAAATTCTAGCTGGGTATTTATAGAAAATCCAAAAGGATTTTATAAGGAATAACTTTGTAATTAATGTGATTTTATGTTGGGTCTTACGGTTACGGGGGGTGAATGGATCCATAATTTTGGTATAAATAGGCGTCTTACTATAAGCTAGGAGAGTCCTTAATTTAAGGATATTTCAACCTTACACTAACTGTTGAGTATAAATGTTTTCTCAATTTTATATCTTTACTACCTTAATTTCAGCATTTTTAGTTGCTTACTTTAATGATTAAAACAGATTCTTAATTTCAGATTTCATATGCTTCTTTTTGTTACACCTTGAAGTAGTCCAATTTTTCAATTAAAGTATTTATTTTTTCTGTGCTGGACTGTGTAGAGTTTTGCTGCCTTCTAATATTTATTTGTGTAGAATTGATACCGGCCCTTATATGTTGTAGTCTGTTGAAGAAGCGAACTGAAATGTGTTTTTGTAGGTGGATTTAATTAATCTAATTTTTCGTTTTAGAGGCCTTAGTTTCATTTCCGTACTGGGAGTTCGGAGATACACTTTTAAAGCAGCGGGCGACATTTGCGCACATACATACAAAGTGACTGGCAATTACTCGTCTCGGGGGCGTCTCGTATGCAACTCGTCTATATGTATATTGTATATTGTATATGTATTTGCGCTCTGTATGAGCAGGAAGAGAAGGTGCTTTCATTTGTCGTGGAAGTGTTAATGGCCCGAAGTAAGAAGTTCTCGACAACAATGCCAACCGGAGCGACGAGTGGGCGCTCAAGATATGGGCCAGTCTACCGCCCAGGAGACTACCCTGCCTGACCAGCACGTTGTGCGATTATACGAGACGTAGAATTGTTTGCAATTTCACGAGGAACAAAGAGGAAGGATCTGCACCTTCGAATAATGGTCCTGCGAGACGATCGTCAAACCGAATGCATCAAAAGTGAATTGTAGGAAATTAATTCATGGCCATTTGTATTATTAAAATCTCATTATATTGCAACAATTTTTTTCATATACAATGTCAAAGAAATGATTTAACTTTGTATTATTTATATTCATATTTGAAGTATTCAAGGCTTGGCATTTCAAACTGCATGTTGTATCCCATGTGGAGATCGTAGTAGCAAGGTAGCACTGGAAAACACATGATGATAATTATGTCTTTTACTGGCCTGCTACTGACCAACAACTCGCACGATACTAAAATATAACTAATATTGGCCTGGAACTAGCCTGTTTTTGGCTAGTCGTGTACTAGTACGAAATATAGTTAGGGGCCGTCCATAAACTATTTTATCACTTTGAAAAGGGGGGGGGGGGGGGGGTCGAGCCAAAAACTGCGTTTGTAACAGGTAGTGGAGAGGGGCGGAGGTCAGTGGAATTACCTTTACGAACTTAGATAACGTTTAGGACGTTTCCAGATTGTAAATTTTAACAAAGTTTGCGAATTTTGTGAAAGATGGCCCTACAATAGTACAGCTCAAAATAACTTAATAAGTTTGAAAATCACTTTCATATTTCATACTTCACAATCTTTCCCCTATTCCTTTCTTTTTCTCTTTTTTGAAGAATTCCTCTTTTTACCTGTTTTCCGGAAACTTCCATTTTTTCCCCATTTTCTCGTTACTTCGCCTAAATGAAAACTGAATTAATATAATCCAATTCGAAATTTTTTTGTTACATTTAATTCTTTTTGGTTGAAAAGTCTACTATTATATTTTTTGTTCGGAAATCATCTCGTTTGGTTAAAAATGGTACTATTTGGTTGAAAATTTGATTATTTGGATGAAAATGCAACTATTGTATTGAAAAGTAATCTTTTATGGCCAAAAAGTCAACAAGATGGACATAAACCTATATTTTAACTTAGGTCTAAGCATAGGTCTAAAGTTTAGACCTATGCATGTCAGTCCTAGGTTTAGACTCTAAACCTAAGACTGACATGGTTTTTTCTTCCGGTCATTTGGACCAAGTCCCAAGAAAAGACCCACGTTTCTTTGAGAATTGTGCTATGTGGGTTTTCTGATAGAAAATTAATGTTCTTGGCTGAAAAATCTCCCTTTTTGGTTGAAAATTCAGCTACTTGGTTGCATATTGAACTCTTTTGTTGAAAAATAAGTTTTTTTTTATGAATCATATACGTTGAAAATTCAACTATTTGGTTTAAAATTAATTTTTCTGTGGAAAATTATTTTTTGTTTTGTTTTGAGGATTAATTCTTTTAACTGAAAATGTAACAATTCTATTTTTGGTTAAAAATTGATTTTTTAAATTGAAAATTGATTTTTTCTAGTTGAAAATGTAACTACTTTGTTGAAATTTCGTCTTTTTTGGTTGAATTCAACTGTTTTTAAATTCAAATTAAAATATTTTTTGGTTGAAATATCAACCATTACATGTTTCGTGAACAATGTATCTTTTTTGGTTGAAAAATCAGTCACCTGGTTGAAATTTGAACTACTTTATGAACAAATTTTTGTTTGGTTGAAGATTCATAATTTTAGTTTCAAATTCAAGTATTTGGCTTTGAGAATTAATTCAACTATTTTGTAGAAAATTCATCCTTTTGACTAACATTCAACAAATTTAGTAGAAAATTAAACTGTTTGGTTGATAATGAGACTTTTTGTTGAAAATTCATATTTTTGGTTGAAAATGAACTTTTTTGTTGAAAATGCAACTTTTTGGGTTAAAAAATTCAATTGCTTTATAAAAAATTGGTCTTTTTGTCTTAAAAATTCAACTCTTTGGTTGAAAATGCAAATATTTTTGATTGAACTGTAATCCTTTTTGTTTGAGAATTCGACCATTTTGTTCGAAAATGCATCTTTGTAGGTAGGTTGAAAATTCAACTATGTTGTTAAAGTCATATTTCTTGGTCAAAAATTCAACTGTTTTGTTAAACATTCGTCCTTTTGGACTGAAAATTATTCTTTCATGGTAAAAAGTTATTTTTTTGGTTGAAAATGAACCATCTTGTTGAAAATTCAGCTGTCTTCGAAAAAAAATCGTCATTTGTCTTGAAAATTCAACTATTTGATTAAAAATTCAACTATTTTGTTGAAGATGCAATATATTTCGACTTGAAATCCTAGGAATTTAAAGCGTTTCATATTGAATTCCATATGGTATATACCAATGAATTTATTTAAAGAATTTATTCTTCCATGACTTATATTATTTGTAAATTTATTTGTTCACGTAGGTATGTTAAAAACTTAACTCGCTAGAATCGCGAAAAAACGCATAATAAACGTAAAATCTGTGTTTAGCCAACTGCTACGTTCCTTTGGGGGGGGGGGGGGCAACCCAAAATAGGTAATGTAGTTTATGGACGGACCATTATCATAAGTGGGTTTTCTAGTATTATTTTATTACTCACATGTACATTCGTTTTGGACATTTACGTATAAAGAATCCAACCTTACTAAGTGTACCTAAATTCCCCCTTCCACAGAAGATCGACAGACACTAACACTTTAAATTAACCCCAAATACCCCAATTAACCCCAAATGCCCCAATTAACCCCAAATACCCCAAATCTCAATAAGCCTCTAGGCAATGCGTGTCTCATTTTGTCAGGGAAGTGGAAAAATGTAGAAAACCAAAACTCCTGAGCAGAGCCGGCTGCCGACATATGAGTTTGAATGTAAACATTCGAAAGCATCCAGTTGCCCACATCCATCCTCGGCATCAAACCTCTGGCTCGACATGAGTTAAACGCAGTGAAAACACGACTAACGAGGATCCCGAACGGTCAATCATCCGAGTGCTAACCGCGCCCGTCCGTGCTTAACATTTGAGATCTTGGCGAGTCAAGAAGCACTACTCAGCAACTGCCGTCGGTTAGTGGTTTACCTAGTACTGGGAGTAGTTAATTTCCACATCAGCATTTTTTACTTTAGAGTGATTTGTGAAGATAGATTTGTGAAGTTAGATTTTCGCCTTCGCTATTCGCGTATAAGTACATATCTATGGAATTGAGAATGACTTATGTGTGGGAATCTAGGATCTTTCACTCTTACTTTCTTTTATCACCTTTGAGCGAGCCTTTGAGGAAGACATATCCACACTGAATCTCAAGAAGCTTCATCGTACCAATTGAGGCACTCACGCACTCACGTTGGCGATTTCCAGCAGGCGACGATAGATCTATGTCCGCCCTCGGTTTCATGGGGTACCATTGCACTAATGTAAGAGTAAGAGAGAAAGAGACCGGGTTACTTCTGTCAGGTAGGCTTAGTGGCTATACTGCGTCCGGTACTGATTTAAGCCACGTGAGAACGATAGTAGAGTGTGTGGGAGTAGTTGCATCGACAATCGACAATCGACATCTTCTTGATGTCTTGAGGCGGTCCAATCGCTTTTTGTAGAGGGAGCAATGCAAAATCGTAATAGTCGCTGCAGAAGACAATACTTATCCCGGTTCTCGAACACGTGGGCCATGTGATTCACCAGGCGAGAGTGCATCGAGACACGTATAGAGACTGTACAGTACCCAACCACATACACAATTGCGTACACCTACATGTCGTGTAAGCGCGGAGTCGTAATCGTGCTCGTAAAATTAGAAGCGAAATTATAAGCGGCTTTTATGGTGTCTCTCAAGGCCCCCGCAACAGGGCGACGTTGATCGGTGATAATTATTATTTAATTGGATTTTCAAAAGCAACACTTTAAGGATTTCTTTTATTCAAATTCTACTTGCAGTTTTGTTTTAAGCAAATTATTTTGTTATTGCGTTTCTTATTTGATAAATGTAGACTAATTCTTAATAATTCTAATGTAGAATATTTTAGCATTTTTATTTTAAATATAGAATTTAATAAGACAGGGTATTTTTTGTAAACAATTCTAAACTTGAAATCACGAATTAGACATTTATAATCGAACTATTTTTAATAGAATTTTAAGAAAGATATTTAAAAACATAATCTTTCTGACCATCAGTGTGGTTTTGAGGATCATAGTCGTCTAGACTCTAGATTGTCTAGAACAGCGATTTCCAAGCTATTGCTGACGGTAGGGTCTCCTGCCGCAGGAGGGGGATGCTACCCTAGCCGCGGCAGACTTTCCACTGCGAGTAGAAGGCAACTTTCCTTTATCTGGAACGAAGGACCCTTTCATTGTTATGAGATTAATGCCTTTTACAAACACTGAAATCATGAAAGCATGGCTTAATTAAATCAATTTTTTTATATAATTAGAAAAAAATGAGAAAAAGGTTGAGCAAAATCGGTTAATATTTTCAGTAATAAAGGAAATCTTGAAGTGCATCCAAAAGAACATCAACTCTAAAATGGTATTGATGGGAAGGTCGCTTGAAGCAAGCAACCACCCTCACAACCGTCAGTCAAGTGTCCCCTTGATACAGTAGCATTTGTCTAATTATTGAGTAATCATCTCGAATGGACTTATCATGTTTTGTTCGCTTACTTCCCTTATAGTACAGTTTATAAGCTGATATGATTGAAACCTCCTATAATAATTTAAGAGAAATAATACTTTAAAACCTATCCGAGCAAAGCTCTAGAACATTGTTTAAAAATTATCCCAAGAATCATCCTATTATTCAGAATCATCAGGTTGCAGTATCATGTCAGACTCGATTTTATTACTGAGAGATATGTTATAGCTTCTAGCTGTTCATCCAACAGCTGAAAGAAAAAGAAATGATTATTTTTGTCAATTTTTTCGAAGGCTGAAGTTGTATGTTTACCAAGATGTACGACCGTTAAGTCTCCGGCTACACAAGAGGGTGCAAGTCACTCGGAGATGATGTAGTACGAGTATTGTAGTAATTGCTCGTACTCGAGGATTGTATTCGACTGTTATTGAATCGCCGTATGCAAGCGAAATGCATTCACAACCTTCTACAGGACCAAACCGGTGCAATAATGTTCGTGAATACATACATTCAACTTAAGATCACATCACACGATGGAGGGTCTTCTCAGAAGATCCTAGGAAAAGGAATCCCAAGACTTTCGTACGTAGGCAGAGTTTTGCTCGAAGCCGATATAAGGTCGATCTTATTGTTGCCTCAAAAAGGCTAAAACCAGATCAATATTTCAGATGCTGATTTGCTTACCAATTTCCAAAAAAATGAACTAGACACTTCTTATAATCATACTGACACATGAAATAAAGGAATTAATAATTACAATTTGTACGCTATTATAGTAAAAGTAATGACATTAATAGCAAAGGAAAGAATGCATGTTTCAAGTCAAAGAAACTCACGTGTTTGATATTTGTCTTGGTATACAAATTGGTCACGTACCTGGCTTAATAAAGTCCGCTGGGACTGCAGAATGACTCGCAATTGCGCGCTACGTTTCTAGCTAATTTTTCCAGGAATCTGCGAACCGATTAAATATTTCCCTCGTACTCCGTCTATCGAACTCCAAACATGGAAAGCGGCTTCGCTTTTTTCTAGATGGCAAAACATCGGCAATTTAAAAATCGTTGGCTGTCCGAGTGAAATCATTTAAAGGACATAGAACTCCAAGGAGTGTCATTAACGACGGTATAGCATACTCTCGAGGGCAAGTTCAGATAAAAGAATTAAACATAATTGCAGTATGTAATCGACTCTCCTAATATGTCATTGAAGGAAAGGTTAAAATCTTCGGATTACGTCAGTTCCTGATCCTTTGTGAATGTTAAAGAAAAATAGAGCCTTCTAAACCTTCAGTGGTGGCTTAGGTATGCCAGGACCACAAATGAAAGCACAAAAATCGTCGTAAAAAATGAATTATGGTGATGACGTCTCGCGGAAAAAAGGAACAATAGGAATGAGATGGGAGAATGTTCCAGGCAGTGTCACAGAGGGCCTTAAGGAGTCTTCTCGTAGCGTGGGCGTGCAGACGGAGATACACCAATGGGACCAACTGTGAGAAGATCGCCAGGTTCACCGGCAACGGGTTCCTTGAACGAAGGAATAGAGGGTGTGTGACGTCGCTAACCACTCCGAGAAACGGAACACCTGAGTCTTCTCTTTCTGTGTCCACCAAGTCTGCCACTCGATTGTCGTTGGACTTTTTCTTTTTTTTTCGTTTTTCCTTCTTGCATCTTTTGACTTTTCTTCTCCTGTATCTTCCTTGTCCTTCTTTTCGATCCATACCACAGAGGAAGGATCTTTCTGCATTAACTCGTGACCACGTGGGACGCGCATTTCCGAACTCTCTCGTCATCGACCTTTTTAGCATCAGCCGCCTTTCATGTTGTAAGCACTAGCTAACAAGGTCGCGACATTAAGAAAATTGTCAATTACTGGAAAAACTTTGTTCTGGGCTTTGTTTCAGAAGATTTTGTTGTTCAATCTTCCATCTTCCATTGATTCAAGTTATTTACTTTTCTTTACTTGTGTGTACATTGATTTATTTAAATACGGAAGAGCAGTTTCCATGGCATGAATTATCCCGCCTACTGTAAAAGATTAACCTTCGAGTTGGTTTGTAGGCTACCGGATCAGTGTCGCATAGATAGAGGGGATTGGACAATAAATTGATGTAATTAATGTATTTGCTGCTGCAAGAGCCTGTCACAGCCAACACAATGATTATGCTCCTCCTGATGCAACATTGATTATTTTAGGTATTCGTCCTTTTATAAGAATCCAAATGACGATGTAGATTAAGATCCTCGACTTTTTCTAAGCGTCTACTGACACCTTTACGATCTGCTCGTGCAGCAATTATGGCAAACAAGTTTATCTCCACCGAATTACTAATTCCACATTTTACATGCATGCTGACCGCAGGTTCAGACTCAATTCGTCTACCTGAGATCGAGAGATTTCTCGTTAACTTAACCACGTAATAAAAGAGTGTATTAAGTCTAGTAAAAGAACACACACATCGTTGATTATACGTTCATCGCTCAGACGATCGGTTGATATTTCAATTTGCATATAATCTACATGGCGCGGGCGCTTCAAGAACTTTTTGCCGTTTACATGTTCAACATTTGGGACTCGTTTGCATAAAGTTGTATAGTAGCTGCTTAATTTGTTGTCGAAGTGTATCTGTGAAAGAGTCTCATTTTTCAAAGGTTCGATAATTTTATTCATTCTTTCAGTTTCCTTCATTATGTAAGGTTACCGAGAATTTAACTAACAGATTTCAAAAGAATTGAAATGAATTCAAGGAAAATTTGAAAAAACTTAGGAGAATGCAAACAAGTTCATCGTGAGTTCAAAAGACTTTGAAGGAATGCAAAAGAATTCAAAAAGAATGCGATGTCAAATATTATGTGTGCAGCTGAACTGGCATTCCTTTGGCTTCTTATGGCATTGATTTACACTTACTCGATAATAGCTCAGATTATTCAATTTATTCCAAAAAATCCAAGGGAATTCAAACTTATCTAAAAATTTGGAAGAATTCAAATAAATTTAAGCAAATCGATAGAAAACTCAAAATAATTGAAAGAATTCAAGTGAGTTGAAAAGATTTCAAGTGAATTCAAAAGAATTCAAAAGAATATTTTAAGCAAATGTATGAATCTTGGTTATATTATATACTGAATTTAAAAGAGTTAAAGGTAATCCAAAATAATTCATACACAACATACATATATACAAACTGAGTGTATTTTAATTATTCGAAAGAATTCAAGGGAATTCAAAAGAATTCTCATAAATTCAAAAGAATTTTAAAGAATCCAAAGGAGTTGAAAAAATTTTTAAAGAATTTAAAAGACCTTAAAAGAATTCAAGGTGAATTCAGAAAACCACGTGGAAATTCAAAAGAATATAACTGATGTAAAATAATTCAAAAGAATTCCCAAAATTCAGGAGACTTCAAGGGAGTTTAAGGGAATTCAATAGTATTTATAGAATTTGAAGATTTCAAGTGAAATTTGAAGAGCCCAAAAGAATATAAACAAAGAAGTGCAAGAAATGCATGATTGAATGATTTTTAAAGGAATTCAAGAGAATACAAAACAATTCAAGAGATTTCGAAAGAATCGAAAGGAATTCAAAAGAATGTAGAAACTCATACACCTGAATTCAGTTAGACCCTCGGAGGTAGCTAATGAGTTGCCCTAATTGGATATAACATATATTTTTATTAGTGCCAAATTTCGGCAATGCATTTTATTGGCTTAATCTAATTATTTCGACCTAACACATGTTTTCGTAGAAGATTATAAATACTACTTTTTGCCTGTTCTTTTCACGATTCAATAAAGTTAAGTAATAGCTCGAAACTACCGTAAACTAGGGCTAAACGGCGCATGGGGGGGGGGGGGGGAAGCAGAGCACCCTTGATTGTGCACTTCTAAATCCAATATATGCTTTTCCAGCTTAAAAACATGGAGGCTTGCAGCTAACAATTGTAAAACTTCAATTGAAAATACCAAAAGAAGCAATATTGGGTTTTAAACACAGAATTAATGGTGCCCCTTTCCCCACATATGCGCCGTTTAGCCCCAGTTTACGGTACGCTTTTGTTTCTTATTTTAGTTAAAAACTAAAAAAGTGATGCAACTCAGTATGTGTCAATATTTTTGTTCTTGGGGAGGCACAGTACCACTGACAAGGGTTTTTCTCGGAGGTGTTTGCGTCATTCAGGATGTTCCTTTCTTGTTTCGATAGAGTTAACTTATAGATCGAAAGTACTTTCTTTTTTTTTTAATGCAGAGATAAGCAATTTACGCAGGTTTTCTAGTTTCTGATCCGGCGTTTTTTCGGACACGCCGTTCTTTGCCAAGGTTTTTTTGCAGATGGTTTCTTTGTTTTTTAAGCCCACTTTTCGCGATTCGATAGAGCTAAGTAATTGGCTCGAAAGTAATTACTTGTTTTTTTTTTTATTGAAAAATAAAAAAGTTATGCAGCTCTTTCTGCGACAAAATCGGCTTTTTTTTGCGACGCCCATACATTTGACAACATTTTTTTCGGAAATGGTTGTTTTTTCACGATATTCGTTTTATGGTAGATCTAAATAATAATAGAACAAAGTTTTTTGTCTCATGTCAAATTGGAGTTTTGGAACTTACGGCCTTATGCCCCGGGACCGTTCAAAAACAACTTGATCGATTAATTTACTGATTGATTAGGGAGCGTACATTAATTATGTAATGCTTTGAAGGGCGGGGGGGGGGCTACAAATTAAAAAAATGGCCATGACGTAATTAATGGACGCACCCTTACAATATCGCTAAATTGATTCTACATAAAAAAGAAAAAAATTTGGACTTAAAAAGTAGCGTCTTAATAGGTAAGGTTCAATCTGTTCGCTGTTGTCTGTTTGACTTCCGGCCTCCCCGAACAGGTGTTACTACGAGATAAAGAAGACTTAAAAGAAGGACGCAGTGACCATGTAAACGGAATTCAGTTTACGGCCCAGAGAAATTCTATGCCAGTATCATTGGCGTGTGTTTTACAACCAATTAAACTAACCGTTCCAAGGCGGGACCTTGTAATAATGATTTAATTACTACCTCCAGAAGGGGGATGCCTTTTGCCTTGCAACATTGACACTTTTGCTCCTACAATGTACAGACTACAAAGCACTTTTTGTTTACAAAACAAGATTAGCTTATCGATACGCAGACTTCCGTTGATAAGTCTTGTTGGATAAGAACTCTTTACCTCTTGTAACTGTATCTTCTAAGAGAGTAGACTGTAATCAGAAGGTATCAGATCAGAAAATTAACTTCATGAACAAAAATTCATTTCTCAAAATAAAAAAATAAAACGTCAAACTACGATATTGATTTTCATAGTAATGTTATTAAAGAAGAGATGACAAATAAGCGTCAAGATGTTCAAACTTCTATGATTTTTTTATTAAGATTTTTGATCTTGTTTTTATTGTAGGAGGCAAGTACCGACCATAACTTTTAACAAAAAAAAAAGATTTTGAAGATTTGTTTTCAGGGCTTCACGAATACTCCTCTTTATAACGAGATATGCGTTCTTGTATCCCAAGAAGTAACCCGAGAAGAAGATAAGATTGATAGAGAGCTTGGCCTGCAACGCATATGCTTATACTATGGAAGAAGATAGTGATTAACGAATTGTCCCTAACATTACTTTATCTCTTTTTATCATATAGGCGACTGAACTTTGAAATAGGTAAGTTAGCAAATAACATATCCTCTGAAACCTTTCGCATATTTTTAAATACAGAATTTTTACTTCTTCGTCATGATACACATATATACATAGTTCGATGAAACTTTCTTCAATCGCTATTTGAATATATTTTTCACCTGCAAGAGTAAAAATAATTTCGTAATTTTTTTCCTACTCGCAATTACATTGGCGACATTTTAGGCTCATTATACTGAAAGCTTTTTTATTTTTAAATTAAATCGTTATGACTTAAAATTGTGCAAAGTCGCAAATTGTCATGGTTCCAATTAAAAAAATGTTTAATTTTAAACCAGTCTTTGATATTGTTTATAAATTTTTATTTTACAAGATTGTTATATTATTGAAGTCTGCATGTTTCCAATTTGTAATTTTTTCATTTTTAAGGTTTCAGTTTTAAAATTTCACGTTAGAAATTTTCAATTTCTATTTTCAATTAGGGTAATTGGTTCAATGTTTGGCTACCCCATAGTGATGACCACATTGTCTGAATATGCTTATATTACAGGATTCTTTTTTTTAACTATAAATTTTTTTAATTTCTTAATTATATGAAAGTTTGTTAAAAATAGAACACAAATTAAAGTTATGTTAAATTAAATTTTCAGTTATCATTTCAATAATATCAACTTACTAACTAATAAACATCATATATTTCTTGTTATTCTTGTTATATTTCTTGTTAGTCTTGTTATATTTCTTGTTAGTGAGACGATGAGAAATGTTGAAAATTTGATGTACTAATCAGGCTCTTCAACAAAGGGCGAAAGCTCCACCTTTTAAAAAAACATCAGACAAACCTGTAGAACAAAGAAATCTTACATATTCTTCATTGAAAAAGACGTCGTTAAGAAACTTAATATATTTAACGTATATAAATAATTGTTTTTCACGTTGTGTTATGAATAATGAGCTGAAATAATCTCAAAAGACAATTTTTAGCCCCGGCTAATAATAATGCAATTTAGAAGAGAAGTCAAAGACGCCTTCTGGGACACTTTAAATGATACAATAAGTATTTGCGATCATGGTGAAAGGATCATTCTGCTAGGTGCTAGGAGATATGAACGGATGGGTCAGCATCCAACGTCAGGGTACAGATACAGAAAGGGTGATAGGTAATTTTGGGGATTCAAGAAAAAATTATAACGGGGAAAGATTTGTTAGCTTATGCTTAGAAAAGGGCCTGCCGAGTAAAAATCATAAGTATGGGAGTGATCAATGATTGACTTTCCAAAGTATAAAAAATGTATGGTAAATGAGACGATCCCATACTTCAAGTATATTGAAATAGTATAGATAAAGTATATCAAGTATAGCTGAAGTATGGCTGAAGTATAGCTAAAATATAGCTGAACTATGGGATATACTTCATCTATACTTAAGTATAGCTACGGTACAGATTATACTTCATTTATACTTAAGTATGCAAAAGTATCGGACATCGAATGGTACTCATTTCTTCTTCAAGATACCCTAGCAACGTGATTAAACATAATGTATCATAAATGACAGCTCGTCCAAAAATTTAAAAAGTTCGCCATTCAAGCGATTTCGTGAGTCAAATATGTTTTGAATATTGTTCGTGGGGATGAACAATATGCAACGGATATACAATGGACTACTTATATGACTCTTATGTCATATATATTGATAACAGATCCAGAATCTTTTATTCCTAAACATAATATTAATAGCATGAAAAGGTTTAATAAAGTTGTTAGTTAGGTGAAATGTTTAGTGTTAAATTTCATAAAGTTAGACAATTCATGTTACAATAAACATTTTACTTATTTTAGAATTTACAAACAATATTCTTTGACATTATGAAAATCATGATTCTGGATCTCTATTTTCATGTATTTCAGGTAACTGATTATCTCCCATCAGCAATGATACGGCTATACCTACTATAGTCATACTTTTCCTAAACTTTAGACGTATTCTACATACTTGAGCTATACTTAAAAGATATACTTAGCCATACTTTGACTGAACATCAGCTATACTTCAATTATACATTGTTATACTTTAGCTATATTTGAGCTATACATCCACTATACTTCATTCAAACATACATGAAGTATGGGATCGTCTCAAATGCCATACTTTTACTATACTATCTGAGAGATCACCCCGATACGATTTCACAGATGTTTTCCTAGATCAATCCCATACAACAATTTTTTTACCCGGATATTTATACAAATACTTGGTTTAGACATAAAATGATCCACATGTACACCTGGCTTAATGGAAATAGCCACAGTATAATTGACTTCGTTATTGCGGATGAAAGACTAAGAGAACAAGTAAAAGATACAAGAGTCATGAGGGGCTCTGAATGCAATACTGACCATTACCTTCTAGTCTCCAAAATAAACTTAGGGCGAGGATGGAGAAGAAAGAGAACGAAACAAACGAAACAAACGCGAAGCAAGAATGAAAATATAAGTTAAACGAACGCATAGATAGTGCCACTTGGGAAGCGCTTATAAGCAATAAAGATATAGAGGGCGCATGGACTATGCTACGGGATATCATTGTTAAAACTGCGACTGAAGTATGTGGTACGCCGTTTGTAGGAAGAAAGTCTGGTGATGCATGGTCGAATGATGAAATGAAGGCAGCACGACAACAAAAGAAAGAAGCGTACGAGAGAACCTTGAACATCACAGGTCTTAGCGATGAGGAGAGAAATAGGGTCAAAAATGATCACAGACACTAAAATAGGAAAGTTAAACGACTATTCAAGGAAAGTAAAGATAAAATCAGAACAGAAGAAGAGAAGAAAATACAAAACGACTTTGAAGGAAGCAAGAAACGAATATTTAAAAAGATGAAGGTAAGTAAAAGTACAGAGTTTGGCAGCATGAGAAACAGCAAAGGTGAAATGCTGTATGATGCAGGCGGGATAGTAGACGCTTTGAAAGACTCTTTTAAAGAATTATTAGGAGGTGAAGCTATCGGACAACAGAAATGCGACATAGAAGATAATGCATTAAAAAACCGAATTAAGAAAGTATGTGTCACTGAAGTTAGAGATATAATTAAGAACTTAAAAAACGATAAGGCTGCTGGTGTAGACAGTATTAGCGCTGAAATGCTTAAATACAAAAGAAAGCGAGATAAAAGAAACTGCGATAATTACAGAGGTATCAGCTTATTAAGTACCATAAGTAAAATATACTCAAAAATACTTATCCGCAGGGTAATGAAAATAACCGAAGAAAAGATATGGGAAGTCCAAAGTGGTCTTATGTCAGGAAGATCATGTACAGATCAGATATTTAGCCTAAGACAGATCACAGAAAAAAGCTTGAGAGTAGGAAAGAAAGTTTTCTTTGCATTTGTTGACCTAGAAAAAGCATTTGACAAGATGGATAGAAGTAAACTTTGGGAAGTGTAAATCTCGAGACAGTGAGGGTACGTGGGTTATCTTTCGCAGATGACAAGGTTGTTATAGCAGAATCAATCGAAGACTTGCAAAAAATGTTGAGCAAATTAAATACAAGCATGAAGAACATGGGCCTCAAAATTAACGTAAATGAAACAAAAATCATCGTGCTTCATGGAAAAGGTGATAAAACAATGTGCAACATTGTCCTAAATGATGGGAGATTAGAATTAGTGGATAAGTACATGTATCTAGGTAGCCTATTCACAAGTGACGGGAAAATAGATGGAGAGTTAGATAGGCGCATAAACGAGGGTCGGAAAGTTATCGGTAGAGCAGGGTCCATTCTCAGAAGTAGTATCATTTTTAGTTGAAAACCCTCAATTTATGACAGATGCATACAATTAACCTTCAAACGGCACACTAGTGCGAATTCGCACCAGCAAAAATTTCAAATCGCTGATATTCTTTCTGGAACTATTTTCAAGGTCTCTCCCCACTACGTTAAATATGTCCATACACCCACAAATACACGACGCGTAAACAGATATTCATCCGCTTGCGATCAGTGGAGTAAATCACTGTAAAAGTTTTAAGTGGTGCAAATTCGCACTAGTGTGCCGTTAGAAGGTGCCAAGTCGTGTTTTATGAAAAATTGTAAAACGTTGTTTCTGTGCCTGAAACAAGATCTTTCATAAAAAGGTAAGTTAATTTGTTCATAACTATGCCTATAAATAAAAAGAAATATTATAAACAATAATAAATAACATTTCATATACCAGTAAAAATATTGCATGAAAAGCACAAATTTTACAATTACTCACTAATGTTAGACTCTCAATTGATATGATAATATTTTTTCAACAATCCTTTTTTTATATTAAGAATGGCAGAGTAAGGACGTCGTTACAATTTGCGAACTTCTAGGACTGTTCTACAGGCATTAGCAGAGTAGTCTGAAGACGATGTGCGTCGATCACAGAGCTTCTGTCTGCGTTGACTGCATTGGTTTTAATGAATAATGTTCAATGATATTTGTCATGAGAGTAATAGTTTCACAATGAAATAATGTTAATTTTTTCTAAAACATAGGTAATAAAAAATTGTTCTTTTCTCTAAATATTCTATGTACTTTTAATCTTTCCTAACGCGCCCTCACATCGCATATCACCGCCCTGACACAGTTCACTGATCAATCTTTTGACCTATATTACAAAAAAAAACCATGTGTGCTGTCCTGCACTCGTGATATACTTCATACGAAAATACCGAAAATCTGACACATCGGGAAAAATACTTAATATAATTTTATCGGATTGGCATATTTTTTGTATGAAAGAACATCTATTTAAATAAAGAGTCTCGTTAGTTTCGTTTCAATACCTTTAATTTTGATCAAAGTATGTTTTTTTGTTGAAAATGTCTATTTTTCCAGAACACCTTTTTTTAATAACAATTTTGTTATAAGTTGATATAATTTTCAATAAATTTAAGCTGCCCCAACGGATTGGGCAAGAAATTTTACCCCAAAATCATATATTTATACGCATATTTTGAACTTTATTTTCATATTAAAATATTCAGCTGAAATGACAAAATCCCAATTCGCACTAGTGTGCCGTTTACGTATGCTGGGTTGAAGTGTGCCGTTTGAGGGTTAAAAAATGTCCAGTTTAAGTTTTCAATTTTTAAAAGCTTCTGGTTTCAAATATATGTATATGTTAGGCTCCGAACCCGAAAACGCCCAATGGGCGTTTAAAACGCACGCACCTAGGAGTGGGCATTTCTAAATGCCCCGAACTAGGTGGGAGCGCTTTTAAGTGCACCGACCTAGGTGTGGGCATTCTCAAATGCACCCACCTAGGTGGGGAAAAACTGAAACGTCCCGAACCCGTTCTAGTTGTCTTTAGATACAGAGAACGCGTTTTGGGGAATATACAAATTTCTTTTTGTGATAAAAAACTAGTATTTTTGTTGAGGCACATTCTAAACAACATGTCAACATTTGCTAAACTTTTTTGATAAATATTAGGTACATAACTATTCATTATTTTTATTTTTTTTATTTTTTTTTTAGATAACATTTCTTAAACAGCTAGCGAATGTAATAATAGTAACATTATTTCAAATTACCAAAGAATATGAATTTTCAACAAAAAAGTTAATTTTCAACAAATAATTTGAATTTTCAACAAAATATTTAGATTTTCAGTTGAAAAAATTAATTTTTAACAAACAAGAAAACGAATTTTCAACTAAAGTTATGAATCTTCAACCAAAAAAATGAATTTTTCAGAAAGTAGTTCCAGTTTGAACTAAAATTTTAAACCTAGAAAGATGAATTGTGAACAAAAAGATAATAATTAATATTTAAAAAACAAAATGTTTAAATTCAAAGTCAAAAATAACTGCATTCAACCAACAGAAACGAATTTTCAACAAAATGATTGAATTCTCTACTAAAACGTATTAATTTTTAATTGCAATTTTCAGTTGCATCTTTAAATAAAGAAACTTATTTTTGCAAAAAAAATCCTTTTTGTAATAAAAATCTAGTGATTTTGTTGAGGCACATTCTGAAGCACAGAATTCTGATCAAAGTCAAGGATGAAAAAAACGGTTCGGGACGTTTCAGTTTTTCCCCACCTAGGTGGGTGCATTTGAGAATGCCCACACCTAGGTCGGTGCACTTAAAAGCGCTCCCACCTAGTTCGGGGCATTTAGAAATGCCCACTCCTAGGTGCGTGCGTTTTAAACGCCCATTGGGCGTTTTCGGGTTCGGAGCCTAACATATATATAATTTGAAATTATATTTATAAATGATTAATTTTGATGACATGACACCTGTGTAATTTTTACATTCTCATCAAGAGAAGGTATTAGATTTGTGTAAAATTTGACCCCGCCCCCCCCCCCCCGGTTTTTGTCAAATGTCCACGTTTTGAGGCCCACCTGAACCCAAAAAATCGGTTTTTACGAATGTGTCTCTCTGTTTGTAGGTATGTGTGTCTGTGAGAAAGATAACTTTCGAAAGAATTGACCGATTGGATTGGCCTTTGGTATACTCTTTTGGTCTCCTAAACTAAAGTTTAAGTTCGTTCGCCAGCCATTTTGGATAACAATTCAAAATGTGAGCGCATTTTGAAAATTTTTGAGACCATTTTTTTCAAATTTTGAAAATTATATGTGCGGCTCTTCATAGTAATCAAAAATTCAAACAATTTGTTCTTATGACATTTGTCGATAAAATGAAAATTTTTAGAGTTATAGCATTTTCAAAATCCAAAAGAAGAAACGAAAATTAACATTTACAGCCAAACAACGCACGATACGAAAAAAGGCAGGAAAAAAAAAAATGTTTTTTTTGAACAACCTACAATATTGTTATAAGACTTTTTTTTTTGAAAAATCGGAAATTCAAATTTTTGTCGCACAAAAAAAAATAATGAAAAATCAAAAATTCCATTTTACGATCAAACTATACAAGATACGAAAAAATATAAATAGAAAAAATTGTGCACTAAAAAAATATCTACAAATTTGTTATTAATCAATTTTTGATGGGACGCGTTGTTTTTGTTTCATTTGTAAAAAATAACTGATTTAAGAATAAAATAAATTAAATTTTTGGACAAACGACACAAACCACGAAAAAAATTAATAGATATTATATTATAATATTTTCCTATTTTCGAATTAAATATCGAGCGCGAAGCGCGAATGTCTGGATGAGAATGTGTTCCTTAAGGTCTATAGAACCTTAAGTAAATTAGATCTCCTCTTTAACAAATTCAATAATCACTTCATATGTAGAGGTTTTGATAATTTTATAATATTTGCAAATAAACTTTTTCTTTTCATCTATGTCGAACACGAAGTGCAAAAACCTACAGAAATCGAGCGTAAAACACGAGGTGAATACATTATCGAGCGCGAAGCGCGAGTGCCAACAGCCGCGCGCCCCTGGCGCGCTTAAAATAGCTTAGACTATTCTTTGAATTGCTTGGAATAGCAGAAATGTTGCTGGGGATGCAATAACGGCAACAGTCTATTTTTTAAAATCAAAGAAATGATATATTCAGAATAAAATTCTTTCCACTAAATGACACAGTGTAGTTAGAATTTGTATCTAGGATCTTCTTTTTTGAGCAAATCACTGATCTACTGAAATGATCGATGCCTTACTGTGAATATCAGTTACTTGAGTTATAGCATTGAGCCCAGAGCGCAATGCAATTATGTGTATCACATACACATGCATAAAAATATGCATTTGTGTAATCTTATAATATTGTCAGTGTGTCTAACTTTGTTCCTTTGGCACAAAGCAACCCTCGTCAGAATCAATTAATTATTTATTTAATCAATTCAATCACTGAAAAAAATGGATTATACCGTTTAGGATATAGGATTTTTAAACGTGGACAGCAATCTATATTTCACAGAAAAAACAGAAGTGAATTTTTGTTGCGGGTAATTTTCAAGCAGATGAAGTTGAATTTTTTCGTATCGAAACAAAACAAGATTCAATAGAGTTGACATCGTAACCATTTCCCATGTGGTGGGTAAATCTTAACACGTGAAGTTCATTTTTTTTGCAGGTAAAAATTACTCTGAAATCGCTGTAAAGATTACATTTGGTTTTTTCTGTGATATTAAGCCGCCGTACAATCTGGATCTTAATTTTTAAACTTCTGGATCATAAAATTTAATATATAAATTTTACGGCTTAATATATATAGATTGCTGTACCAAATTTTAAAATCTAAGATCATAAACGGTATATGTAATCCATTTTTCTCAATGATTTATTTTCTAATCTTGTTAGTCTTTGTCCACAAGAAAAATTAGTCTCGCAGGTGGAGGTGTGGCACCAATTAGATTTATGGGACGTGCATTTCTATAATTGTTGTCACGATCTATTTTATTCTCATAAATTTTTTACAATAAAGGCAACACAAGAAACAGTAATAATTGCAGAAAAACGATATATAAACGGCTTTTTATCTCATATTGTTCATGGCCAATAACTTATACCCTTTAAATTATGTATCGAGGAAGAAATAAAGCGAATTAAAATTACCTAAGTTCAGTTATTATTGTAAGCTGAAAAGAAAACGAACTCTCATTAATATTCGCCGATAGTCAAATATGAGTACACAGTCTACCTTGAATATAATATTGATCAAGGTGCTGCGACATAACATGTATACGTGTAGAATCATCAAGTGTATATAAAAATTAAATACCTCATCAAGTTTCATCCTTGAAATAAATTATGATAAGCATCACGGGATGATTTTCAGGTGGAAGATTGGTTTTGCTTTCCCCACTGGGACAATACTATCATGATCGAGAGTAGATGGTCTACCGTACTACTATAAATTGCAATATGCAAATAAGTGCATGACTTGGGCAGACTGACGATCTTCATTACCCAAGTACTCGACCCGAGAATTCGCTTCGTGCTGACAAATGCAGAAACAACTTCTGCGATTACTGTGTGACACAAAATCTTATTTGCTCCTTTGGAAAGTAACTATGTGATTTTCTTTTTAGAAAAAATTCATTATGCGCTTATAAGTACTCGTTTTTCATGTTTCTTTTCTTTCTTCTTGCCTTTTTTGTACATTTTTCTTTCTAGAGTACCAATCTTATGAACCGTTGATAGATATAATTATAGCGTATCGATAACGAGGCGTTACCTGACCCGCGCAACTTGCAATTCTGTGATTTACAGTTGCGCGGGTTGAATTAAAGGCAATTAAGTCGCAGTAAATTACGTCAGTCTTTCCCCTCTACTTTTCGATTCCCCCCTTCAACCCCTTCCTGCAATTTCCACCCCACTGCCACTCACCATTCCCTCGAGCAAAGAAGCAGCAGCGGCAGTGGCAGATAAATCAGCGTCGTGTTTGCCTTCGCGTGTAATCGCGAGAAAAAATTGCAGCCTCTAGATGCCTGACGGGGACGCACAATGCGTTCTTGCATATGGGCATTTCCACAGAAACTGTCACTTTTTCGTTACTTCGGATTTTCATCTATTTTTTTGCACAAAATAAAAATTATTTATTGCAACTTAAGCAGGTAAAGCTCGAAAAATTAAAATTTTGAAATTTGTTTACCTTTCGCTTTAGGTACCTTTAAAAACTATGCCACACTGGCAGGGGGAAGGGTGGTAACACAGAATGTGACATCACACATGGAAAATATAAATGCAAATAACAATGTTTTGAAATGCAGGAAAAAATGAAAATTAGTAATTTTATCTTACAAGTAAAACATATGAATACAGACTTCACACTCTTTTTCCTGCCCCCCCCCCCCACACTTTTCCCCTTTTTATAGAATTGCCCTTTTTCTCTCAAGAAACTTCCCGTTCTTCCCCTTTTTTTCGTCGTTTCGCTTAAATGCGAACTGAATTAATAGAACCCAATAAGAAAATCCAACTATTTTTCGTTAAAAGCACATTGTTTTTAATTGAAAAGTCTGCTAATATGATTTTCATACAGAATTTATCTCTTCTGGTTAGAAATTCTACTATTTGGCTGAAGAATTAACTAGTTTCTATAAAATTCCTTTTTTCAGTTGAAAATTAATCTTCTGAAGTAAAAATTTACATAGTCCACCTTTGGCTGAAAATTGATCATTTTTAGTAGAAAATTCAACTGTTGAATTTTTCATTAAATTCATTCTATTGGATGAAACTTTAACAGTGTGGCTGAACATTGAACTGCTTTGTTGAATATTAATTTTATTGGTTGAAAATTTAACCATTTTGTTGAAAATTCGTTATTGTAGAATTAATTTTTCAACTGAAAATTGGTCTATTCCACTTTTTTTAAATTGATCGTTTTTAGTTGCAAACTTTACTATTTGGTTGAAAGTGCAAGTTTATTGAAAATCCGTCTTTTTTGGTAGAAAATTAATCCTCTTGATTAAAACTTCAACTACTTAATTAAGAGTTTAAAAAATTTTTTTTTTCTAAACTGTTTTGTTCAAAATTCGTTTTTAAGTCAAAACTTAATTTTCTTAACTAAACATTTGAACTGTACATTTTTGATTGAAAATTGATCGTTTTTAGTTGAAAATTCCTCTTTTTTGGGTGCAAATTCAACTAATTGATTGAAAGTATAATTACTGTGTTAAATATTTATTTTATTGGTTGAATATTTATCTACATCCTTTGTTGAATTTTTTTTTTTTTGTGAAATTCAATTTTTTCAACTGCAAATTTAAATATTCTATTTTTGGTTGAAAATTAGTCATTTTTAGTTTAAAATTCAACCATTTGGTCCAAAATGAACTTTTTTGTTGAAAATTCATTTTTTTAGTTTAAAATTCAACTATTTTGGAGAAAATTCATATGTTTGGCCTCAAAATTACACAATTCATCTTTGTAGTTTGAAAATTCAACTATTTGGTTAAAAATTTCACTATTTTGTTGAAAATGCAATATATTTCGACTTTGAATCTTAAGCGTTTTATACTAAATTCAATATAGTACCTATACTATGTAATTTTTTTATAATTCATTTAAAGCATACATTTTCAAATCTAAGTATGTCACACTCCAAAGAGTATTGTCAGAGAGTAGTATCTAAATGATTTTCAATTCATCCCGACAAAATCAAATTAAATTATCATTTTCTACAAAAATAGTTACACTATTATGTGCGTAAAATAAATAATTATTCCAAAATACACAGAACGCATGTTAAACTCGTGTATGAGAAACTCAGATTTGTAGTTATGACCTATATTAGAAGAATCAAATAAATCACGATAACACCATCACAAATTTTATGCTTATGAAAAATTATACCTTAAGGCACGTGACCCAGCCAGTCCTGAGGTCGACATTTCTTGTCCCATATTTAAAAATAAAAGTTAAAATAGAGCGGAAAAAATTGGGGAAAATATTAATAAATATAAAAGGACAGTGTGTGGTAAAGCATAGAGTTGGGGAAGAAAAAAAAGTTATCATTGGAATAACAAATATCGACCGGCAATCAAGCGATCTGCATTATCAACAGTGCTGACACCATGGATATATCAAATATCAATTTGTTTATTTGCACCAAACCAGCAAATCTTATCAAGTATAATTTTGGCAACCGATGTTTGCATCATTTTCCTCAAGACATGTGAGCCAGAACCTCAAAAATTTTTAATTGGGAACATTGAAAATTGGTTACAGAGTTCTACAGCACGGTCGGTATTTTTGTGAATTTCCTTATTCATTACATTTTTTTCTTCATCATTTCGAGCCAAATGTTGTATACAAACGCAGATTACAGTTTCCTGATGTTTTCCCGAAAGTTTCAACTTGATATCTCATTTTGTGTGGACATGAGTTGTTGCACAAAAAATGCCGATATTGCTCCCGTTTAATTTCTTCAAAAAAATTGTTTTCTAAATTTCGTTCCAAATGTTGTATACAAACGTACATTATTGTTTCCTGAGGCTTTCCCCAAAATTTCAACTCGATATCTCATTCGGTGTGCACGTGAGTTGTTGCAAAAAAAATTATCAATAATTTAGGTCACGTGACTCATGTATAACACGGCCTTAAGAAGTGAATAAAACAAATATAATTGAAAAAATTATTTGGAAATATTTGAAAAAACTTATTTTATCCTGCTCCCGGCCCAGTGTGAAATTGCTAAAAAGGTTTTGTAATTTTCTTTCGCACTTTCCTTAATAAAAATGACACTTTCTGTGGAAATTACCCTGTATGTATGGATTTGCGAGAGTCCTTAGAATGCGGACAAGACTCAAAGCACTGGGGGTGTATAGGGTAGAGATATCTGAACGCAACCCCAGAGGCTACGCACAAATAACTGTCAGATGTTCAGTACGCCATCGATACTAGCGAAGGAACTCAGCAAATCGCGCGATCTATTCTCTCGACTCATAAAGTCCCTTAAGTATAACGTCGGCACATGCGCGTTGCGAAAAGTATCATTAATCTTGCGGAATTTATCTTCGTTGATTACTGATTCCTACTTTACAGACTTCTTTAATACATAGGATTACCAGAAATTTTTTTTTCTTATAAATATTACATTTATTATATTTCCTAACCTTGCGTAGAAAATTAAATAAATGTAACATTTAAAAAATGGTGGGTTATCTCATTTATTAGGTGGGTCATTCTATTTGAGAAGGAAAAAGTGAGCCATCGATTTCTTTAATTTTTTGACATTGCATAGTGTTTAGGTTACTATAAATAATGTGCTTGGAGGGTTTTGCAAAATTTTTCTTATTTTCCTAGATATTTTCAATTAAAAGTTTAAACAAATGTAATGAAAAAATGGACAATTATTCATCCATTTTTCAAGAAATAGCCTTTGTTTTTTTTTACAATATCAAATATCAGTATCTTCACAAGAACTTGCTACATAGATAATTTACATACCAGCAGGTAAACATTTTTTCTTTTGAAAAATTTTATAGAGAAATGAACCATTTTTCTACTTTTAACAGGTAAACATAGCTTTTTTAACGAAATCTGAAAAAAAACAAAGTCTGTATTTTAAAAAATGGCTCAAATATGCATGCGTTCATTAAATTTGTTTAAGCTATTAACAATTTTCACCCAAAAAAGTTAATTTGTTTATTAAATTCGATAAAAATGTTTTTAAAAAAAGTCAAGCTGTCATAAGTCGTAATTAAATATTATTTTTACATATATTGCGACCAAAATGTTATGGAATAAAATATCTAAGTCTTCCTAATACTTAAGAAAGCATTTTTTCAATTGTTTGTTAATAACAAATAATTTTTTTTATATGTGCTCACCAATATATGTGAGCATTGCTGGAAACAATTTTCATTGATATTAAACATTTTTGAGCAATCGTCCACAGTTTGAACAAAATAGGGGACTTGAATTTTCAAGAATATGTACTTATTTTTGTCGCAACCGAAAATTTTTCAGAACTTTGTTTTTCAAAAATGTCAGAAAACACGTTTTTGCTATTTTCTGGTTAACTCAAGGACACGTTAAATATTATTTTTATTTCTATCGTTTTTAATTTCGCGATTTTCCTAACGTCAAAAAAAAACGATTACAAATTATTTCTTCAATAAACAATATGAAAATCGATACATTAAAATTTTTTTGTTAATTTTAACACTTTGTGCGTACTTTTTCATAGAAGTATCTTTTTCGCGCGATCAATAATAGTAGAGATAAAAATTGTTAATATATGGTCCAATTTTAAATTAACAATATCTACTAAAATACTGAAAATTTTGCAAAACCCTCCAACCACATCATTGAGTACTACAAATTAATTTTCTTATTCAAAATCTAAAAGACCTGATATTTCTAAATTCTGTAATTGTATATTCTGCAAATAAAATAATTTCAACTTCTTCAAGTCGTAAAACTATGAATCATAAAAAAAAAGAAATTATATTTTGAGCAATTTATTTTATTTCATTTGTTCCCAAGATAGAACATTTTTTAAGGTAATTTTATAAGATGATTTCCATTTACTAAAAATCTAAAACCATTGAAAAATAATGAATAAATAATGAATCCCACGTAGATTTTCACGAGTATTTCCATGAGGAATTTTACGGAATCATCACGTGAAATTCCATGTGGATTGTTTCAAACTATTCTCGAATTTCACCAAAATTTCGACTGAATTTAGTTGCGCATTTTCACGAAGATTAATAACGTTCAAAGATCCACGTGGAAATTCACGTGGAATCCTATGTGGATTTCCGCGAAAAATTCTGCTGAATCAACACGTAGAATTCTACGTGGATTTTTATCTGCTACTTTATTGTGTTGTTTCCGTGAATTTTAAATCTTGAAACATTTGAAAATGACGTTTAAATAACTGTTACCGATGCTATTTTTTTTGGTACACTGGTCTGTATTAATACCATGAAAGTATTGATATATATTTTTTAGTCTTCAAAAAAAATCCTCTCTAACTCCGCTGGGACACGAACCCAGGTCTTCAGATTGCATGCCGGTCTGGTACTCTTACTAAATAATCGATGGAGAGGACGAGATTCATATTAATAACATTTGAAAAAAGTTCCACGTTAGATTTCTACAAGATTAAAACGTTTAAAGTTACACTTGGAAATTTACGTTGAATTCCACATGGATTGTTTTGAAACATTCTAGAATTTCAAGTGAATTCTGACTGAATTTCCACGCGAAATTCTATCGAAGGATCACGTGGAAATCCACGTTTTTTGGGGCGGTTCTCCGGTACCTAAAATCTTTACACATTTGAAACACGTTGATACACGTGGATTTTTTGCAGTTCTTTGTACTTAATGTAAAATGATAAAAACGCTTTTCAATAACATTGTGATTAAGTTCCAATGAGCTGGGAAGATGAAACCCTGTGTTGATTGATTTATTTATTTACTGGAATTTCCCAGGATTGGTATCGCGGCATTTATGTTGTGAGGCATCCATAAATTGTTAAGAAGTTAGTATTAATGGATATATCAATGTCATTCTGTCGCCGCAAATAGGCGATGGCATCTTCCGATAATGTAAGATCATTATCTCGCAATTCTATCTTCATTTTTTCACTATGAATGTTCCCTTCAAAGGACACAATGATGATGCAATTGTTTTAAATCAATTGTGCATATATAAACCTTATCGATTTCCAGATTGTTGATAGATAAGTCCTACTTACAAGAAATGTTAGAAATAAACTTCAATAGTTTATACACTACCCAGCGAGAAACTATTTTAAAAAACCGTTTGAAAGCTTATGAAATTCCGAATCGAGTGAACCATACTAGAGATATTGTTGACCTTTTGAAGAGAATATAACACGTCAGAATTTAAGAAACTCTTTATTTGTTGAAGATTAATCTTTTTGATAAGAAAATTTAAATTCTAGGTTGAAAGTTGAACTACTTTCTTAAAAATGTATGTGGTAGTGGGGCCATATGGCAGAAGGGATATCGAAGAGGAGTCTTCAGAGCAATAGCGAATCGCCATACAAAAGGTAAACGCAATCACAGAGGGGTATAGAATGTATACTTGTAAGAGAAAGACAGAGACTTCCGTTGGAGAGAGACAAAGACTTCCGTACATGCATTCGGTCGTTTTTTTCAATTTACTCCCGTCCCAAAAGAAGTTTCACTTTAAAAAATGCAAGAATTTCTCGAATTTTGTACCTCGACTTTAACTGCCGCAGACACGTGGACATTTTTAGTCATATCTCGGGAACCCATGATGATTTTTGAAGTTGTACTGCCTTGAATTAAAGATGAGACGTCAAATATTGTGCGGTATAATTTTCAGATTTTTGAGGTAAGAAAATTAGAGAAATTCTTATCGTATCGACAATTTACGACGGTAGTGTAACTGCAAACTTTTCTATGATAACTATAGTGTGAAAATTGTTATTGAACGATGATATGGTGAACATGAAAAAAAAAACAATAGGTACAGTTGAATCTGGTGGAGACGCACAGACTCAAGGCATAAAAAATGAAGTAACAGCTTACCCTTAGGGTGTCGATGTACCAGATCAATGATTGCTTTGGGAGCGTGTAAGATGTTAATGTTGATGACGTCACGGTTAGCAGGTTAATGAGGTCGCTTGGGCGAGCCGCGAGGACCGGTAATATACGAAGCACGCTTATGTCGCTTATCTGTACTCATCCGTGCTCCTCGTCAGAGACCATGCAAGCTCCTCTTCCTCCGGTCGCGGTCGTCCTGGTTCTCTTCTCTGTTATGTGTTTGCCACGAGACCTGGTGCTAGTTTACATATCTCTGTATCAATTCAACCAACCTTGCTAACATGCTTCAACCGACCGCCATACTTTCAACGATGTGTCCCAACGATTCATACATTTCAGAAATCGTCCTTATATATTTCTTTCTCATTTCTTTGCAAGAGCTTCAAAAGCAGTAATATTTATATAGGCCATTTTCACATAATTTAAGTTTTTACGTCTTTAATTTTTATTACAGACTGTAGTTTTTAAATATATATTACATTTTTGAAACACCTATTCAGATGTAAACTACTCACTCAAAAAAAAGTTCTAGTTAAAATTACTAGACGCGTCTGATTGAAAAATTTCTAGTTATTTTAATGAGAAATTATGGTTAATATGACTCTAAAATTATAGTTAATTAACTCTGGTTGATTTTTTCTGGTTAAAACTATTCTGGTTAATATTTCTGGTAACAGAAGTGTCACGATCTTGTGTCGGTTTTCAGAAGTCTGTATTTTGTCTCATGTCGTGTTGCTGGATGTGTCAATAAGTGACGCTTTGTCGTAAATGTCCAATTCTCGAACAATCGCAATTTTTAATTGTATTTTCAGTTATATAAGTATCACTAATTATACTGAACCGCGAATTTAGTTGTGTTATAAAAAAAAACTGCGCGTATCTGTCTAAACACCTGTGGTACAGGGATACTTAAATACTTCCAAACCAAACACATATTTTTTGGGTGTCTTTGAAAAATTATTATCATTGTAGACAATAAATAAACAAAGTGAATATTCGAGAATTTTGGTATTGACCAAGTGATCTATAAGTGCATATTATGTAAAATCCCAAACAAAATAGTCTTAACGAATAGTTTCAGAAACAGAATGCATCAACAATATGCTGCTTTTGCTTCGAGTGTTGTATCTATCGCCATTTATTAATATATCCACATATCGATTATAGAGAGACGAAATTTTAGCTAAGCGGAACATAGTTCCTGCACTCTGTTATCGGAAACTTTTGTTAGATTATTTTCTGTGGGATGCAGCCCATGTAATTTCAGAGGGGGTTAGGAAGAGTCTATGAAGGTAGAAAAGTATCGAAATTCGATTGTAGAAAATCGTTGGGTACGAGAATATCTGGCTGAGCTTACCAGAACATCTGGTCGAGCTTACAGAACATCTGGTTAAGTTTACCAGAATATCTGGTTATTTTGACCAGAACGTTGTATTCTTAAGCTACCAGAAAACTGTCTAGTAAAGTTTTCTGATTAACCTTAACAGAAATTCTGGTTAAATTTACCCGAATTTCTGGTAACATTAACCAGAAAATTGCCAACCAGAAACTTCTGATACTTTTAACCAGAATTTATAGTAAGGACATATTTAACATTCTATTCTAGTTGAATTAACCAGAATTCTGGTTGGTTCAACCAGAATTTTTGTTGAGTGCTGAATAGGGTGATTCAACAAAATTATTTCCGAATCTAAACACCCACACTACCTTCATTCATTTGCACTATTTTAGTCAATAAATTTAAAAAATCGGATATGATTTAAAGGTTCCCTATTTGAGTTTTGTCTTTTTTACATTCTCATTCTAATGAGAAGGTATTGGTTTTATGTAAAATTTGACATAGTCGGTTTTCATCAAATGTCCACGTTTTGAGACCTCCTGAGTCAGAAAAAACGATTTTTACGAAGGTGTCTGTCTGTCTGTAGTCTGTAGTCTGTCTGTCTGTCTGTCTGTCTGTCTGTCTGTCTGTAGCCACGATAACTTTAGAAAAAATGATCAGATTTGATTGAGCTTTGGCACACTTTTTTATGGCCGAAAAATACAGAACGAGTTCGTTAACCAGCTATTTTGGATGAAAATCCAAAAAGTGAGCACATTTTGAAAATTTTTGAGACCACTTTTTTGGAAGATTTGAAAATTCTATGTACGGTTATTAGTAGTACGTAAAATGACGAACAAAATATTCTTATGACTTTTCGTGATAAAAAAAAAATTACTGGAGTTATAGCATTTTCAAAATTCCAAAAAACAAACGAAAATGAACATTTTAAGCCGAAAAACGCACGATATGAAAAAAAGTCAAGAGGAGAAAAACGTTGATTCCTGAACACCCTATAATATTTTCATGACAACTTTTTGAATTTTTCGAAAAATAAAAAATTCAAATTTTGATGGCACAAAAAATTAATGAAAAATCAAAAAAGCCATTTTGCTTGAAAACTATGCAAGATACCAGAAAAGATCATCTCACCAAAATTGTGCACCTAAAAAAGATCTACAAATTTCTTATCATTCACTTTTTGATATGACGCGTAGTTTTTGTTTTATTCGTAAAAAACAGCATTGAAAATAGAAAAATCAAATTTTCAGACGAATATTACCAGCTACGAAAAAATGACCGAAACAAAATTTGTTCATCCATGGAAGAGGTACAAATTTATTGTGACTCATGTTTCGATAGGATGCGTGGTTTTTGTTTTATTCATGAAAATAACATTGACAGTAAAAAAAATCAAAGTTTTGAAAAAACAATGCAAGGTACGAAAACATATAAATGAACAAAAATTGTGCATTCAAAAAAGACTTACACACCCGTAATCAATTTTTGTGGTAAGAATATATTCAAAATGAAAAAATTAACTTTTTTGATAAACGGCACAAGCTAAAATAAAATGTTAACTAATAAAATTTGTCGCCTCAATTATATCATTACTTTTCATTTGAAATCAAATACAAATTTAGTAATTTGTATATGAAGAACATATAACACGAAGCACAAAGTGCGCGCTCAGTGTATTTACCAAATCGCACGCCGTAAGTGCGCTCCAACTTTTTTGTTTCTATCATACGGTTCAAATGATTTTCAAATCAAATATCGAGCGCGAAGCGCGAGTGTCTGGATGAGAATGTGTTCCTTAAGGTCGATAGAACCTTGAGTAAATAAAGTTCCTTTTCAGTCTAAAATAAAAGAAAATTCAACAATCATTTAATATGTAGAGGTTTTGATAATTTTATAATATTTGCAAACAAACTTTTTCTTTTCATCGAAGTCGAACACGAAGTTCAAAAATCTAGAGGAGCCTAGCGTAAAGCGCGATGCAAATACGCCCGAGCGCGTAGCGCGAGGTGAATACATAATCGAGCGCGAAGCGCGAGATAAATATATGATCGAGCGCGAAGCGCGAGATCCAACAGTCGCGCGCCCTAGGCGCGCTCAAACTTGCGAGCGAAGCGAGCCGCGCGCGAAGCGCGCCATGAGAATGTGCCCGCGAAGCGGGCAGATTTTTTTTATTCTGTTTTTTGCTTTTATTTTCTGAACGTCTTGAAAAATGATATTCTTCTATATTATTATCATTGCTCGTGTTTTCGGTTTTTTACAATAAAGTCAAAATAGGAATTTGAATTAGCTATTGCCTCTATCTGTCCCTCTTTCAGTGTAAATCTCTGATCCTCAAAAGTACGCTGAATTCGGTGTAGTCTTGCGATGCAACATTTTTGAGACACGAAAACAAATGAAGGTACAATGAAAATTTGCATTATTCAAAATGAGATGTAATAGATTTCACAACAGCGTTTTTCTGTGTTCGTACCATTAAACACAAACACAGATTCAATTCATATAAGGTAATTGGTACAATGATTTGCCATCCCCCCTAATAATTTGCTATTTGTTTTAAATATACGTAATAAAGAAATATTCACAAATAAAACTTAATAAACAATGCAAGATTATTCTGAACACACTCCACGCTATTTATTATAAGTTTTAATTGTCCATATTTCTTAATATATGATCATTTTGAAATTATCAATTATTGTCAAAGGTGGCCAGCCACTATACCCATTACCCTACAACTATTTATCATTCCATGAAGTGTGAGCGACTTTACTGTAGGGCTAAGTCACTCAATCATAAAAAAACGTAAAAAGAAGTGCTTGGAAGGAAAACATCACAGAAAAAATTAATTATAAGTTTTCTAATCATTTTAGGCCAAATAAAGCTATTAAAACTTATAGAAACATTGAATAATCTGCTTATTGTCATTTGAAACATAACCAGATTTATTCTTAACCTCACGTATTAGTAAGTAAGGCATATTCCAATACATGTTATAATTTGATATATTTTGTACTTTCAAACGTTGTGAAAGGTATGTTTTAACTCTTAAATGGAATGATTATCAAGAGAAACAATTATCTATCTGGTTTATAATCAAATAATATGATGCCCGTTCCCTCACAAAATCAATAATTCTTACAAAAATCATTCCTATTTAAAATAATCTTTACTATTCCTGAAAATTAAAATAATCCCTAATCTTAAAATTTGATTTGCCGAGAAAGAGATAATTAATTATAAAGAATAAAGTTACGGGTGAGCCGGTTTACCACGCACGCATCACTTAGCCTCATTTTACGGTACTAAAAGTGCCTTTTTTAAATTTACTTATTGAAATTGGTAATTGACACACCATATATCAAATTTGTATAAGCAAATGTGAAACAAGTAACATAAAATTACGCGGCAAAAAATGTGTATTTCGAACAGAAAAATACTGTGAAATCAAATCAACAAAACTAAAATATAATTAAAGCAATTTTCACTTTTGAAATTGACAACTGTAACCTTGATTCAAGGATTTTCACATATTTGGAATTAGTTATGTGTTGTCATGAGTTTAAGATGTCATCCAAAATCCAAAAATTTGTAGCCAGTATGAGATATAAAGAAATGAAATAAGTTTTATACTAAGTTTTAAAAAGTTACAAAAATTTAAAAACTAGTTTTGCTATACATTCCACTTATTTTAATTTCAAATATAGGCCCTTATGATCTGTTCAATTTTAACCATCCTAACCTGTCAACAATTTTTTCACTTTGTAGGAAATTATTTCAGGGTCTGCTTTCTCTAACTGACCAGGAAAATCTTCAAAGCTGTCCTTGAATAAGAACATGATTTTTTGCTTTAAGAATTTCACAAAAAGCTTCCTTCCTATAAGATATAATTATTATTAAGTGCCAAAATAATGAATATTTGCAACAAAAATCATTTTTCTTGTCTACGAAAAATTTATGTGAATACAAGATACAGATTTGATAGAAACCCAAATTGCACTTACTAAACTAAATGTACTTGATTGTAACAGATATAATATCATGAAAGGGTATCGAAAACTTTGAATGATTTAATTTCCCTGGGTTGGGATTCGAACATAAAGAAACTGGACTTTACTGAAGATTCAGTGCTTCAATTTGTACGAAGAAAGTTGCCATCTAAGCTACACTGCCTTCAAGAGTATTAATTTATATCCAAGCTAATATCCACACGAAACGATTTGCTACAAAAATCAAAAACGTTTTTGAAGTAAAAAGAATTCTAGAAAAACTTTTTTCAAATGAATGCAAGAATATACTATGAATGTTCTAACATTATTATCATCATTAAGCCATATCCCTGTCGGGGTGAGTGTGACACACTTGGTGAGGAAGGGACCCAGGTTGCTGATCAATCTCTCCAGCGATCACCCCAGGCAAAGTACTTCACAAAGTCATCGTGTGAAGCTCTTTTCGAAATTCTGCGCATCAAAACAGCGAAGTAAGTAAGTTTACTTTCGAAATAGCTTTTAGGGTTTTCAAATACGGAATAAATATTAGATTAATACGCATTTAATACCCTGATAAAAAGCATTTTGCATTTCCAAGGATGTATGCTGATACCTTAAAAAGTGAATAAATATCGTTAAAATAAAAAGAGATGAAAGATAAGTAAAGTCAGTAAAGGGTTTATTACAAACCATTAACATAAACAATTATTTTTATAAAGTGCTAAGTAGGGTGCAATTAAAAGAATGAATATGGAATTGAGCTCTGTTGCGTATTGCCTGACTGCCTACCTCAGATTCGTTAAAAGTTCCTCCATTAATTCCGAGCTCCCATTGCCGAGTCTACGTCTGATAATAACTACTATATGGAATATAGTTGACCAGACTGCCATGTTGCAGTATGTGTATATGTATGCCATAGGCTAAACGTATCTCTACAAGTGTTATTGAGTTGCAGGTCTCTATCGAAACTCACCCGCCTCAAGCTCTTTCCGGTACTTTTATGTTCATGCATATACGAACATATAACGTGCTCGAATATGCACCTCCATGTGCATGCATGTGGGTGATATCATTTCTATACGATGCTGCTCGAAACACTCGTCGATTCGACTCTCGATTCCTGATAACATACATTACGACGAGTGCATCTTCTCCACTATTTTAGATTGTACTAAAAGATACTCGTGAGAAACTGAGCGAGTATTATTTTTTTTATTTGATAACATTTATTTTTACGGTCACAGTATGTCTCGTATAAAATTAATTCTTTTATTTCTACGGCCCACAAATAGGGTATTTTTTATTTTCTCAATATGTATCAGTAAGATTTCACTGATATAAATAGCTAGAATTGAGTCACTGTATCAGATCAGTAAGGTTTTTCACTGATCTGATCTGGTCCAGGTCTGGTGCTAGCCTTGTCCAGGTCTGACTTCATCTAGACCATCTCGTCTGGAAGGTCGGGCCAGGGCTAGGACTAGCGCTGGTCAGCTATCCAAGAACAATAAAAGTTCTAAGTTCAGTCTGGATGTCTGGTCTTGAGCGGGACTGGCGCTGTCTAAAATGATCAAAAAAAGAAATTCACACTATGAAAACAAGACGTTTTTTTTATCACCTTGAAAGTCTGGCCTGGTCCAGGTTTGGCTGACCCGCCTCCAACCAGTAGCTAATCAGACATTAACTAGTGGCTGACCAGCCAAAACCTGGCGGCTTTCCATAGTATCTAGCCTGAGGCTAGCAAAAAAAAACGTGACACTTTTGGCCAGGCCCAGTGTAGACCATCTGGTCAGCATCAAAACTTGAAACCAGGCGGTCTGGTCTGGGTCGGGCAAGAACCAGAAGATTTATAGTCTTATGTAACTTTCAAATAAAACTATATAAAAGATTCATAGGCAGTCACTTGAATCTCAAACAACTTTTCACCTGAAAAACCTTTCTTCTATCGGACAATATCTTTTCTTCATTCTTTGGATTTGAAAATTCAAATTCAAAAGAATATTTTTTGCTCAATTTATAATTTTTTTTAAATGTGCAAAAGCATGTTTTTTGGATTGAGCAAAAAAATACACATATTCTCGAAAAAGTTGAATATGTCATACCTCAAATTTTTTCAGCTTGAACCGAAGAAACATGTTATCATTTTGCTTTTTCGAAAAGAAATTTTGTTGTGATTAAGAAATTTTGAGATTTTTTTTTCTCGCGATTTTAAAACGTTTTAAACATCACGAAAATTTTGATTACATGAAAGCAAAACAATGACATATTTTTGGGTTCAAGATGAAGAAATTACAGGTTCAACATATTTAACTTTTTCAAAAAAATGTGCATTCAACTCAATACAAAAAAAAACATGTTTTTGCACAGTTTCAAAAAATTCTAAATTGAGAAAAAAATTTCTTTTAAATTTATAATTTTATATGATATAGGTGAGCAACTTTTGCGGGGTGTTAAAGTTCAATCAGAAAAAGAAAGTTGAAAAAATAACAGGCCCAGTTAATACTCACTTTTCACTGATTCAAATTTAAAGAAGAGGAAAATATTTTACTGTTTTTATGAAATATACTCCATAAATATAAATCATTGTCCCTTTTGGGACAATGATGTCTCTACTTTTTAATATTCGAATCAATGAAAACGTTGACTTTATTCAGTTCCCCATTTCATATTTTTTCACAGTGAGATCGATTGATTATTTAGTAAAATTTACTAACAAAATCAGTCCATATCATTGAAAAGTTACTGCGAAATGGGTTGCTGAATGTCACCTATGAAGTTTTCGACTTTTTACTGATTAAAAATTAGACAGCACGGATTGGAAAAAAGGGAAGATAAAACAAGATTGATTAAAGCCTGAACTCGTGGTGTCAATTCTGGACAATTCAAAATTCCGGGGTTATCTCCTTTAGCTTAGACTTCGATTCAGGAACATGTAACTTGTTACAATTAAAAAATTATAAATTAAACTTCATGAGTTTCCAATGAAGACAGTATTATTTGTAATGAAAAAATATAATTGCCCAAAAGAAATTATGCACAATTTTAAATTAAAAGTTTCCAATCTGAAGCTTTCGATACTTACAATGAATTAAATTTGGAACATTTAAATAGAACAATTTTAAAATGAAGTATTTGAAATTAAAAAATAGGAAAATTTAATATTTGAAAATGAACAATTTCGTCTTTTTGTAATATATGCGAGTGAAAAATTTCAAGTTAAAGATCATAAATTTTAGGTCTGCATTCCCAAGCACACATCAAGAATAACAAAGTAATTAGCGGTTTTATTATTTTCAAAAATTCAACGGTTCAGAATTTAAAGTAGTCACGATTGAATAATTCAAATTATAACTATTATGGTAGTCATTAAATGATTTAAAATTGAGCTACATTAAGAACTAGAGATTTTCTCATCGAAGCGTGTGAAGTTGAATATTTTCTCTTTGAAACCATAGGATATGGACATTTAAAAAAATTTATCAGCTAAATGAAATAGTTTTAAAAAATTACAGCTTTAATAACGGTAAAATGTAGGGGAGAGTGGGGCTACTTCGATCAGGGGGCTACTTTGATCACTAGCGATTTTTTTATTGAGTTTAAAATTTCAAATCGAAATGCCGTCAAAAGTTAGTTCTGCTAGTCACCCAATGTTGCACATGTCAACATTTGCGTGCAGGTTTTTGTTGCTACATAATAAGAATGCGCATACATTACATGCGCGACGTAACCACAATTTTCGAAAAAGCTGTCAAAATAGTTACACGGAAAATTGTCGGAAAAAGTTTATTACAAGCAAGGAGTGTTCCTTGAATGAAGAAATTTCAGTTGTTCCGTAACTACATGTATGCCCTAATATTCCTACACTAACCTTTTTGCGAAAAACTTTTTGTTACATTTTTTAGCTCATTTGCAATTTGTTCATAAACTGTGAGGCTACTTCGATCAACCTGTAAATAAGAGTTGTTTCATTTTTTGAATATTTCACGTTTATTTTCATGTCAGAAAAATCACAGAAATCATAAATTTTTTGATTATAAAATATATACAAATGTCAACAAATTTTTTATTTCTTAATTTGTAAATATGATGTGTCATGTAACGATTTGAGATTAGATTTGAGTAAAAAATTTGTCAAAATTTGCGTCACGTGATTTATCGCTAGTTAATCCATTACATCAATTTTTAATTTTATTTTCATTGATTATTTAAATTATTTTTTGCTTCATTCTGATATAATGTCGAATTTATTAATTTTGATTTGTTTGGTTTTAATTTTTTTCAGTTCGTTAATCTGATGTGTAATTCGAGGTGTAATTCAAATAATTCTCCATGTAGTTTAAATCTTTAAACGCAATTTGTTGGTTTGATTTCATTTCATTATACAATTAGTGAATTCTTATTTGTTTTTCTTCAATTTTTACTTTTCGATTTTTTCGTCTATTGTGTAATTTAAATGATTTTGAATTACATTGTAATTAAGTTTCGAGGTAGTTTGCTGCTTTAATTCGATTTTATTTTCAATTTGTTTACTCTTATTTTTTGTCTGCCTAGGTATATCTATTGACCGAAGTAGCCCCATTGGGTGATCGGAGTAGCCCCACTGGTGGGCTACTTCGAACAAATGAGACATTGGAGTAAATGTTAATACTATTCATAACAAATGTAATAAAAATCTCTATCAATCATGTATACTGCATATGGATGTTAGCTCTTGTATTTCAGTACAAATAAATAAAAACATTCGTCAACTATCTTTGAAAAAATCCTGTTTGAAAAAAAGTGATCGAAGTAGCCCCACTTTCCCCTATAAATAATTCAATTTTTAAACTTTTGGATAATTGCAAGGTTTAAAGATCAAGAAAATGTTCAAAGGCAAATTAGTTTTGCAACTATTACAGCTTTCAAACGAGTTTTTAAAGATAACGTAAAATTTTCTGCCTAAATCGAGAAATAATCAAAAAAAAATATTTAACGAAATTATGCAGATTTTAAAAAGAAAAAGAATGATATTCATTTTAGAAATTTTTCTTGAAAAATATCAGTTTTAGAGAAAAAATGTCAACACGAAAAATATATATTTTGAAAAGATCTATTTAGTTTTCCCTAGAAAATAATTGCCTGTGGTCAATATTTTTCATGATTTTTCCCAACAACAATTTTTTTTAACAGTAACATAATTTTTACGAACCTGCGGTAAAAAATCTTCAACAGAATGTCATTGGTATGCAAAAGGAAATGCACCCAAAGTATCGATCATACGCATTGAGTTATGTAAACATGATTGATCTGAATCTACTCTGCAAGATTTTGATTTACCCATAAGTTTTCACTTGTCGATTCGAAAGATAATTTCCCTTGCAGTAATATTTATTTACATGTAATTTAACAGCCTCTATGAGTCTATATCTCAAAACACAAGTCTTATCACGAGAAACATGCGTATGTCTTAATTACCTAGTATGTAAACTCTTGTTATGGTGGAATCAATTGCGCTGTCAGTGGGATTGCCATACTCGATCGATTTCCTTGATCGTTCCAGAGTGCCTACAATTTGTCACGTGAGTGCCGTAAATCAATATAAAAATTAAAAGAATGCAGCAGAGAAAACATCGAACTGGATTTCATACTGAATATCCGCAATTCAATCGTTAGTTGCCAAACTCGAGCAAAGGGAAACTACCAAGGTGGTCTTGTCATAGCGATTTTCCCAATCAGCTTTCTCCGATTATCCATTCGTTTCCGTATGCTGACTCGACAATTTTAACTTGTTTAACTCAAGTTGCACTCGTAATAACTCAAGTTTCATTCAACGAGAAACCAAGTGATGCATTAATTAATCTAGGCATCTCTCACATTTTGAAATAACTTGGTGACGCAAGTCCAATTTCTCTTTCTCAAATTTATAAAAATCAACTCTATTTGTTTAATTAGTTTCTCTCAACAGTGAAAGCATTTTCTAGCAATCCTTGAGTGCTGTTTTGAACTTGCATATTTCACAAAAGTTAAGTCAAGGAGGAAGTCAGGAAGCCAATAATATGCCAATTGAGCAAGGTTTGTGTGAAACAGAACGCGGATATGATCTCCATCATTGCACAATGGGATTACACCTTGACTCACATCTTGATATCGTTCCTGAACGCTTGCCTCTCTCTTAAGACTATTCTTTCTATCCTAAAGTTTATTCACTCTCGAACGATATTTGCGTGTCGGCTATCGTACATGCCAATCATCATTTCGTCGAGTCGTTTCTGCAGCAAAAAATTGAACCGCGTTGGTGGAATCCAGGATTCGACGAATAAAGACTTCAGTCAACAAAACAAACCTTAAAAGTTTTTGAGAAATCACTGAGCCTGTAATAAGTAATCCGAAGATGATGTAAAAGTTGTAAACCCTCGTTAGCAGATTGTCGGTGCAATTCTCTCGTTATTTTCTGTCTATCTTTCTTCTTTCGTTATACAAGCTCTAAAGGTGAAGATAGCTCGGTCAGCAGGCGTCTTTGTTCCGATGGTGCGGTTTATTTAAATAAAGCACATTAATATTTAATACTTGAAGAGTGTTTAAGTGGGAGTTGCTCTCGCTGTGCGCCGCGAGCCCTATGTAATTATACCGGCGGCCCACACTCGAGCAAAAGGGTCCAGAACAACGAGACATGGCACGAAACAGAATGCCCCAAAAGTAAAAACACTAAAACACCCTGCTTAACTTTTGGGCCGTCCTTCTTTGCCTTTACCTGTCTTTTCTCTGTGAACTAAGGCAGTCTTCTTTTCCTTCAAGAAATACAAAGCTGCTTTACGCTAACAGCTCAGATGAAGTCTACTTGCTATATCTGCAGGTATACGGTAGGCGTTACCTGTTCGCAGGATGCTCACCTCTACTGGAAAATTACCCAGATTCAAGAATTATTCCTTTTGATGCAAAAATTAATTGTAGTTTCTCAAACAACTTTTCCTCAAATGTAATAACAGCCTTTGCTTAAAAAATAATAATATTTTAATCCTATAATTTTTAAATTCAATTATTTTAATCATTTTAATTCTAATATTTCAAGCAGAAAAACATTTGATATATACACATATAATTAAAAAAAAAGGGTTAAACAACCACCGCAGGGTCCCACTGAGAGCAAATGCCATCTAAAAATGACACCGGCTCCCAGTAGACCCGCGGTACATTACACTTATGGCCACGTCTCACGACCGTGAGATGAGTGGTCACAGGGCACGATGAAATCACAACGACAGGCCGGAGAAACCCTTCTATGTCTTGAGGACACGAAGCGACCCAAGGATGACAGCTTTCTGCATCCATCTCGTAAGTGCCTTGGCATATTTTTGGCACGCGGGTATGGCTTTAAGGTTACGAACCAGTGATAGTTTCGCACCTCCGAAAGCATCGATCACAAGGACACTTACTTGTACCGAATATTTTGGGTACAGACGTTGCAGCTCCCTTTTAAGGTCTTGATACCTCTCCTCCTTTTCTTTCTCCTTGACAGTGATGTCGTATTCGGACGGAGCCGAGAATTCGATCACAAATATAGTTCATTTATCGAACTCTTGGAGAACGATGTCAGGCCTTGAGTGTGCAACGGAGACTGCTGTCCGAAAATTGTAGTTCCAGAAAATTTGGCACTTCTCGTTTTGGACAATTGACTCTATTTCCCTTGGAGCGTTCGGCAGGGCAGGGTCGCGGCCAACACCGTAAGAGCGACAAAGATGGTAATAAAGCACTCTTGGGGCTGCCTTATGTCTGTAGATATACGTCGTTCTCGCGTGGGTGGGATACCCCGATCGTATGTGTTCTGGTACTCAGTGTGTGCATGACACGCTCTGCACCTATCGCTGGGAACTGCTTGACATAAAATGCGGTCACGGTATGCAAAGGTGGAAAGGACACCGGCCTGGCATGCGAAAATAAAACCCTCTGTACCTGAATTAAGCCCTGATGATCTAAGGGAAGCAAAAGTTTGATCCTTCGACAAGGACTGTTTTTCTACATTTCTGTGAAAGTTTCCGTGCATTTTCTTGTCGAGTAGCTCTTGGTGAAATTTTCCAACCTCTGCTTCCTTTACTTTAGCTTTTAGAAGTGAAGCATCTAGATCAGGGCTCACCACTTTCAGCAGGTGCTGACTGCGGCGACAAGTGTATGACTGCCCCAAAGATTTTCTGTAATTTTTTTCTTCGCTTTCCAGGAATCCTGAAAAGGGTTACGGTCGTTACGGTCACGGCTCGTTGCGGCTCATTGTTCACACCGAAGGGTCTGATTTTTTTCTACTTGAATTCACAATACATTTCATTTTTTCATTTCAAACTGTAATTTACCGTGAAGGATTAGGGACGAGTCGAAGGACAAGTTCGAAGAAAATTTATGAGGACCTGTTTGACCTAGTCTGGCGACTGCCATTGGCAGTCGTTGCAGTCACTGACTGCCTTCTGGAGAGCCCTGATCTAGATGGTGTAATGCACTTTCCTCACTTCTGATGTTAAAATCCAGGCCAAAGGTCTCGGCCGCTTGCTCCGCAGCTTTGTAAAGGAATGCTCCTTTGCCAATCAGCTCGTGGTTTCTGAACATTTTTAGGAGAGAATCTCTGCCATTTGCAACGATGTAAGCTGTACTTAGAACAATTCGGTCATGAAGACACTGGAGATTCAGAAGACCGCGTCCGCCTTGACGGCGTAAGATGTATAATTGCAGAACTGTCGCAGATGCCTTGTTCAACGCTGACAGATCGGAAGACCGAATTCTGTCAAAGAAGATGCTTGTATCTGCTTCGGAGATACTCCTTCACTGATGTTACGTCCTGAATGCGGCTTTGAGGAACGCCCAGATATGTATGGACCTCTCCAGTATTAAGATGTCTAATAACACTTATATCCACAAGCTCAGGGTCCTTGGGAACGCCAATAATCTTTCCTTTTGTCAGATGAATTTTGGCACACTTGTCCATCCATCCCAATTTCTTTCGTGTACTTATTGACGATATTTATAGTATTTTTAAGTTTGCTTTTACCAGAGGCATAGATCTTCAGGTAATCCATATAAAATACATGAGTGACCTTATGCTCACGATGATTAGTGTCGCCGCAGAGGTATCCAGGAGAATTTCGTAGTGCGAAAGATAGAGGCAGAAGTGTGATGCAAAGAAGAAAAGGGCTCATGGTATCGCTTTGGAAGACGCCCCTCTGGAAGGTGACATTGTTCGTTGTCACACGATAATTTCCAGATGAGATAGTAAATATAGTTTTCCGAAGGGACGCCAATCTGTCTATGCATCTCACTATATGTGGATGCACCTTCAAGCTTTCCAATAGACAGATGATAAGTATGTGAGAGGTTGAATAGAAAGCTTTCCGGTAGTCAATCCAGGCCATTAACAGGATGCGCTGATGGATTGCAGCGTCTTTACAGACACACCTGTCAATTAGCAGGTTCTCTCGACAGCCTGCTACACCTTTTTTCGAGCCGCGTTGTTCGTATATCTCTCACCACACAGGCTCAATTCATCGAACAATCCTGTTGTTTAGGACAGCTGTAAAGATCTTATACAGTGTGTTCAAACAAGTTATTGGCTTGTAATTCTTTGGGTTGGACAAGTTGCCTTTTTCGGTAGGAGTATAGTGCGTCCTAACACCATTCACTACGGAATGGGCGTTTCCGACTTTAAATATGAGGTGAATATGCGGGCCAAATGTTGGTGTGTAGAAGTAAACCTTTTCTCACCAGAAGTTCTTATTACAATCAGCTCCAGCAGCGGAAAAGTGCTTCGTGCCTCTAAGTGCTTTTTTCACCTCTTCGGCAGTGATTGAGGAACATTCCTCCTCAGATTTTATGAGGTTGTCGCAAAACTCCTTGAAGCGGATGATATTGTCAGTATCTTCTTTTAATTTCAGTTTTTTCGGGATCTTGTATACCTCTCTCCATAAAGTCTCTACCTCGTTGGACTTGGGTGGAGTTTTGACAGAAACAGGAAGATCGCTGAAGAGGCGCGATAAGTCAGCGAGAAACTGTTGATTCTCCCTGACCCATCTCTGCCTCTTCTATATTCTTCTCCTTGCGTTAGATAACACCCGTATTTTGTCAACAATATGATGCTTGATTGTCAGCAGCTTTGACTTGTGCAGTGTGTGACTGAAGATCCTCAGTTCTTGGGCGACCTTTCGAACCCTTTCCGTGAACGGTCTACCAAATGTTATGTAGTGAATCACACAATGAACACGGGACGCATTCTATCCCCCCCATCCAATATTATTGTTTAGTTGATGCAAGTGTCTTTTGGTCTTTTGATCCATCATCGGTTTTAGCCTTCGATTTGAATCAGCCAAAGCTCTCTCCATAAACTGAGCAATTGATGGTCCAAAGGTCGGACTCTTGCGAGATATCTTCACGAAGGGAGGCATCCATTTCAGCCAGATCTTGGGGCTTAGGAGGAACTTGCATGTTAATGTTCCTCCATGTACTGAAATCGCGATCATCTCTCAGAAGGTGCCTTCTTTCCGCGGTTGATCTTAATGTCGCTTCCTCATCTTCGTCTGCAGCTTGATCAAGTAGCGGTTGGGGAAGCGCTCCGCGTACATATCCATTTTTTCAGAGGCAGTCACGTTGATTTTTCAATGATTGAATCAAAACGTGCTGAAGTTCTGGGTATTTCTGGCAACACAGAGTGCATACGTGCCATAAAGCCTCCGTGAACAGGGAACATATGAACCCCTATCTAATACAACGCTGCTGAAGGCTGGTGACCTCGGCATAGAACACCAATCAATTGCGACTCTCGATTTCCATTCTCTGTCCTCCCCCCCCCCCCCCCCAGTAACCGAAGTTTTGGTGGGACTGACGTTAGAAATAGACTCTCCACCATACAACGAATCACTACTTAACTTTGACATGATTTCGACTCCCAAAATAAATTTCGCGCATAAAGGTGGTAGTTGGGTGTAAAATTTAAACAATGAATAATAAAAACAATAAAATAGCCTCGGAGTGGACTAAAACTTTGATTGACGAAAAAATACACACGGTAAACGTAAAGGTCGAGTTTCAGGCGACGACTGGACACTGGGTGTTTGGAATGCTAGAGGAGAGAATGATCTTAAGGTAAGACAACTACGAGAAACTATGCACGTAAGGAAACTAGATATTTGATGTGTATCTGAGACGAAGAAAAAGGGTTGCGAAAGTAGAAACATAGAAAATGGGGTATTGAAAGGCGGTTTTGAAATATGGTCAGGAGTAGGTAGTGAATCACATGGTAATCAAGGATCGGTTTAATTATGAATGAAAAAGCAAGACAGCATCTCAAAGATCATGATTTTGTATCTCCCAGATTGTTGTGGGCTAGAATGAAGGTAGGAATCAGAAGATTATTTATCATAGCGTGCTACGCCCCAGTTGATAGTGATCCGAGAGAAGTCAAAGACGCCTTCTAGGATACCTTAAATGATAGAATAAGTACTTGCGATCAAGGTGAAAGAATAATTCTGCTAGGAGATATGAACGGATGAGACGGCGTCCAACGTCAGAATACAGATACAGAAAGGGTGCTAGGTAAGTTTGTGGATCCAACAATAAAAAATTATAACGGGGAAAAATTAGTTAGCTTATGCTTAGGAAAGGGCCTATTTATTACAAATACTTGGTTTCGACATAAATTGATCCACACGTACACCTGGTGTAAAGGAAATAACTGCAGCATAATTGAATTCGTTACTGCGGGTGAAAGACTAAGAGAACTAGTGAAAGATACAAGAGTCATGAGGGGTTCCGAATGCAATACTGATAATTACCTCCTGGTCTCCAAAATAAACTTACGGCGAGGATGGAGAAGAAAGAGAACAAAAAAAACGAAACAAACGCGAATCAAGATTGAAAATTTACAGAAACCGAAAGTGCGAATATATTTTCAGAATAAGATAAACGAACGCATAGATAAGGCAACTTGGGAGGCGCTTAGAAGCAATAAAGATATAGATGGCGACGGAAGTGTGTGGTACGGCGGTTGTAGGAAGAAAGTCTGGTGATGCATGGTGAAATAATGAAATTGAGGCAGCCCAACAAGAAAAGAAAGTAGCGTACAAGAGAACGTTGAACAGCATAGGTCTTAGCGATGAGAAGAGAAATAGACTTGAAAATGATTACAGACACAAAAAGAGGAAAGTTAAACGACTAGTCAAGAAAAGTAAAGATAAAATCAGAACCGAAGAAGAGAAGAAAATACAAAGCGACTTTGAAGGAACCATGAAACTTTTATTTAAAGAGATGAAGGAAAGCTAAAGTACAGAGTTTGTCAGCATGAGAAACAATAAAGGTGAAATGCTATATGATACAGACGGGATAGTAAACGCTTTAAAAGACTCTTTTAAAGAATTATTAGAAGGTGAAGATATAGGGCAACAGAACTGCGACATAGAACATAATACACTAGAAAACCCAATTGAAAAAGTATGTGTCACTGAGGTTACAGATATAATTAAGAACTTAAAAAACGGTAAAGCTGCTGGTGTAGACAGTATTTTCGCTGAAATGCTCAAATACGGTGGCGAGTACATACCTCACAGGTTGTGTGAATTGATAAATTTATGTATCGAGATAGGAAAAGTCCCAGACGATTAGAGAAAAGGGATTACCTTACCAATATACAAAAGAAAAAGAGATAACAGCAACTGCAATAATTACAGAGGTATCAACTTATTAAGTGCCATAAGTAAAATATACTCAAAAATATTCATTCGTAGGGTAATGAAAATAACAGAAGAAAAGATATGGGAAGTCCAAAGTGGATTTATGCCAGGAAGATCATGTACGGATCAAATATTTAGCTTAATACAGGTAAATAGGAGTAAACTTTGAAAAGTCCTTAAAGAGTACGGAATCCATAGATGGCTCCTACTGGCAGTAAAAACAATTCATACAGGTAGTAAAGCGAGTGTAAGGGTTAATGGGAAACTGAGTGACTGGAGTGAATGGCCCTCTTCGACGAAGAAGGTGTAGATCTCGAGACAGTGAGGGTGCGTGGGTTAGCCTTCGCAGATGACAAGATAGTTATGGCAGAATCAATCGAGGACTTGCAAAGAATGTTAAATAAACTTAATACAAGCATGAAGAACATGGGCCTCAAAATTAACGTAAATAAAACAAAAATCAAGGTGTTTGAAGGAAAAACTGAGAAAACAATGTGCAACATTGTTCTACATGATGAGAGATTAGAAGAAGTTGGTAAGTACGTATATGTGAGTAGCCTATTCACTACCAACGGAAAAATAGATGGGGAGTTAGATAGGCGCATAAATGAGGGTAAGAAGGTTATTGGTAGAACAGGGTCCATTCTCAGAAATAAAAACATATCAAAAAAAGCTAAAATGGCCATACATAATTCAATATTTGTACCGACTGTACTATACGGTAGCTAGACATGGACCTGTCAAAAAAAGGACAAGAGTAAAATTAATGCGATTGGCATGAAACCTCTGCGCACAATATGCGGGAAAACACTGATGGACAACGGCCAAAACGAGATAATCCTCAAATAATGTGGTACAGAAGAGACACTAGTTGACATATGGTAAAGAAATCAGTTAGGATGGTTCGGACATGTTGAAAGAATGAAAGATCAACGACTAACGAAACAAGTGTATAAAGGTAAAGTAAATGGCAGAATGCCCAGAGATAGACCGCCAAAAGAACGGTTAGAATCTGTGAATGAGACCCTAATCCGAAGAGACATAAGAAGCCATAGTAAGACGAGAGCTTGCATAAAAAAATGCATGGACGTGAAGGAAGCTAAAGAAGTATGCCAGGACAGAAAAGTGTAGCGACAAATAGTTTGTAAACAGAGTGACAATAGAGTGAATTACGCCTGAAACAAAGACCTTGGATACTAATGGGCCCAAGTGGGGAACCACACATAACAATTTTGTGAGGCTCTTCGCTTGGGGTGATCGCTAGAGAGATTGATCAGCAACCTGGGTCGGAGCAGTGTTGCGGAACAAACGTGTCATTCAAATAAATAACACGAGAATTCTAGATGAAGCTAAAAAATCTATACCCCCCCCCCCCCACCTCACATTACTCCTTTCCTCACCGAGCAAATCACGCCTACCCCGAAAGGGAAATGGCTTAATGGTATAATAATAATAATAATAATAATATTACGCCTAATAGTTCCCATTTCCCAATGTCTCCCCAGGAAAAAGAGATGAGTATATCTTTTTCTAGAAAAAAATGGTACTAAAGGATTTCAAGGTACGAAAATGGTAAGATCTGGATTTCAAGGAAAGAAAGTAACCGAGAAAAGAAAATACAGGAGATGACTTCTCGCGTTTTTTGTGTTTTTTTTTGGGAGAATAATTTCAGTGACTCGTGCAAAAAAGGCTGTCCGAACGAAAACGGGATGAAGAAGAAAACGAGAGAGACAGAGATTGTTTGAGCGTTGAGCCATATAATTTCGTGTTGGGCCGCGAACCATCATGTATCATTTGCGCAAATTATAAATTCATTATTTCACAATTATCATAATGCATTTGCGAAAATGCCGATGCCTCAACTTCAAAACCTTTTATCGGATTCCGTTGCTCCTTTAGAAACAAGTTGAGGTGGTGTTGTATATATTTATATTACATTACTCACGTATCTCCTTCTTTTATCATAAAACATGCTGTTCAAAATTACCATTACCTTGATTTCTATATATCTCGTGTTCAAATAAATTGAAGCGTATGCGAAAAAGCGTTCCAGAATCACAGATAAGAGTGAATTTAGTTAAAATGAATATTTTAAAACTTTTTAAATATAGAAGGTGTTTTAATTTTATACAATTGTTGCAAACTGCAGAACCCTTTGCTAATGAGAGATAATCGAAATTCCTACTACTGTATACGTTTTGTGTCGAAAGCCGGATTGGAATTAATTTGTTCCGCCTCGTGAACGCTTTAGGGTCTCATCGCTTTATTAGGCCCGTAAAAGGCTTAACACGTGTTTTATAGATGGAATTGGGATTCATTACACAGTCACGACGGTGGCGCTAATTAACTTTATGAGTAACTTTTAATTCGAAACGATCATTAAAATTGCGATCGAACGAAAGTCCCCCGCCTTTCGGAAATTCGATTATTGGTGCGATGACTTCGTGCGAGATTAAGGTCGTTAATTCGGGAATAATAATTACACTATGGGAACCGGCAGTTTCAGATAAAATCGGCCATCATTTTTAAGCTTCAATCTTTCTGCATTTTTATTAATTACTCATTTTTAATAAAATCGCAGGTTGTAATAAATTCGTTTGATGTCAAATAAAATAAGAATAACATTTCATTTATAGTTTCTCGCTCACGTATTGCCTTGACTGAATTGAATTTTATCGTAATAAATAATATACATGACGTTCCTTGCACTGTACGAAATGCTACATTTATGCACAATTTCCCGAATGAACTTCCTCACACCCACGCGAGGACCAAGGTCGTAATTTCTACGATCCACCCTGTACATTTGAATATTAGACTTACGACTCTTCGCAAAAGAAATCTGCATCTGCTCTTACCAACCACGCAAATCTCCTTGCATTCCAAAGAGTAAAATTATTGTTCATAATATATCCGGTATGACTAACTGTTTCAATCTGACTTAATTGAATTTGAGGGTTTAATCATTACTGAATTCAGATTTAGACCTGATTCTGATTTTTTTAATTCTCTTGAATTATTTCGAATTTTCTTAAATTCTTTCAAATTTCCTTAAACTCTTTGAACTCTTTGGAATTACTATGAATGCTGTTGAATACACTGAGACCGTGATTTACCAGGGGTTTCGGGTTTGGCCTCAATTGCCTTCACGGTAAATCGGGGTTCGCTAAACCGTTCTTCTTCTTCTTGCTTGTGGCTTCTCATTGTGCCGAACCGTAAACTGCGGAACTCCTCTGACCTTGCAAGCCTCTCTCTCTCGTCTCCTTGGACAACCTTATCAGGTTCCAGTAAATCGCGGTCCCAGTGTAATTTTGATTTTTCTTGCGTTCTTTTGTGTACGCTTAAATTCTTTTAAATTTGAGTGAAATAATTTTAGTTCTATGCCAGTGAATTCTTAAATCCTAAGGACAGTGCAGATACTTCACTTGACAATGGAGCTATTGACTGATAGCAAACAATTGTTTGTATGGGGTTTCTTATACTTAGTTATGAATTTTTTTCTCAAAAATGAAGTATTCAAATTGCTTCTCATAGAGGAACCTTTGTAACGATAAAAATTTTCGAACTTCATTTTTTGACATATCTTAACATAATTCGACCTAAGGAATACTCTTTATGATAACTCGAAAATGAGTTGAGCTATGGTCATGAAATTTGTAGAAATTGTGGACCTGAATAATTCTCATTATTTCTTAAATTTAGAGCCGGATTATATAAGAATACATATTTTTTCGAATAAATATTTTTCTGAAAAATCGTTTTATATGTGATTTTTGTTGTTGCAAATTTTTATTATATTCGAAAAAAAATGTTATACGTATATTTGAATGAAATGCGTCCTTTTTTAACAAGGAAGGTTGAGTACCTTGGGAATGACAGAAAATGAATTTGAAAAATTCGAAATTTAGAAGAATTTTTATCACAGTATTGGCAATAATGTCAGCTTATTTTGTGTGTTATGTATGTTTATAGCTATAAGTTAAACAATTTTCAACTTTACTCACACGGAAAAAAATTTCTTGAGGCGAACGAGTGATTCTAGAATATATTTAACTCAAAGAAAGTGTCCGCTTAGATTAAGTAAAACGTTTAGTTAGTTTGAGTTGAACATTAAGTTACTTTATATAACCTGTTCTTGTGTGTCAGTAATCTTGACCGAGTTGCTAAGTTCCGGAATTTATTATTTTCGACAGATTGTGTATAACTTTATCATCTTTAGATTAGAAAAACATTTAGTTGTTATAGAAACATAATAACTTACAGTAGCCAATTTTTCGTATGGTATCGAGAAAATGAATTTCCCTGAAATCCGTGTAATGAATTTGGAGGTGAAGTTTGTTGTTTTCCTCGCGTTTCTTCATATTTCAATTTAGTTATCGCCTACAATCGAAACACTTGTAAATTACTGTTACCCCGACTCAAACTCTATTTAATATTAACATTCGCGTGTCTAAAGTAAATTTAAACTGTCATTGCTCCCGATTAGACTGTCGCTATTTTATTTCGATGCTCCCATAATGCACCGGTGCTCTTCCGATAATTCCTTCAGACAGCTATTCTTAATATCTCTATTATATAGCTATACTTATTATGTGTAGCGACTATATGATATCCCTGGTATACGAAAAATGGTCAAAGATAATAATTTTCTCTGATCCATGGATCTTTTTAAATTCCTGCGTTTGTTTTCAGCTAAATGTTTAGCTATAATAAGGAATAACATCCCTGTCACAGCTCAACTTTTTTTTACCGTGCATTTTTTTAAAGTTTTTAATTCTTCCTTTGATAAGTAGAATTTTTTAAATATTGTGAATATATCAACATAATAAGTACAAAATTTATTCATTTTAATAAAAAGAATCAATTGATAAATTTGGAAACACTCTATGACCAAATACAGTTATGATATGTACAGATTTTTAAATTTTTTTAAGGTTTGTAAGAGAAAAACTTTCACAATTTTGGAAATATAGCAATATTGTTAATAATAGATTTATTCATAATGATAAAAAGAATCGATTGTTGTATTTAACAGGCCTGTGTGACCAAGAGAAATTCTGATAGAGATTGTCCATTTTTCTCTTTTCATGAAATGAATCTATTAAACTATATGAAAATCTTCCGTGACCCATGAAAAATAAATAATAACAAGCAATAATAAACAATCAATTAATAATAAAAAGGAGTTAGAGCAATCGCCTTTTCCATTATCACATACTCTTTTTACAATAAAAAATCCTTTTTTTCATCTCCTCAGATTCCCTTTGCAATTCAAAGTCCCCTTTCCGATCTCCTTAGACTCCTTTTACAATTTAAAATTCCGCTTTCCATAATGAATATAAAATACAATAAATACAAAACAATCCTCTATGAGGAAGTACAGTGGTCATGAAATGATTACAATTACTCACTGTGAAACGCCGATCTTCAAAAGTAGGCCAAATGCAATCTAATTTTGAGTTGAAACATTTTTGAGATACGAAATCAAATGAAGGTACAATGAACATTTTCATTGTTGAAATTGAGATGTAACAAAATTCACACGATTGGGTTTCTGTGCTATGAATTCTTTGTATTCTTTTGAACTCTTGAATTCTATATATCTACATCTCAGGTGGTTAAGGCTCATGTAGGGGCTAATGCAACCCAGAAAACTCACCTGAAAAAATCAATTCCAAATGCTAGCACAACGAATGATTATCGGTGGGCATTATTTTTTCCTTTTTGGAAGCTTAAATCCATATTTGATGCGGAAAGCAGCAGAAAAAATAAACAGAACTGGCGCGATATTCAAAATAGAAAAATGATCCCAACATACAAAAGAGTGATAATTTTTATAAAGTTTTAATAAATTATTAAAAACCATAATAAATGTATCTTATTAAAAAATATATTTTTATAGAAACACTAAAAGAAGGGGAAAAAATTGAGTGTAAAATAATGATTCAAAAATTCCGAAATAAACTCTTATGTCCGTTGGAATAATTTTTCTATTTTGAACGCAATATTTAAGGAACTTAACATATTTATCACAAGTGTTGACGATCCGCAGGCACTTTTCGCCTCAAATCTGAATTTCAGCTTCCAAGAGGAAAAAAAATTGCCCCCTGATAATCATTCGTTGCGCTAGCATTTGGAATTGATTTTTTCAGGTGAGTTCTCTAGGTTACATTACCCCCTACATGAACCTTAAACCTTCAGTCAAATGGAACTAATTGTCAGTATAAAAATGCATCCAAAACATCAGTGAAAATAATGTAACTAATTAAAAAGATCCCGCAGTTTATGAAACTAGTAGAAATTTCCCAAAAGGACTTGAACCAATTAAGTCTAATTTTTTTTGGTGCGATTTTCTTTGTTAACTAATTAAATTAGTGTCTCACTTTAGCTTTTTAATAAATGATACAAGATAACTCTCTAAATCTGGATTGAAAAGAAGTTTCTAATAAAATAATGCGTAGTTGTTTATCAAATGATCTAGTAATAATTTCTCTTACTTTTTAGTAGGAATCTACTAATTCATAATAAAACTTTTATTAGTGCAATTATGTAGTTAAAGACTTCTCCTTGATAATTGAATTAGTAATGATTTTACTATGAGTTATTAGTTACAAATTAATAATTAAAATGGGTAAAAATTGATAAAAGACTTCGCACCATTTCATAAATAGAGCAAGTGCACCGGATTCCGGACACATATCAGTGGTCGGACGAATATTTATTTTCTCTTAACCAAATTGTTCTAATGTTAGTGATGCATGTCGATCATTTTTGGACAAAATCGAGATTTGATTAAAAAATAGTTAGATGGAACTGAAATGTAATGGAGATCAAGAATTTGCAATGAAAAAAGTCGATCGAGACGAGACGATCATCTCGACTGAGTGATCGTTCGTCTCGATATGATGAGTATGGTGTTCAAGGTTTTGATTTAATCTGACGAGATTTTTGAAAATTTGTTAAATGATCGACATGCATCACTATCTAATGTTATAAAAGTACAGATATATGGAAGAGATTTACATTAATTTTCTAACCTATTTTTGACAATTTGCAAACTGTAATATTTTTGTTATATATGTTATTCCAAAAGTGGTGTCCGACCTTAGAATCGTTGTCCGACCATCGATACTTTTACCTATATTCTTACTAATGCGGATTCAGAAAACATGCACTGATCAATTCCTCTGTTCGGCGTTCGGATTAGGAGAATAGCGTAATTATAATAGTCAGAGAAAAAAGGTAATCAGATCTTATCTCGACAACTTCCGATAAAACTCTCACGGATATCGGTAAACCTTAATCTCACCTATGTATTTATACTTCACCAGTATATGTATTTTACTTTCATTCAGAGTCGCACACCCACGTGCAAAATCGGAAGTGACTCGCTATTTGCATGAATTATGTCACCTCGAGAGTGCTATCCCAATTATGGCAATGCACAGTTAACTGCCTTAGATTCACTCTTCCGGTCTTCTTCTTAACCCTCGATAAATATTGATCCAATTGACTCGCATCATGAATTTAGCGTCATCGTTACGTCAAGATTTCGATGACGTAAAACCGTTTCGTCGATCCGTGACGTTCTACGAATAAGAAAATTCTTCTTCATTCGCCTTGAGTATCCAATTGTAAACACACACTTGTCGACCAAATGTGAATCTTCTTTCACTGTGCTTGATTTATCTTATGGACTATTTATACCACGAACTGAAATATCTACTCTTCATAACTTAGAAATCAGGTTTAAAAAGTCTAATTTATCATTTAATGAAAACGAACAATTTGGGTATAATTCAATTAATGTATTCAAATTCTTCCATTATCAAACTAGATTGCCCATCCAGTTAGGGTGTCATTAATCTGGTACGGTATCAGTTTTGATCTACTCTCATTGACATGATGATGAATCACGTCACTGTTAGAGTCTTTATAAATCACACTTGAATCCTTCTTTTTGTGGTGGGATCAGGTTTTAGGTCCCGTCTTATGACGATGAATTTTTGGCGAGGACAATAAGGACAATTTCATTGTGCAATGATGAGTCAATGATCGTTTTAATGACTTCATTTGAGGTTAAAGAACGTGTTTCGTGAAGTTAATTTTAATTCGAGTTAAACTTGATTTCGGCATGTGATACATGCATTAACTTTGGGAAGAATTTTTTTGATAAAGCATTTACCTCTCAGTTCGGGAATTCATTGACTTTTTTGCCCTTTTGCACTTCCCACTGAGGTATCTGATTAGTCACTCTTTCTCTAGAGTTTGTGTAAACATTGAAATTCTGCTAATTTCTCATAGACTCCACCCAAGGACACGTGTTTGTTGGATTAAAAATACCTTTTCTTACTAACTACGAGTGAATATCTTGAAATCCATCTCCAATGACTAATATATATTAATCATTATTGTTATCATATTAGAGCAGAAGCGATATATGCAAACTGGATAATCAGATCTTCGATTGGGGCTAGTTTAATCATGATAGGCCAATACATTTGATTGATGTGATTCTACAGATAAAAAAGAGGTGCTGACTCACCTGGGAACGTGTCTATTATGCGAACCACTTAGCATTTTCAGCACGTGTGCCGACTGAATGAACAGGTGTCAGTGAGCGCCAGCACCACTGTCAATGGGATGTTCAAACTCCAGCAACCGTGGCAGTGTAGTACTGTTCCATTCTACAAATTAGATTCAACAGGTCCTTCAAACTTTCAAGTTTGCTTTCAAGATCAATCCACAAAATATAAATCTCCTGCTTATAAAATTATGAAAAATCTTTATACTTTCCACTTTTATGATTTTTATTTACATGCAGAATATCTTTCATTCAATGTCTCGGGGACACTGTGAAATAAACGCATGTGAGAATAATGCAGTAAATCAGATAAAAGATCGAATATCAAATCGACGAAAATGGATATGTCCAGTTTTCTCATTCCCTGTTTCAATTGTGATACATAAATTGTTGCACTTTATTACTCAGTGGCGAATGCGGAACCGCAGAAGAGAAAGTGTCGGTGACATCGTCATGGTCATGGTCCTCGTTAGTGAATGAAACATTTGATGAAAAATGGTTACCATGGTTTTAAGCCCCATCAGTCATCTTATATCCACCTCCACACTCCCGACGAACATTAAATTGAAAAACGGTTATGCATTTTCAATGCAGCAATAAAGTTATTCTTTATGTTTGAGCATTTCCGAATAATTTGTTCTGCATACATAATTATAATCATATTTTATCGTAAACGATATGAGACTAATCAAAGATAAGATCTTTCTCACACATTGTAGGTTAAATCTATTTTTGCAAGCTTTCACAGTGTTCTTAGGAAATAAATTATACTTTAACCTTTAAAACGAATGTATACAATTGTTACGTTGCGAATCCGATTTTAAATTTACAATCATGTTGTTTCAGACTTAGGAACTTATCTACTCATGATTTCTCTTTTCATAGGAATATCCGATATCGAAATGTCAGTCTGTGAAATTTGTCGCTGTCAAATACTGATGCTTGCTCAGCGTTTAGCTTGCAACCAACGCAAAGAACGAGTACCAACCTACCCTATACTCCTCCGCAGGAACCTACCAGTCTACCGTTTAGACGTGAATGACTTGTATTCGCCTCTTGTCTGGCAATGAATGCCTCTACGGAGAACAACAAGACATCATAAAGGATAGAATATGAGAAGAAAGCAGAGAGTAGAAGAAGAAATTTAGAAAAGAGTGACGTCACTGGATAAGTCAAACCGTCGAGCCTTCTATGGGTTTCTGGCTGGGAGTTCATGGTGTACCCACGTGGAGAATTAGCGATAGTGAGAGCAGTTTGCGAGAAAAATCAGCTTGTCAAACAGCTAGGTTAACAGTAATATAAATCGAGAATACAGACGAGTAAAACCATGAAACAGGAAGTTTAAAGGATTATAATAAATTCTTTCCTGAAATTCTTCTCCCAAATTCCTCATCATCTCATGAATACGATTTAATTGATACCTGTCGAACTTTTCGGATGGATATCCCGCACACAACAGGAGCGCTCCTAAAATTAGGTATGCATAGAAATAATTGAAAGGTGTAACCGCCTTGCAAATTAAGAAAGAGGCAACTACAATGCCGTCGTCAAACCGGTTCACCCTGGTTAGAAGCTTCTTGGACTTGCGGTTAAATGGTTGCAGGTTGCAAGGTTGTTGTTATCCCCTTTTTACTTTCACGGTAGAAAAGGTAACCAAATTTTAGGTTGCAAAATTTTAGGTTGCAGATCCTCCATAGTATCCGAATACTGCCGTCCTGATGAAGAAACTATACAACTGCATTTGAGAAGAACCGAGATATTCAATAAAACGCGTTTGCATCTGTACCTTTTAACGTATGAGACTTTTTGAAAAAAAAATTACTGTTCTTGGGTAAATCGGGCATGCTCTGTTCATTAAAACAAAAAAATTTGTGAATTCAAATTATTTATATGCAAAACTGTAGATATGCTAGATATTATTGCACAAAGTCGCCGAGAATCCTTACTAATAACGCAGTTGTGCTGCCCGAAACAGGAAACTAATGACTAATGCCTTCAAGAACCCCCGAGTTTCCTGCTGGAGAAACTTAACAACTACAAATTATTCAAAAATTGATGAAGGAGTAAAATTATAATAATATATAATAATATTAATTATATTTCTATGAGGATTTTAGATAATTAATAATTATATTATATCAATAATTAACTAGAATCATTTTTGCTTCACAAATAAAAAATGCAGATGTGCTATTGAAAAGAAAGATCGGTGCCTCAAAGTTACCCTCGAATCCGGGTGAAGAAACTTGACATGTACTTGTGCTATTCGATTTCAGGAAATCGGACTGAAGAAAGACCGAGGATCCTCATGAGCAAAAACACATCTGCGCAGATGTGTTTCTTTTATCAGGATCTGAGGGGTCAGCACCACGCAGCACTATCCCAAATCCTGAAATTCGTGTAGATATGTTAGAATTTCTGCAGATGTATTGTTTCTTCATCAGGAATTCTCGAAAATCGCTGTAGACATGCTAATTGAGACCTAATTATCTCGAGATTTAATTACAATTTTTAATAATGATTAGCATAGTTAAATTCGTCTTTTCATTACGAATCCAACCATATAAAAAACTCATTTTTGATAAAAATGCAGTTGTACAGTTTCTTCATTAGGACGGCAGAATACTAATGCTCGGTTCAATATCCATAACCGACCAATTAAGGGTTAAGGAAAAATTTGGATGCTGAATTTGGCTGATAAGTTGATGAACTAAATGTTCCTTAAGATTGGTAGTTATTTTAGATTCAGTGTGCGAAGATATCTTAACTATTTTTGATGAACGAAAAAGTCACAATGGATCTGCGAGAAGTCATTTTGAGTCTTTAAGAGCCATTGCTCTGTTCCGCTCATTAGGGAACTGGACATGGAAAAGGTAATTGATACTTTCATAACCTAGCAGCATTCCCACCTGCAAATAGCTGAGTTTTTGCAACGGCCTCGTTATAGGTGACAATAAGTAGTTAGCTGTTTCCAGGTACGTACCTACCTACCAGCCTGACTACTTGCCAGGAAGAACGTCGCAATGAAAGCAAGAAGCTTGCATATTGGAATCGTCATCGTAAGTTATCTTGAGACAATCGGTGCATCCATTGTCTCTTAGCTATGTTGGCGAAGTGTAATAATTTTACGGTAGAATTCTTTCTGTAATACAACTTCCCATTGGGAAACTCCTAAACCTAGAACTCTCGAAACCGCCTATTACGAATATTGTCTAAGCTAGTTTTCCAAGAGAACTGGGAAAAGACATTTGACATGAATTGATATAAACAAGAAACAAGCGATAATCTTGTAACATAACTTCCCATTGGGAAACGCTAAACCTTAGAATCCTAGAAACTTTCTATTACGAATATCGTCCAAGGGGCCATTCACGAAATACGTGTTACATTTTTCAGGAACTCCAGACTCCCCTCCCCCCTGCGTGATGCTTTTTCCATTGTTCTTAACACGGAGAATGATTCTTTGATATACCCCCCCCCCCCTCCCCCGTAAACGTATCACGTACTTTGTGAAAGAAAAGACATTTATTATTATTATTATACCATTAAGCCATTTCCCTTTCGGGGTAGGCGTGACTTGCTCGGTGAGGAAAGGTGTAATGTGAGGTAGGAAGTATAGATATTTTAGATTGATCTAAAATTCTCGTGTTAATCATTTGAATGACACGTTCTTCCCGCAACACTGATCCGACCCAGGTTGCTGATCAATCTCTCTAGCAATCACCCCAAGTGAAGAGCCTCACAAAATTGTTATGTGTGGTTCCCCACTTGGGCCCATTAGTATCCAAGGTCTTTGTTTCAGGCGTCATTCACTCTGTTTTCACTCTGTTTACAAACTATTTGTCGCCACACTTTTCTGTCCTGGCATACTATTCTAGCTTCCTTAACGTCCATGTATTTTTTTATGCAAGCTCTCGTGTTTCTGTGGCTTCTTATGTCTCTTCGGATTAATGTCTCTTTCACAGATTCTAACCATTCTTTCTGCGGTCTACCTCTGGGCATTCTGCCATTTACTTTACCTTTATACACTTGTTTGGTCAGTCGTTCATCTTTCATTCTTTCAACATGTTTGAAACATTATAACTGATTTCTTTCCCATATGTCAACTAGCGTCTCTCCTGTACCACATTCTTTGATGATTATCTCGTTTCCGCCATTTTCCATCAGTGTTTTCCCGCATCTTGTGCGCAGAGGTTTCATGCCAATCGCGTTAATCTTACTCAAGCTAAATATTTGATCTGTGCGAGATCTTCCTGGCATGAATCCACTTTAGACTTCCCATATCTTTTCTTCTGTACACGGAGAGAAATGGTTTTTCAAATCAGGGTAAAAAGTACTTGGTCACATAGTAAAAACGTGCATTAACTAGGTGAATAGTATTATTAATACAAAACTCTGTTAAAAAATGATATTTGGCTAGCACTCACGGCTATTTTTGCATAGTAAAAATTATCATTTTTTGAAATGACCAAAATTAATATATTTCGAAGTTGAATATACTAAGAGATGCATGGTATTTAAAAAGGTGCATAGGCATTTTATTCTATGCTGATGTAGTTATTTTTACCAGATTATGACGAGCAAAATATTTTATGTGCAATTGTATTAAATATGAGATGTGAGAGCAGAAGTTGATATCTTATAGAGTACTAATTGTCATCTAGGCAAGGAAATCATACTACATTACAAGGCAAATACTTCTTTGTAGTGAAAGTACTTTGCGCTAAGCTCACAAAGTAATTTTATTGAGTATGCATAGTGCTATGAGCCACCTCTTTAGTAATTTATATTTGAACTTATTGGATAATTGAATACCTGAAAAAGTATTTGAAGCTAAAGTATCATAAGAGCTCGTGCTATTCCACATAGTAAAAGTTACCACGCGGTTCTACTTACCTTGACTGTGCCACATAGTAATTTCTTTCAGGGTGCATAGCGTACTCTGCATAGTATTGTAATAGGCTATCGCGCTATCCTACTTCAATGCTATTTACATCTTTTTCGCACATAATAAACAGCGCCCCTAGGGACATTTTCTGATGCTTATTGGATCTTTATTTTCAAAAGCGACGCCAAGCTCGAACGAACGCGCTCAGTTTGTAAACCTAAATAACTGATGCATACGTATCGCGAATTAATTGATTTTTTGTAACTCTTTGCTTATTTTAGTTTTGTATCCAAAATAAATGTGAAAAGTTGTGATTCTGTACTAGAGAAGATTATTGGCACTTTTTCAAGCTGAAGGTAAGTAACAATCTTATTACAAAATTTTTCTTTCTTAATAAAACTCCGGGAAATAGCTCTTTTTTACTTAATAATTGAACTATAACTGATGTATTCGAAAATTATAAAATTACTTTGAAAAACTAATTTAATAATCACTTTTGTAAGTGATGATTAGCATTATGATGAAAACTTAAAAGAAATTTCTATAATAAAATACAAGAAGAAAAATGAACGCATTATATTCAGATATTTTGGAGCGCAGCGTTCAATATGCACTGCCCAAATTTAGAGAAAAGCTTGAAGGCACACTTCGCGA
>CAKNYM010052531.1:275865-383440 GCA_932195095.1 Andricus curvator
GGAGAAAGAGTAGGGACGCGGAACATGTGTTCTCACAGGGAATTTCCCCGAGTTGGGCATGCCTGGATTAGAAGAACGAGAGAGGCAGAGGTGTAGGAGTTGAATGACTAGGAGATAGAGAAACCGATAAGAAAGTTAAGGAGGTCAAAGGCAGCAGGGCTGGACGGGGCACGGAACGAAGCGTGGCTGTTTAGTACATAAGAGGTTAGAGAGAGGCTGAGGGTGGTAGTGAAGGAAGTATAGAGGGAAAAGATTCCCAGGAGGGTGGAGAGAGGGGTGAATAGTGTCACTGTATAAGAAAGGAGATAGGGATAGGCAGGAAAATTATAGAGGGATTACGCTAATGAATACGGCGTACAAAGTATACGCGATGGTGTTGGCGGAGAGGTTGCGGAAGGATGTCGAGGGGAAAGGAATATTGCAGGAGACGCAGACGGGCTTCAGGGCCGTTAGGAGCACTATGGACATTATCTACGTTCTGCAAATGTGGTGATAAGGCAGGTGTGGGGGTTGGGAAAGAAGTTATTTGCAGATGACTTGGGAAGGAGAATAAAATTGTCTGACTCACTAGTGATGAGTGTGCAATTGTATGGAGTAGAGGAATGGAGGTGGAAGGAAACTGAGGAGGTAAAAAGGACACAGGAGGGGTATGTAAAGTGGACTCTGGGGTTGGCAAGGAATACGCCTAATTATATTGTTAGGAGGGAGGCGGGGAGAACGAGTTTAGGGATGCTAACAGGGAGTTAGGCGTATGAGTATGAGGAAAAATTGTTGGAAGAGGAGGAAGAAGGCTGGTTAGGGAGTGTTGGTAGGAGAAGAAGAACAGGGGAGGAGAGGGAAAGGTGGAGGTCGAAAGAGAAAGGTATTTTAGAAGGAATGAGCTGCAGAGGGATGAAGTGAGAAGGATGCATGCGGAAGGGAGAAAGGCGAATGAAGTGGTGAAGAAGAACGGCATAGAGCAAGAGAAGGCAGAAGGGGAGGAGAGAATAAGAAGGTCAAGGTTCAATGGCAATTATGGCCGGACTATGCAATTGGAGAGAGCGCAGTATTTGTATGAGAAAGAAGAGAAAGGAAGTCAGGAGATCACAGCGAGGATGAGGTATGGGTGCACGGAGGGTTTTAATAGGTTCTGGCTTCATAGGAAGAAGAGAATGTGTGAATTGTGTGGGAAAGGGTATGCAGGGGTGGCATACTGGCTGCAGAATTGATAGAGAGTGGAAAGGAGTGAGATAGGCATGGAGGTATTACTGCATAAAAAAGGGGATAAAAGGGCGGTTGCATGGATGAAGGGGGTGTTGCGTGAGATGGAGAAGAAGAGAAGGAAGGAGGAAGAGGAATCGAGAGGGAAAGATTGTAAAATGGAGAGGAAGTATATATAAGCGAAATTGTAAATATTGTAAATAATTAGTAGATAAGTATTAGATAGTAACCGCGGAGGAAGAGGTTGGCAATGCGAGGCAAGGCAAAAGATAGGGATATGCGTGCGAGGCAAAGCGAAGAAGGCAAAGTGATAAGAGCGAGCGGTCGTAGAATTAAGGTAGGATTAAGGTGTGGATGGATGTTAGTTTGTAAGGAATAATTTTAAGACATATTCTGTGAATCATGGAGGTGTAAGCAAGGCAATTTCTCTGGTCCAGCAGGCCGAAAAATAAACGTTAATCTATCTATGTTCCTTCCTGGCTGAAACATTATATTTCATTTCTCTTTTCCCCCTCCTCCTATGTTTATACTCTTTTAGCCTCCCTTTTCTTTTTCTTACATTCATTGTCCCACCAAACTTTTGTCCAATTTTGATCTTTTTCGGTTCTATTCTTTGTCTTTGTGATTCTAGTGTTCTTGACATTTCCTTTCAACTCCTCCCATACTTCACTCAACACTATCTTCTCAGTCTCTAACTTTTCCATTTGATCTATATAATATTTCTTTGCTTCCTCTTTCCACACTTCTTTTCCAATTGAGTCTCCCATATTATTTCTAAATTCAATCCTTATTCTGTTCTCAGATAAACTCCTATTGAGCAGTGATGTGTTTTTACCCAAGCTTCTATTTTCATTTAGCTTAGAGCCTCCAAACTTATTTTTACATATGAATTCTTACATATGAGAATTCCCTTTGCCTTCTTTATTATTTCCATTACATATGTAACACTTCTTATTTTCTACCATCCTTAGTAGTTGCTTTCCTTCACTGTTAATTAACTGCTCTTTCGAGTCTTTCATCCCCTCCACGCCAATTAACTACATACTACCTTCTCTTCCTATTGTAGAATTAAAATCCCCCTCCCTCTGTATTATCAGTATTTCCTCTTCCTCTTTCTTAATAAGCTTTTCTGTGTCTTTTCTCACCTCTTCCATTCCTTTTCCATTGTATTGTCTCTATGCTGTCCAATTTTCTTTTTATTTTATCTTTCCTAGAAGAAAGTGGTAATTTGCAAGATTGTAGTTTAAATCTGGAATACAATCACGTTACAAAATATACAATAAAAAAGGTCCATCATTAGTAGAAGATTTAAAAAAAATTGTTTTAAGCACCACTTATGAACCCTTTCTTCAAGTAAAAATATTGATATTTTTTATTCAATAATTTCAACTGCTCCATGTAATATGGAATCAAGTTTAGATAAGTCCGTATAAACAGGTTACGGTTATTCCGTAGATTTCATATAACAAATCAGGTCAGATTTTCTCTATATATTTATATGGAATCAATTCATTTTTATCGACTTTGACAATTAGACTTTTGGTGATAAAATAAACAAAACCAGGCCACTCTATACAGCACGTAATAAAATTTTATGGAATTCTCGACAACATTTACTATTCTATAGAATTTGTTAATATTTTAATATGTGATAGAGAACGGCCTGCTTGTTTATTTCATTGTAAAAAAATGTCAACAAATCGACTTGATTCCATATTCACAGCAATAGAGATATTTCACAATTTGGAAAATTTCGGGATTGAATATTTGGAGTAGTTAAAAAATGTGTGTATCTGTCACTTGATATTTATTTCATTGTTTTTCAAGGAATGATCCAATATTTAAGTGCCTGGTTCAGTCTTATCTTATCTCCATAAATATCATTGTGAACAGCATATCTTTCAAGATTTCTCACAAGGTCAGAAGTAAATGCTGATTTTCATCCTTGTAGATCTTTTTATGCCTTTTTCTGTGCAAGACTTACAAGTGGCCACTTTTTTCGAAATCTACATAAATTAGGAACTTTTAAAGCTCAAAATTTAAATGCGTTGTACTTTCACATCTGTCATTTCTATAAAAAATACCTATGAATATTTAGGTTGTAATCCTCATTATGACGTTCAATTTTGGAAACACTTGTTCCAACAATCTTGCAATTTCTGAGAGGTTTCCTGTTGATAATAATCAATGTCAGTTTATGTGGTAACTGTGAACACTGCACTTCGTGTCGATCAACAGTGAGATTTTTACTTATTTTAATATTGGAATCTATTGTGTGGTGTTCTACGCAAAAAGTTAACCTTTTTATTTTTTATTGCTGCTAATTGTTTTCGTTTGGAATTATGGATTTCAGCGAAATTGATGGAAATGGGGGAAATGGAAATTTCTGATTAAGTGCAAAATACATGGGATGTTTCCTAAAAAGATTTTAGAGATTAATAACAAAGTATGTTTCTATTTCAAAAACAAAAGAAAGAAAGAGAACTTTGATGAAACTACTAACAAATATATAAAATCTATCTTAGTTTTGGTTATGAAAGATTGCCATGCACAGATGCACAGTTCAAATGTGAGTATACTGAATATTAAATATATTATTGATAGACTGAATATACAGGTGCCTTTTTTCATTCTTAAAGAATGTTTTGAAAGTGAAACTAAGTTGAATAAAACAGCCTTCAAGAATGATAAAAACATAATCGACAATTTAAAAATATTCTTGACTTCAAAGGTGATATTAAAAAATGGGGTTATTAATTGCATGAATTGATCTTTGTCTTCTATAATAAATTCTTACATGTGAAAATTAATTTTCGCCAAAGAATGGAAAATTAGACCAAGTCACTTTTTATTTTAATCTATATGTATTTTATTTTCAGGTAATATTTAAATAATAATTATTATAATTTTTTTTAAATTAATATCGAACAGATATCTATTTTATCATGAATAATTTTATGCAAAGTGAGCATGAAAAAGATTCAGAATTAAAAACAGACTTCTAAACTACCTCACTTTTCGGCTCATTAGAGACAAAAATAACCAAAAGGAAAAAGAGGGAGAAAAAGAGAAAAAGTCAACCAAAACCAACCTCTCACTTTTTTCTTTATCCGTCTTTTTTATACTACCAGGGAACCAACATGTTTCGGGGCCAATTTAGACCCCCTCATCAGGGATTATTTATAGGAAAGTACAAGGTATTTGCAATATATTCTTATGATCAAAATTTGCATTCATTAGTGAAAAATTGACCAAGATGTAGAAATTATTATTTAAAATAAGATTGAAAAAGTATTAAAAATTCGATAAATTCGATATATTCAAAGATTTATTTTAAAAATAGAAAAAAAATGGTACTCAATTAACTTCCGGTGAAAAGCTGTTAAAAGTCACAAACACAGTCTCGAAAAATCATAGAAATTTTGTTTTAATTTATACTAAAAAAGGGAAACAATTATTTCAATTGAAAATATCACTAGAAAAAATAACGTGGTGAAGTATTCAAAATACCGAGGCAAACTAACCTTCTTTTTTTACACGAAAAGACTCAAGGCATGCCAGATTTTAGAAATCGTTCCATCCCACTTTTAAGAGAGCGAGAGGGAGAAAAGACCCTTTTTATTTCTATAGCTTTTCGTTTGCCAGGACAAGTGACATAATTTTCAACGAGCCTCTCGAACTAACCCAAAACATCATAAAACGCACATGTTACCAAAAAATTTTACAGATCTAAGAAAAATCTAGAATATAAGAATTCGTTCCAAAAATCATTAGCAATTATTCAGAGATGAATACAAAAATAAGATATAAAAAGCGATCTGAAAATAAAAGACATAAGTAAAAATTTTAAATAGAAATTAAGCATAACAATATTACAAAAGTACTCATCGGTACATAAGAACAATTATGCACATATTTTATATATGGCACCTTCCTCATAAAACCTTTGGTTATAGGCAACGAGGGTATCCCAACTTATTGTTGATAAGTGTCTGGGTGATTTCTAAATTGGAAAAATATGTACATCCCATTGGCAACCTTATTTTTCAATAAGTACCGGGAAGACATTTGAAAAAAAAAAATTTGAAACATATATCATGTATAAATGTAAACATTTTTCATTTTTTATAACCTGAAAATATGTAAATTATGAATAATAAAGAAGGAAAATAGACCATAGTGCCCAGATCTAATGTTTGTGGGTGATTCAAAACCAATCTATTTAGATTATTACATTTTCACAAATAGGAAAAAGAAACAATCCAAAAAATTTGCATGTATTTCTAAAATTGCTAATATGTAATGCAGTTTCTATTGTTTATAACTGGTAGTTTTCCGATGATTGAGAAGTAAGCGAATAAAATATAATCAATCCATTTGTTGAAAAAATGAGTTACGCATCGTTTTAGCATTTTTGGGACTCGAGGAATGTGATTATTGACCCTTGGGTCATACAAAAATTCTCTTCCATTAATATTTCGCTTTTATATGTTTTATAATCTTCAAAATATTTAAATCCAAAATCAATGATTTGTACTAAAGTGTTCAATATGCATAAATCCAAACTTATAGTTTCAATAATTAGATTATTATTATTATTATACCATTAAGCCATAGATAATATTGGATAATCAGTCAGATGGTTTCCTCAATTTGATACTATTTGAATTTTTCTTGTATCTCTGTTGTCTTTGAGACACAGCATTTGTCTAATTATTGAGGAATCATCTCGAATGGGTTTAGCATATTTTGCTCGCACTCTCCCCAAATAATCCCTGATGAGAAAGTCTAAATTGGCTTCGAAACATATTGGTTCTCTAGTAGGATAAAATAAACAGAGAAAGAAGAAGAAAGGTTGCTTTTGGTTGACTCTTTTCTCTTTTTCCCTCTCTTTTATCTTTGTATATATTTGGGTATAATGAGCCGGAAAGGAGGTAGTTGGAAATTTTTTGTTTAATTGTACATATTGTTGTGTTCTCATTTTGGTGTATAGAATAGTACATAAGAAACAAGATTTCATTTCGATCTTGACAGGATTTTCTTCTCTTTTAACTCATAAATGATTCACTCACTTTCAATTTCAGGAAGAGAGTTTCATCCACTTCATTATAGATATGTATAAATAAATCCTCGAATAAATCTTCAATTAAAAAAGTCAAATTACACCTGTCAATCTGAAAACTCCCTTCATGGCTTAAGACTCAAGATGCTCACTTTACTCGCTTGGAAAACAAATGGAAGAAGAGAAAACAATAAAGGAACGAAAAATTAAACGCTAGTTGACAATACTTTTTCAACATCGAGCGATGAAATTCAAAAATCAATAAATTCTTCTCTTGCAGTTGTGTCGACATCCGGAGAAACTTGTCGAGTTTCAATTGCATCGTGTAATATATTCAATTGTGCCTCTAATAGTTATGATTAAATTTATTTTTAAACTTCCTATTCAGGGCTAATAACACACCTTATTGATGCACGGAGGCTATTAAATCAAAGGCGACAGTGCAGCGGCGAGATGCCTGTTTGGTGTAAGTCCCACATATATACGTGCAAAACGTTTACAATTTAGCGGCTTGGCGATGGTGCGTGTAGAGAGTGTCGACGAAGAGCAATCACGGGTGATTGCAGGGAGTGCAACCGTCGTTGAGATAATATGTTTGTAATTGGTTCAGCCCCTGTCAACTTGTCTCACTTATAGTCGCTGCGACATCTTAACCCAACGATATTTTAGCATGAACCTTCAATTTCTCTTCTTTTTGTAGAATAAATCTATTCGCAGAAAGCCATCCTTTCAACCTGACCACCTGAAGGACTCGATCCTCACCAGGTAACTCGTAAGGGTATAATAGAGCAAATTAGTGCATGCAACTCATAGATCTGGATATAATAAACAGGTATATATTCTTGAAAGTAACAAATTCTTAACCATACCAAATTTACCATCTATATTCTATAGGAGGATCTTCGATTCTCTTTCGTGAGCAACAGAAGAACAAGATCTGCAAATTTTTTATTATAGTTTAAGTTAATGAGCGAACACTAATGGTGCATATTTGCAGGAAGGTATTCTCCTGGCAGTAAAAAGTTTGCAATTTGTCAGCGCTGAGAGTAATGTTCTCTTTTTAAATGAAGATAAATATGTCGATAAGTATTTGAAGACTATCTTCTTAGCCTTCTCTGGAAGAAGTCTTATTACAGAAACAGAAGTAGAGGAAAGGAACGACGAAGACAATTCAGGAATGATTCCTTCGTGGCGAGATACTTCAAAGTGGACGTGCGCCGCAAGAAACTCTTCCTGGAACCTGTTGCTCCTTCGTGCGATTTGTCCTTAGGATCTTTTCTTTGTGATTCAGTTCTTTAGTCTGGTTTGTGGCTCGCATTCCCACGGGAGCGCGGAAATGAAGTTGACCCTTCGAGATCTTCTCGACTTGACTCGGGACCTCTCAGGGACTTTTCTCCAAATATTAATAAGTTATAGGCTCGATAGTTTTCTGTGAAGGTGAAAGAGAGACCCAAGGTGGAGAGAGCATGGAAGCAACAATGGCTGTCGCGCCACGGGAGGCCAGACCGGAGATTTGCTCGGGATAGAGCGAGTTTGACAACGCGATCGCACAACATCCTGCGTGCAGGACCGGCAGATCTTAGATAAGGACACGTTTGAGAAACCGACGAATTCCTCCACCCAATAGGGCCCACCGTTCGCACGCATTTCCTTATACCTTCTTGAATAACCTTAGAAACTTGAATTCGATTCTCGATCCTCGCCCACCGGCGAAAGGGGCTCAAGCGATTATTCTTACCTTGGCGCCGCTTTGAAGCCGTATCGACGTACAATAGCGCTATATTTTGTAAAGTCAGTCCACAAAAAAGAATCACTGACAAGTGTTTCGCCAATTTCTTGCCTATTAACTACATGGATAGGCTCGTTTAAGTCATGTTCTAACTCGCGATATCTAGGTCCATCTTAGGGGAATAACAACCGTTGGAGAGAAAAAAAAGGATCCTTTCCCAAATGGTCCGAATCATCCTTTTAATTTATTCCAATTTATTCCATTCTATCCATTTGCTTTCTGAAGCATCAAATTATAGGAACTGGGCTAGGATAAAAAGTAAACAAAAATTAAGGAATAGTGGAAAACTGATGACACCAAAAGTTCTTTATAAGTTAATAAATCATTCAATTTGTGATTCAAAATAACGGTTCCAATATGACGACATTTACAAACTTTTGGACAGGTTTCTTGATTTTAGAGCACTGTCTGACGCATTTGACACACTTTTTCCATTGCGCTTTTGGCGTGGGCTGTTTTGGTACTACAACTTTATATTTGACCTATATTTCCAAGTCAAATTCGATAAAATCTTCTTGTCGGAATTTTTATTAGATAATTTACAATAATTTAAGCTAAAAAAAAGATTTAAAAACTTTTTGGGCTAACGATGTTTGGCATCCGAATTTCCATTTTTTGAACAATAATTATTATAAAAGTAGATTTAAAAAGGCATAGATTATTTGTAAATACAAATCAGATAAAAAGGGATAAAAATAGCAACAGCCAAAAAATCGATCTTCATCGATTAGTCACAAACTTGGGTAAAGCGTAGCCCTCTTAATTTGTAATTCGTGGGGAAAAAATTTGGCGTCGGACCAAATATTTACAAAGAGAAAGTGCGTGAAATTTGCGGGTATTTTAGAGGATATCATGTGCTTCGACCATTTGTAATTCTATTAATAAAATTTAAGAAAACTTCTTAACTGTAGTTTCGATAGGGGTTTACATGTTTATCCTAATAATCACAAGCAATTTTTCAAAGAAATAAACACTTTATTATAATAGCATTAAGCCAAGTCCCTTTGGGGGTAAGCGCGACTCACTCGCGTTAATTTTGCTCTTATCCTTTTCTTGGTAGGTCAAAGTTTCGCTACCGTACAGCACAGTGGGTGCAAGTACAGAATGATATATTGCACCTTCGAAAACCTTCCAATAAGCATTTGACAATTAAAATGGTAACGTTCAAAGGTTAAATTTAGCATTCTAAAATTTTAACGATTCAAGGGTTCCTATTTCAAACAATTCATAAGGTTTCAATCGGATGTTTACGTTTGTTTAACTACTAAGGCTTTTGAATTAAGAAGTTCAATTTTTAACGTTCGAATCTGTAAATTGTTTAATTTTGAACAGATTCGGAATCTTTTTGTAAAATCAATTATTGTTCCATTTTGAACAGTCCAACTATAGATCAGTTTTAAAAATAATTAATTAATCTTTATTTACAGTTGATCAACTTGAAACGTCTTTTTCTCTGAAAGTTTTAAATTCAAACGTTTTTAATATTTAATTGTTAAAGTTTTCAAAATTGTAATTTCAAATTATTTAAATTGAAAATTTACGCTTAAAATGAGTGAATTGATAGATTTTACTTCTAAAAATTGGTAAATTTACGTTTAAAAAATAAATTCACTGTCATTTCCCGGATTTTTCAGATCTCAAAAAATGTTCGGTCATTTCTTGAGGTTATTCAAGGAATGTTTCGAGACTTGAAGAGATTTGAAAAGTTTGAAAAAGATTGAAAAATATTGAAAAATTTTGAAAAAGATTGAAAAACATTCGAAAAGATTGAACAAGATTTCCAGATGTATCAAAAGAGTTCAAGGCATTTCAAAGATTCCAGTTATTTATAAAATTTCTGATAACATATTAAAAAAATTAAAACTATATTATAGAACTTTAAATTCTTAAAATTATGATTTTTTCCTGCAATGCAGTCATCGCAGTACCTACTCTCCTTTAAAAAGTTAAAAAGGAAAGTTAAAAAAAAAGTGACAAATAGGTGACAAAAATGTTTTATAAGTTTAGTAAACATGCAAATCAATGCTTATTCACATATTTTTATTTATTGAACACATCACACTGCAATCATCAAAAACAAAAAATTCCTACTGAATCGTTTCAAGGGAAATGAAACGACCCAACACGTATTTTACAGGATTGATAAAAAAAATAAGAACTGTTGGATTTCTTTCTGAATCCGGCGGAAGTTCTATTTTTCGGAAATTCCGTTTTGACAAAGTTATGAGTATTTGAACTCCTAAGACCTAAAGCTAATGACGTACATTAATTTCAAAAAGTTGTCAACATATTTTTTTAAACTGTTGCATTATTTTTTTAACTAATGCAGGTATTTAACTTTTTATTCTTTATTCTAGTTTGTTTTTTCTTCATTAATCTCCGAAATACGAAAATCCACTTTTTTTTTTAAATGCGACATACCATACTTATTTAACTAATTTTGTATTCAAATGTCAACAACACAGGATGAAATTGTATTTTCCCAAAATAATACGATTTTATGATGTGATTATATAGTTAAGAAAATATGTTGTTGAAAGAATAATGAAAAAAAATTAATAAACCGTTTTTTTTAACTTGAGTAAAAATGTCAAACGTAACGCGTAAAAAAATCAAAAGACTTATTTTTAGAACGCTAAAGTATGAATTGAGAATAGAAAACTGCTAGGGTTTTTGAATAAATTGTCTTTCAATATTTTTAGAGAAATCGCCACAATTGTTTACACATCTTAAAGTTTGTTCAAGAATTTTCAGCCGGATTTAGAAAGAAATCTAAAAGTTCTATCAGATGCAAGACGGAAAAATTAAATTGATATACTAGTTCAAATAATACCACACTTTAAAGATCAAGAGCTTTTTTGATAGCTTGCGTCATCCTTTATAAAATTTAAATATTCATAACTTTGGCAAACAAAATTATAAAATATGGCAAATTTGTGTAGTCTCATTTTCTTTAAACAAACATAATTTCCGAAATAGATGAAAAAAGGTAAATACATGACAACCTGTGATGACTGAAAATATTTAGTTTCATTATTATAATTATGGTATTTTTTAATTTAAATTTATAGGAAAGTAGACGTTTGATTTGAAAACTATCCTACAACATTTTTGAGTTCTTGTAAGTTCATTTATAAATAATAAAATTTTAATCGATACCAAAAGAGATCAAAATTGATCAAAAAAGTGTTAAAACATAATGAAATGAAAAAAAAAAACACAAAAGAAGACTACCTGAATCTATCGATCAAAAATTTTAATTATAAATTATGTTCCTAACATTTTGCTACCACACCATATGTTTTAAACTTTTTCACACTTTTAAAGAGATGCGAAAAATGATATTATGGACAAAAACTTAAAATATACTTATTTTAGGTTTTATTTAAAAAGATTACTTTTACGTAAATTTTAAAGAATTAAAAAAAATAGGAAAACTTGGAATCATTTTTAAAGATATTTAGGAACTTTAGAAATTTTGAGAAGATTAAAATTTTTTGAAAAATCTGAAAAGGTTTCCGAAAATTTATCAAATATCTTTGAATTTTTTCCAAACATCTCAAAGTCCTTAATATCTTTTAAACTGACTCGGATTTTTCCTAATATTGTATAAAATCCTGTCAATGAAGAAAATTCTTTAAAATTTTTTAGATTCTTTTTCGACACATCTGGAATTGTCAAGCATCCTTCTCACGTTTCTCAAGAATCTTAGAAACATTTTAATTATATAGCCTTCAAAATAAATAAACAAATGTCCATAAAAATAAATAGTTATATTAAAAATTGTTATTTTGTATTAAAAATGGGTTTTTCCTCCAATTTGAAAAACTACACGCGCGCACAGCACGTGTTTGATGATGCTATAGTACGAAAAGAGTTATGAATCATCGAAAATAGATGATATCAACACCAAGTCAATCCAACTCTTTCTTTTATAAATGAAATAATAATAATAAGTACTTAAATTATTTTCAAAAAATGGGCGGTAATGGATCTAACTTTTCGAAGAGAAATGAGGTATAGGTGGATTCTAAAAAACATGGAGAGAAATTGGAAAAGATCAGTAGGGCAATCACAGCAATAAATCAATAATGTACCATCCTTCAGTAGTGGGCCTCCACCTCCAATTCTCACCTGCGAATATTAAATAAGAAAATAAATACTAAACTTGTCTTTTACATGAAGCTTCTTGAAACAGAATTTAAAATGTGATATAAAAAATGGTGGTTAATAAAAAAAAGCTTAGCACCAATTTTTTGATGTTTTAATATTTTCCATCCCTTTATATCCAATCCTATTCTAAAACTTCAACCCTCCCTTAATTATTTTCAGAGTAGAAAAATCGCAAATAAATCGAATTCCAGCCCTATTACATAAATATCTAAGTGCAGTGCATTTACAATCAAACTTATTATTGCTTTTCCGGTTAATAATTAACTTTTGAAATTTATTTTGTTAGCAAATACTCCTGCAGTGATTATATATTATTTTACACATCTGTCGTACTAATACTTGAGTGATATCAATTTGTAGACAATAATGCAACAGAAGTAATTATTTTTAATTGCTTGTGCTCAGATATCCGTCGCGACTGTAATAAAGTTGCTTCACAAGTATTTTATAGAGTAGCACATGATAGAAGCATTACGTGCGCGGAAAAATAATCCACTCTAACGATAACATTTAATTAATTTCTTTAGTATTTTAGTAAGTGATAAATGAAAAACAATTAGTGCAATTGAAGACAAATAAATAAACAAAATATTAAAGAAGAACCTGATTTATATTCACTCAGTATTTATGTCATTTGAGGATTTATTTTATCAGCAATCTTGTTATATCATCTGTATAATTAGATTCTTACGTACAAACGTACAATGACTGCTCAATATCTGATATTATTCCTGAACTATTTATAGAATTATCGATATCAATTTGCACAAACGTAATACATATAACATAGAAATCTCGAGTGTTACGAATGATATTAGCATTAGTCATAATTATTTTTATTTGGCTTCAGGCAAATACTTGTGCTGTGACAAGCTGCAGATAAGCACCTAATCGAATATCGGTTTTATTATTTCCCGAAGATTATTGAGCGTTGGATGATGTCAGGATCATATCGAACCGGAAACAAATACGGTGATTAAATAATCGACATCTCCAGTTTAGTAGACAACGTTGAAATATAGTTGTAGTTTTGGACAGAAGCAATGTAGCGTTATTATCACACCTTTACATGTTCCTGAAAAACTTGTATCTAAATTTAACTATTCCATTATACCATCAACATGATGATGTCAGAAAATTGCATGCTGAAAGTGAAACCTCTTGAGTAGATCTGTCAATGAAAGAAACTTTCTCTAAGACAGCTGTTTTATAAAACTCATTCAGAGATGACTCTGAATGTTGAGAGATGATGGTGAAAAGATATAAAGACATGTGAGGTCTTCCTCGAAACTTTCGGCGCCAGTAGACTTGGATAAAAAAGAGAACGATGAGTGGTCCGTCTTAAAATAAATGATTATTCTGACAAGTAGATGTGCGAATTTGACTTCCGGACTAGGCGCGTGGCACCTTTTCGGTCGCATTCCTTCTAGTTGACAAGTTGCAAGATGGTTTCTGAGAAACACCGGCGTCAAGTAAGTCCAACCACGTGTTAAGACGCAACATGATTGGCCGAGGGTCCGGTGGTCGCCCACAACGTGCACGGTTATATAGTACTCGTATGCCACGAGGAGTTCATTCATAGTTCCACTCTACTCTAGCCATTCATTAATACGATACAGTGAGAGTGTCCTTACCATGCGCGTGCACAATCTCTATTCTCAATTGTTCGACTGACCGATTCGCGGCCGTACTTGGATATCGTTACTAGTTAAAATTGTTACAAGTGACATCTTACATGTGTGATACACATATGCCTTCTCTCACCTTCCATAGCACGAAGAAAGCAAGTTACGTCGGAAAATGCGAATTGGTAAGTACAATCTTTACCAAGATTCATCCTTTCGCATTACCTTCAATGTTCAGATTCAGTGCTGTGTTAAATTTTTTTAACTAACCCTTCGCTCATCCGCGTGTGTGAACTAAAGGTGTTTAGGATATCTTTCACAACATGTCGTTATATTACGAAAAGTAGAAATTATGTCGAAGATCAGATAAGAATAATAAAATCTCTTTTTATCAGTCAACACCAATGTGATATTTCTGAAATGAAAATTGTTCTTCAATATGAAAAAGGTCTTCTGAATTCTTTACCCTTAGTAATTTTAAAGCTGCAACGCTTGAGTGGCAACTCGTCCCTTTAAAAAAGGAACAGTATATCGAAGGATTTCGCGACACACCATGGTGAAGGATGAAGAATCTTTCTTTGCTGTTTACACGATATCTCGAGTTACTCAAGCAGTTTTATTTTCTTTTTACTTTTTCTATAATCCTGTTTCGCTTTTTCGAGCCGAGAGTATAATGGTCGTCCTCTCGATGTGATGGTTCAGCCCGGGTGGTCGAGCTTGATCTGCCTTGTTGACGGAACCAATCGATTTCACGCCTCTTCTCGCTTCCTTCGAGGCACAAACTTACAAACTAGCCACAAATTTTCTTCACAGCCACTTATGTCTTATGCCACTCTCTTTAGTTAAACTCCTCTATTCTCTCCAACTAATTATTGAAAAGATCACTATAAAGATAATGCACGGAATATAAATGAAGCAATGAATCGGAAGTTAGTCAGCAGTGATCAGAAATTAAAGAATAACATCATTTTTCGTTTCTGATGCTCATTACGTGGTTCTTATCTTATATGTGGTCACATTGGTAGTCAGCTTATCTATATTCACAGAGATTCATTCAATTTTCAGGGAATGACACATCACGAGTTTTCGAGAAAGCATAGCAGGCATAGTTCTTACGAAATTATTGCAAGGGTTTTAAATTACGAATCATTAACATATTACAGTGACCTGTCTAAAAGAACCTGAGCGGAGGTAACTTTAGACCTCTCTCGCGTAGCGAACCCTTATCACGATGATTCACCTTGATGGCGCCTATTTCTCAACAATGTGCACGGTTACCGGCTTGTCCGTCATATCGCGATTAACAATATTCCAATTTAAGATAACATTCCAATCGTACTTCCGATCGTTTACAATCGCTCAACGGGAAGTCGATTATCAATCTTAAATTAATATTTTCTTTCGGTTCAAGTTCAATTTCTTCCTTAATATTTTTTTATAAACAAACACGATTATAATTAAAAATACAAAATAGTGATATTACTTACGCTGAAACCATGTACATCAGAAAAAAAAACAGTTGTAGAGGTTAAAGAGCGTTACGCTACCATAGTCTTGCTAATAAGAAAAAAGCAATTGAAGAAGTAGCAGTGTTAACAGCAAGGTGTTTTAAAGAATTACCCAAGTGGAACGAGAGTTTTCCGTTCATTTTCAAAACTAATTTTTTGATAAAGTTCCGTGTATCACAAACTACAAAATTATACATATGCATCAGACTGAACGCGGAAAATCCACTTATGCGATAATTAATCATCTTGCTTCCTACAAGAATAAGTTTCATTTTACAAAAGTTAATGTAGCATTTTATAAACTTATTTTCACCTACAGCTATTTGAGCAAATATGAATCTTTTTCAGCCGGAAGTTTTTAATCATAAATAATCCAGTGGATTCCTCCAATGTTGAATTGTAAATCAGTCTTCACAATATTGTTGTGAAAACAAGGATATACATGGATGGATCTGTATGCATGAAAATTTAGCAATATTGGGAGCTTTAGGCGAGCTTTATGCTCTTACTGTAAGTAGGCAATAAAGTCAGGGTTGTTTTCCAGTGGAAATATTTGCATGATTTGCAAAATCATTTCATGGCCGAAATTAAGCTATCTAGTGAAATCATGCTCAGACATATCAGTTCCTTATCACATTCTAATATCGCGAATCTCTTATCTGTGACGCAGCTTTCAATTTTTCTGCCTTGGCATTCTCATCATAACAAAGACACTTGCATATATACCTGCCAAATGTATTCTCATTTCTTATTTCTTATCTCCACCTATTCACAAGTGCTTGTTTGAGAATTTTCTGTAAAGTCTGGTGTTGAGCAAAAGCGAAATGTACCGTCAAGATTCTGTAGTTAACGTACCGGTTTTCCAAGTCATCGATTCTGAGAATTTTCTTCGAACTCGCGTACTAACTTATTAGTATGAGACAACTCGGGATTTGTCAGTAAAGTCCTCTGATTTTCCACGCAATCGCACTTCGAGTTCCAGATTCCAAACGAACATCCGGTTGCTCAACGGATCATTAATTTTACGCCTCGTTAGAATCGTTCCTCAATAATTGTTAGATCGTACGACATGCTTCTTTCTTTCTCGTTAGTTGATCTCGTAATTATTAATAATGGCGACCTCGAAAGATATTCACAATTTTTCTCCTGGACATATTTACACAAAAAAGAGGGAAAGTGTATCGTATTACATACTTGTCTAGGACAGATATATTTTTTACTCACGTATTAAAAGAAGGAAAGTAAGGGAAAGTAGTTTTCAGGACGACAGATATGATTGGTTGGTCTAAATGTTAAATTTAAAGGTAATAAGATATGTATTTGATATAATATTATTTTTAGATAAACATAGAATTTTTTTAAAGTCAGGACGAACTTTGCAAAAAGTTGGGTTTATTCATTTCGGCGTCTTTGACGAATTTGGCTCAGGATGCTGGATCCGTCCATGTTTCTATTAATCGAGCAGATAACACTCTGTGCAAGAAAACTTTACTCAAATTTGAGTAAAATCAGTTACTGTTCAATAATATCTGCTTCGTTTTCCAAAATTTGTGTGAAATGCTTGAAAATAATAAGTTTCATTATTTGACTCAATTGAACTGAAATTAAACTGTAATCAATATCTGACGTGTAGAGAGAATGTTCTGAGGAGCATGTTATGTATGCATGAATGTGTCTGCCAGAGGCTCGCATACTTTTCTTTTAATTAAAGTCGCATTTCGTGATAAAAAATGAGGAAAATGTCAATTTTAATAGCATCTTTATCTGTTTATCAAATACCGATGGTCGGTGACCTTCGATGTTCGACATTTTATTAATTTATACTTGACCAACTCTAGTCGAACAATGATCTTAAGTTTTCAGTGATAGATGTAACTCATGGGTCATCCACTTTAGAGAAATCGCTTGTTAATCAAGCCTGATGGCTCAACATTATTTTCACAAGGATCAATTCCTTCAAATTTGAAATTCTACAATTTAGGAAGTTTTACCGTCCATAAAAAATGGTGCAGTGATCGAAGGTTGCAATTTTAAAGATTGAAAGTTTCAATACTTTTAAAGTTGATTTTAGTTATGTATTGCTTCAAATTCGAAAGTCTTCAGTTCTTCAGGTTGCTAGTTAAAAAATTTGCAATACAAGCGATTAAATAAATTCCAATTTCATTTTGAAAATGAAAATTAAACAACTTGACACATAAATGGAATGTATTCATTATATATTTTTGAATGAAATGATACAAAATTACTCTTTTAACTGTTGTAAATGTAGAAATGGACTAATTTCGAATGTTTCATCGAAATAGCTGTATTTTTTAAAGTATGCATTATCAAATCCAAAAATTTGAATAGTAACTAAAGGGTTTCAGCTGTAGATGTCTAAACTGTTTCGACATAGAGGAAGCTGTGTAACGATGAAAATGTTTGAAATTCAGTTTTTGACATATCTTGATAAAATTCGACATCAGGAGTCCAAAAAATAATGCCAATTATTATTGGTTAACTTTCGAGCCGGATTAGATAAGAATACATTACATTTTTCCGATTGTATATTTTTATAACAAATAATTTTAAATGATAATTTTTTTCAATTTTGGTTATATTTACAAAAAAACATGTATACGTAGATTTGAATGAAAAACATCCTTTTTTTAACACTGATTTGTATTTAATTATTATTATCGATTGAATGTTTATAGCTATCTCCATGCATAAACAATTTCATTTTTAAGCATTTTTGAAGTTTTTAATTTTTCGTTTATCAGTAAAGATTTTTTTTTAATATTAAAAATATAGCAACATAATCCGTACGCAATTTGTTTATTTTGTCAAGATGAATCGATTGACGTACTGAGAAATACTTCATAACTAAATGAAGTTATGATATGTACAGTTTTGTAAATATTTGTCACGTTTGTTAGAAAAAAACTTTTTTAATTTTGGAAATATAGTAATATTGTGAGTTTTAAATTTATTCGGTATGAGGAGATAAATTTATTGATGTATTTAAAAGGCCTGTATGACCATATAAAATTATGATATAGACAGATTTGTCAATTTGTTTAACATTTATGAGATAAAAAATGATCAATTTTCAAAATACACCAACATTTTAAGTATTAAATATATTCTTTTTGATAAAATGAATATATTAAACTGTATAAAAACGTTCTATAGACTATGAACAATAGACATGAAGCAATAAATAACAATAGGCAAAAGTGAATCAATGATAACAAATCACTGGCGAAATCGCCTTTTACATCCCTTCAGACTCCTTCTAAAATCTAAACTCTCCTTTACAACCCGCTGTCTCCTTTTACGATCCAAAATCCTGTTTTCCATCCCGTCAGACTCCTTTTAAAATTCAAAATCCCCTTTTGAACCCCTTGACGCCTTTTACGATCCAAAGTTATTTTTTCCATCCGCTCAGACTTCTTTTACAATCCAAAATACCTTTTCCAACCCCGATGACTCAAAGTTTTATTTGTTTATAATGATAAAAAGTAAAAATACACCATATTATATGAACGCACAAAAAGTACTTTACATTCGTTTTTTAATCTTGAACGCTTATTGTTCATTTTTTAATTCTTTCAATTTAGAACTTTTTCCTTTTTATCGCTTCCAATTAGAACTTTTTAATTATACAAATTTCTACAAATTTATTAAACAGACAAGATAGCCCTTTGCTTCATTTCCGTTCTGAAAAATTCGGTTCTTGTTTAACTCTACAAATTGAAATTTAAAAAGTTTTTCCTTAAAATATTAAGAATGAAGAATCAAAGAAGAAGAATTAAAGACCGATAAGACAATGTTTTACATTTTTAATTTGTTTCAAATACGCAACTTCACCCCACAATTTAAATTTCGGGCAAACCTGCGACTTAATATAGCAATAAAGATGAATAAATATTTGCCTCAATATTGCTTTCCATTAATTTTTGAAATGATTAAAATTGGCTCAGAATATTTAAAAAATCTAATACACATCCTGATGAGAAGATTTTTATATAATCACATTTTTTTATTTTGATTTTTGTTAGCATGTCATAAGGCCCATCTGTGTATGCGCAGTCGCATCGAACTGAACATCTGATGAAAAAATGTCCGAGCGAAATAAAATCTACCTCCATTTTCTCGAAACCTAATAATATTTTTTAACCAAACTGTTGTTGTATCGATTAAGCACCACAATAGCGAAAAAGTAAATTCTCACTTTTTTAAAATTGAAAATTGAATTTTTTATTACCGTCCAAATTTGAAAAAACGTGCTCCTCAAGCGAAAAAAGCTTTCTCCCTTAACTTCCTCGGAACCTCATAATATTTTCCAATCAAATTTTTCGGTTTTCAATTCAGCACTGATTTATCTCATAAGAACTTTCTCATTTATTTTCAAATTCGATTTTTGAGGAAGTTTTTTGTGTCTCCTGTTAAATTGTCAAGATGTGGATTAGACCCTTATGGCATGCTACCTTGCAGTTGGGAAATGGTTACATTCTTCGTGCTTTGCCTCAATAAGCAACTTTGCCCCGGTCTACCTTACATAAAAAAACCCAAGGGGTTGTCTCTAGATAATATACGTAGATTGAAATAAGGACTCTCGATTTGAAAGTGCAGTCAATTCTAGATATACAGACTCAGTTGTCGGTTGCACTAACCCCTCATAATATTCAGACACGCATTACCACGCAAAGCACGCAGTGTGTTTAATGATACATGTAATGAAATCGCGTGGCCCGGGGGTCCAGCCCGTATCCCCACGCGCGAGGGTGGAAGTTGGTGGGGAGTTTGTAGTGGTACCAAGTAAAAGGTAGAGAGGACGAAGGAGGTGGGACCGAGGCGGTGAGTGAGTGAGTGAATAGTGAGTTCGCCCAAGTGAGTAACTGTGAGTCGCGAGACCCTCTCAGAGGCTCAGTCACCACGAGATCGGCAAGCTGAATGGTCAACCGCGTTTAGTCGTGCTAAAAAAAATTGAACCACTTCGGGGTGCATACCTGCTCTCTCGGGCTGTGAAAAGATCCCACCAGCGGGGTGGCTCTCTGTGCCTTCAAATTTTCCTTTCCGTGAACCTCTTCAATTTTCCACGAGTCCAAATCTCGAAATATATATATAAAGACTTTGTGATGTGACGGTTGCGCGAATGTCAGGTAGTGCATCGGGGATGAAAAACCTATGGCTTGAAGTACCCAAGTTAAATAAAACATTTAATAAAAAATTCATGAAGGTTACTGGTGGACTTGGACAATGTGGAGAAACCTGGTGCGGTACCACGCCACGCTGAGGGTGATTTGATATCTTCGGGTGATTGTTTCGTGATTTCTTTGCGTGAGACTGGAAATTATTTGAGGAAAATCTTTCCTACGTAACCGGAAGTGCGCGAGTGGATGCTAGGAATCGGAATCGGCAGAAGCCGTGGACTCTCCGGCCGGAGGAAGAGGAAGAGATGATCTTCGAGCTGCTGGTGGCTGGAGCGATCGCCCTTGCCACTCTAAGGCGGTGTGTGTACATTGTTGATTTTCATTCATTTTTAATTATTTTATCTAATTTCTTACTAACCATTTCCCGCTTCTAGTAAAACCGACAAATCCATTTCTTTAAATAACCCAAAACATAGTGTCATCTGGTTACTCTAACATTGCTAAAAGCATGCACTGTGAAGATAATGTGATTACAAAAACACGTGTCTGCTTCAGATTTTCTCGTTTGAGAACGATACGATCATTTTCGTAAATTATTGCGGCGATTTTATTCTTTTTAATACATGTGGATCCGGGGGTTTCCTGAATTAATACTGTAGCCGCTTTTTATATTTCGACTCAAAATTGTATGTTATATTCACTCATTTGTTTAAAACTCAACAGTGATAAACTTTTGATTTCTAAATGAGAGAGAAAACGTTATTCTAAATATAACAATACATACAATCTTTTATTAAACAAGCTGTATTTTTAGTAGTCTGATTTCTCGGCACTTCAATAAAGATACCGAGATAAGGCTGGAACGCCGCACGAGCTGAAACTGTTTAGAAAAATATCAGGCGGCCTATCACTGGCAGAGTCATAACACATCGCCTTAAAATTTTCAATCACTCCGCGTCTCTTGACTCGGATGTATTTAGTTATTTACACAATGTCGGCTTGTCTGGGCTAGGTTAATCGCGGTTAATCATTATAGCCACCAACGATTATCTCGCGCGATCAGATGAGTTCGAACGTGCTTGAGCCAGTGCACTTCGCAATCGGATATCAAATTTACGATTGTTTTCAAACGAGAACATTGACCCGTAAAATTTTTTACGAATTTATGTTAAGTTTTTAACTATCAACTTTGCGAATTTGTAACAATCGTATTTTAGGGTTTTCTTGATTTGAATAAAATTTGAAACTACATACGTTTTGTCTTAAAAAATTTGAGGATAGTATGACTAAGCGACAACTGAGTCAGTACTTTGGCTTAGGTACCCCACGTGTTTATTTGGCTTCAGTCTCAGAACTGGCTGCTAAGTAGGAAGATATCGCTTGGCTTACTCGCGACCCTCGTATCAGTGACACCTTTTATTACACAGTTCATCAAAGTTTTACGGACAATCGTGCAACGAACCGGAAAAATCGAGAAATTGATGAAAGAATGAAAACTTCTAATGAATGATGCATAAAACGTCTTCACTATATATGTTAAAATATTGTTCGGTTCAATTGCACAGCAAAAAGTGACCATTTGTATTGTATTGTATATTGCAAAATAAGTCAAGGACTATTAATAGTTTTTTGAAAATTCAATAACTTTTTATTCGTAACAAGTGCTTCTTTTGAACATATTTCAGTTACATGTTCTTAACGCACTATACACCCAGAAGAAAAATGTTCTTCATTCAACAAAATCGTTTTGTTGGCCACATTTGTTGGATTTCAGAAAATCGTTTTGTTCATTTTAGAAAATATTTTATTAATTTTACAAAATTTTTTTGTTGGATCTACCAAATAATCTAAGGGAACATTTTACTAGAATTAAGAAAAATATTTTGTTGATTCAACCAAAATATTTTGTTGAAAGCATCTTAAAAGTGACGGACGCTTGCGAACTTGGTGCGATCAATTCAACATGACAGTCCACGTTCGAGAGTTCTTGGCGTCTCGAAAAAAACATAAAAATGTTTGCATCTGGGTGAACCTTATCAAAATAAGTGCGGAAACAGAATCGATTGGGATTAAGTGATTATGTGAAAAATACGTAAGATTACTAATTAAACCTCTGTGTGTGCGCCTACGATTGCGTGATTAGGTTTTTGATAAAAATAAAAGATTTTTTGAATCAAATAAACAAAGGATCCAGCACAATTTACATTGCAAGTGGCTTTCTGTGGAATTTGCTAGTCATGTGATATTTAGTAGTTGAATAAAGAACTAAATAATTCACACGAGATGACACGATTCCATGATAAGCCATTTACAATGTACATTGCGCTGGGTCCTTTATGGTTAGATGACCTACAAGTTTTGGTTAAATCAACCATGCTCTTTCCTTAGACCAGCAAAAACACTTATTTGAATTAACTAAAATATTCTCTTGGATCGAGCAAAATGTTTGCTTGGATTAACCAAAAGTTTTACTTGGACCAACCAAATATTTGCTTGTATCAACCCAAAGATATGGTACAATCAACCAAATTTTACTAACCAAACAATTTTCTTGGGCCAAAATTTTGTTCATTCAACCAAACCTTTTTCGGGGTGTATGTGTGAGATAAAATATTTTTGTTTCATGAAACTAGAATATCTAGATATTTGATGGATCACCTATAAGAGTAGATGACAAATCGCGCAATCTGAAATTTATTGACCATAGAATCTAAATACGAAAGAGTGACAACAATGCACTTTGTTCTCTGTGGGCGGAATCACTTTATACAATGTTACAATATGATACTTAGTGTCTACAAGTTTTCAACATCTTTATAAGACTTAAAAATATGAGTTATTTAAGTTTCTATAATGACATCTTATTTTTGGGAGAGCTTTGTTATTTTGAGTGTTGTTTTTTGTTTTTGCCAAATTTTTAAATACAATATTTGGATAGTGTGTTTGGAAGCTTAATTATCAATAAAGTCCGTCGGTCTGAATTTCCTAATCCGTATGAGTTACCGAAATTTCTGTAAATAATTCAAAAAAAGTTAGCTGTCACTATATCAAATGGCTCTCATAAAATTATCATTTTATTTTGTTCTGAACCAGAAATTTCATCTGGGTAAAATTCATCATGCAAATCAATTTCGGATCAGCCTTTGCTAACTGGAAATGAAGAGATGATTACGACAATGATTAAGTGACAAATGATGGGTGACATATCCCGAGATAAAGCGCTCGAAGCATAAACCATAAATCTGATGTGATGTTAGTCCAGGACACACAAGTGGACTGTTTGCATTGCGGTCCATCTCGGTCCCCTTTTTCTCTCCAGAGAGTCAAAACACTAGTAAAGTTACAAAGCTAAAGCAAACATATCCGGAGACGGGCCTTAACCAGTTTATCAAACATTCGAGCCGGTGGAAGACTCCAAGCCCATGCCGGTTTCCTACGGCGTTGGCGAACGATCCCAGCGTCGCTTCTCTTTGCCTGAGCGTCCGCGCCTTCACGTGTGTTTTCACCACTAGGTAAATCGACGGTACAAAACCTGGGGTTTCATGTGGATATGGGGAAAGAGTGATCTGTTGCGTGAGGTGGGGAGGAGCGGGTGAGGGAGGAGTCAAACAGCTCTAAGGCAAACCCTCTCTTTGCCTTGGTACCATCGCACCGCTGTGAACCAGCGGCGGAACGAACCGGCGCAAACCACTGCGACAGAATGCGCCGGCGCTGTAGGCCCTTAAATTAATTCAACTTACTTCCCTCTCCATTGCCATTACATGGAATCGTGCTTTCAAATACTTTACTGCATCTCATTTTCAAACCAGACCCCAAAACGGGGTGAATCGGAGACCATTTTTATCGCCTTCGCGTGTCTTGGCGCGTGGAAGATTTCCAAATTTCCAGCTATAAAAATTCACGTGAAAATACGTGGAAATTTACGTGAATATATTTAAACACGTGGGATTCAACGTGGAACTTTGAAGTGTTTTCTGAAATTTTTGCTGCTCAATGTAAGGTTTAAAGTTCACGTGGAAATTCACGTTAATGTTCACGAGAATTTTTGCGTGAATTTCTGCATTAATTTTACGAATATACATTAGGGGAGGCCGGGGCGAGATGAGCATAGTTATCATTTTCAGTGAAATTGTTGAAACCTATAGTAGTTTTTAAAAATGTAAGTGGTTCTATACATTATATGAACCTTCATGTATCAATTTCATAAAAGACGAAGTGTTTCAAAAATAGTAATTGCGATGAAAATTATAATTTGTGCACATGTCTCTTCTCGCCCCATGCTCTGGGGCGAGACGAGACACGTATTGGGGCGAGATGAGACACCTCAACTAATTATTAGTTTTTGTTAATAGAAGATAATTTTTCGTTTTTTTTTTCGTACACATAGAAGATTCTTTGAAGTATTCTAAATGGGCCCAAGTGTGGAACCACACATAACAATTTTGTGAGGCTCTTCACCTGGGGTGATCGCTAGAGAGATTGATCAGCAACCTGGGTCGGAGCAGTGTTGCGGAATAAACATGTCATTTGAATAAATAACAGGAGAATTCCAGATCAATCTAAAATATCTATACCTAACACCTATCTACCTTATACCTATATACCCACCATACACACTACTATTTTCCAACCGAGCAAGTCACACCTACCCCGAAAGGGAAATGGCTTAATGGTATAATAATAATAATTCTGAGAATAGAAATGAGTATTACGACAATATATAATTGTTTTCACGATTGAGCAATATGATTATTCGTACCAATTCATGCTCTGTAAAATGTTAAATAAATAATTTTGTAAGGTATAATTAAATCTGATTACTTAGGGGAAGGATTTTATTAATATTTGACAGTATAAATGCATTTAATGGTTAATTAATTCAAATTTTTCCCTGCATAAAAATAGGTATTATTCTGAAAAATTGAAAGAAATGATGTTTAATATTAATTTTAGAAGCTTTCTGCAACTTGTCATTTTCAATATAAATAAAAAAGAAATCGTTCTGAATATGCTGAAAAATAACTCAAAAAATAAAATTTATAAACAAACCCAATTGCAGGTGCTCTGACACTAGAATTTCTTTATACAACAGATATTACAATAACTGCAATAGACTCTTCTGACTACGAATGTCAGTTTTTCTTTTGTAAGTTTTCACTATTGAAATTCTCTTTTAAATATTTATATATTTTCGAAAATTCCACTCAAAACGACTCAAATCTTGCCAACAAAAACTTTTCTGCGAGCTCCATAAGACAAGCATGACAAGAGCGTTTCATCTCACCCCATAAACCCGGCTCATTCCGCCCCAAATCACAATTATGATTAAAACTTTAACATTACCTGTTTTTATTAATTATTTGTGTATAAATGCGTTAGTACAGTCAAGTTCGGTAAATAATCTTCACGGCAAACTTTAGTTTAAAAATATTGTCTATTATTTTCAATAATTTCTTTTCGTTGTATGATATCATAGAATAATTACAGGATTCAGGTTTTGAAATTTTAATCATTTTTATTTTTACTTTATCTACTCTATTAAATTTTTTTCTTTTTCCGAGAAAGTATAAAATCATTATTACTGTTATTTCTGAAAAGAACAGCAACAAAAATCACATATTTTGATGGAAAATGCAGTGTCTCATTTGACCCCATAATGCTCGTCTCGCCCCGGTCTCCCCTACTTTCCACGTGAATTTACATATGAATTTCAACATGAATTCTCTTCAAATCTGAATTGAAATTGTGAGCTTTCACTGATTTTCAGCGAAACATCACTGATTAAAGCTGGGAATAGAGACTTGCAACTAAACATTGTGTAACTTCTGTTTTGTTAAATTTGGCCTTCTACAAGGAAAACATCCTGTCAACTGCAGGCGGGCTCAATCATTTTTTAGGGCAAGAGAATTTTTTTCCTAAAAATATAATCCTCATAACTATTTACGTAGAAATTCACGTGAAACTTCACGTAAAATTCCAGGTAGACTGTTTCAAAATACCACCCGAATTTCAAGTCAATTTCTACGCCAATTTCAATGTAAATTTTTGCGTTAATTTCCGTGTCATATTTACGTGAATGTCTGCGTTAATTTCACGAATCTACGTTACTTTCCACGCGAATTTCAACGTGGATTTCAACGTGAATTTATATATGAATTTCCACTTGAATTCTCTTTAAATCCAAATCAGCGAAATTGTGAAATGTCACTGGTTTTCAGTGAAACATCACTCATTAAAATGACTGGAAATGAGCTCCTGTCCCTCACAATCGGTAGACATGTCACTTATTCATTCAGTGAAATAAAAACTTTTGGAACTTGACAGCACTGCACCCTAGCTTATGAATTCAACAGTCATAATAAAATATGATTTACTTAAATTAATTCCAATAATTATAATAGGAACATAAAACCAACTATTGTTATTAAATATTGAAGATGGAATCTATTTCAAATCAGGCAGGTTCTATCACTTCATGTCGCAGAATCTCTCAGCGATGAAATATGTGTCTTTTTAGAGAAAATGAAACGACACGTATTTGTCCTATTTTAGAAAAAAAAAATTCCATGAAGTTATGAATATTTGACTTTCGACGTCTATCTATCAGAAAAATACCAATATTTTCTTTGAATTTCCATACCTTTTGATCTAATGTAGATATTCCAGTTTTATTTTCGAATTCTGATTTTTTTTTAAATATAAAAAGTAGATTTTACCCAAAAAAATTGCACTCATATTTTTTAAAATTTTTAGTTAAATTTAACATTCGATAAGGAAGACATCCACTGAGTTTGATATGGGTTAAACAATTTTTGTGAACAGACGATTTTTTCACAAAATCGAATTTTCGCATTTCTCTCGGAAACAACGAAATGCATAAAAAGATGTTAAAAAGTTTGTACGTCTAAAAAACTTATACGAAAAATATTCCTTCCTCTTTTGTGATATAATGCATCGTTTACGAGAAAAATGAGAAAATTATGTTTTCACGAAAACAATTCTCCCGGGATCAAAAATGGTTTAGTCCGCCTAAAGCTAAAAGGATGACTTCCTTATATATGCATAAACTGTGAAAAATTTGGGAAATAATAAAAAAGCCGGCTCTTTTCAGAATAACTTTTTTATTTGAGTTTTGAAAATATTAAAAGAATATTTTCGGAAAAGCTGGCTATAAATATATATTTTCAACCAAATCGTCGACATTTTGTTAATTGTCGACTTTTTACATTTTTCCGACGGTCTTCGAAAGTGGACTGTAAAAATTCATTTCATCAGTATCGTTCTTTGAAGTGCGGTTGCTTAAAGTTCGGTTCTTGTTCAACTGTACACATACAACACATTTACAGTTCGAGAAAATTAAATAATATATTACATTACAAAATAAATTTTGCTAAATGATTAAAAAAAAATGTAACAATTTTTTATTGTAAAAGTTACAGGTTTTTTTCTACATATGTTACTGAATCTATTAGTGAATAAGTATCAAAACACTGATTCATCAAAGAGGATTTAGAGGGTTTCGACCTGAATTTTTACAAGAAAGTTTCTTAAAAAAACGTTTTCACTAAAAATCAGTGAAAAATTTCTGGAAATTAAGTGGATAATCACCGATTCTCAGTGAATTTCCATCGATTCAAATTAAGAGAGTGAAGTGAATGAAGATTTGGTGAAGCGCAACTATCAACTTGATATGCATGAAATTCTTCTATGATAAATAAATGGAAATACCCCTCTCTTGTTGCACTTTTTCTTTGACTCGTTCGAATTATTATTTGCAACAAAAAAGAAAAAAATATGTATAGAAGAAACGATCCGACGTTCGTTCGTTTGTGGTTTCGAGTTCACAAAGGTTCATCAAGCACTCTGGGACATGAGCACTCCAGCGTGAAATGAAAATATTATGACAGAGCCCAGAAAGCCACACAGGAGACTCGCGTGCAGTCTTGGCGACACTTGAGAAATAAGAGGAAAAAAAGTACGAGTTGTCCCGAACTTATTAAATACATTTTTAACCGACTTTTATGCACCCTCCTTGATTTACTGCGGTAATTATGAAAAAAATCGCTGTCTTTAAAACTGGTTTATCGTTCAGATCCACTAAAGACTTTGCTGCTCATAAGATCCTGAAACGTTTCATAGGTCTCTTCTGATACCATAAGCACTCGCTCTCCGTCAGGATCGTAAAGCTCCACCGCACAAGACCATTAATTTCATCGAGGTTAACCCTGAATCATCGTAATCGTAATGTCGACATGCGAGCACTGCAACTTGTTAAATTATTCAGATACTTATCGTCGAGGGTAATTTTCAGTGGTAGAAAATCTGTTCACCCTCGATCTTTAATTCTGAAAGATAATTTTATCAAATTATAATTTTTCAATGTCTTCCGCCTGACAGTCGCCTAAAAACTTAATACAAGAATGTTTTATCAAACGAGTAACTGATAGGACATGCGAGCAAAAGGTGTTTCAATCTGGGAAAGAAGTTTAATAAATGATTCTACTGTCCCTTTCTTTAAATCTCTATTAATCATAGTAGGACATGATGTAATTATCTAAATGGGTGTGTTGAGATGAATGAACTTTAGGACAAGTTCCTGAATCTACTTTTCTTAGCTGACGTATAGCCTGTAGGTTTGGTTAGTTAGTCAACAAGTGACGTTACCTGAAGGAAAACTCTGGTAAGTGGATTTCATAGAACTAAAATTTGATACTTTCTGGCCACTGATGGATGTAGGTTCTTTTGAAAAATAGTATTTCCCGAATGTTTTCCATATCTCGAAGCGAAGGAGGAAACCGAGACCTGAATTAAACAGAAAACTAAGCGATCATCGTCTCCCACGTTGGAAGACATAAATCTTTGGACTCCATAGTGGACAAGGTGAAAATTCCACTTGGTAGGTGGGAGCTGGCGACGTTGACAAGCTCGATATGAGAGACGTATAATGCAGTAGCCGATTCTGCAGCAGCAGCAAGCCGTAAGCCATCAGCAGGAGATATACGAAGCCTCGGGTTACTTTTTGCGCCAATTTGTTAATCGTACTTACTTACGATCAACTGCGCTCCAGGACGCTTGTTGTCGCTGTCTCCATGCCACTGCAGAGATCCGCGGGACAAAAATTCAGTTTCATACATTCCTGTCTGGCTCTGAAGCTCCTTGCTACCACAAGGCACTTTTACCCACATCTCGATGGCTCTCGAGAGAGACTCTTGAGAGAGACGGACTAAAAGATACGAGAAAGATATTCTCATCAGAGGGTCCCGATCTCGACCCAGAATTTTGTTATTCGCGCACGAGCTTGCCGAAAGCAGCGATAGGGAAATGATTCGCATCTTCAGTTCGAATTTACAAATCCTGCACCCTTGAATTTGGCAAATATCGCTATTGAAAGTGCTTCATTTCGGTATGGTCTGCTCGATGATCTGCAATCTGAAATCTATTTGAACATCGCAGAGGCAAATAAAAGCCCGAGTAAAACAAATGCCAATATGGAATCTCAAGAAGATCCCATAAAGTCCATTGAAAGTATCCCAAGTATGAGACAAATCAGTATAGTAAAGTACCAACTGCCTTCTGTTTCAGCAAGACTTTCCTAGGACTAAAGTACTAAAAAAGTTCCACTTGATTTATTTATTTTTTCATTTTTACAACTGTTAATTGGTATTATATTGCAAAAAAGTTCTGCTGAACTTTTTTAGTATTTTTGTCCCAAAACTTTTCCAAGGCAGAATTGTTTAAAAAAAATGTTTGGGACATGAATTTGAAACTATATAAAATTTCGAGAAAAATGAAGTGGCACATTTCTATTACCGTAAAAAGTTCGACTTCAATCCTATGATCACTTGTAAAAATTTCGAAAGAATAAAATTTAACATTTCTATAGTTACATTTCGTCATATGAGAATTAAGATTTGCCATGTCCACAGGCTGTCAAACTGAGAAAATGAGGTTCAAAGTTTTAATGATTTTATCCGCGAATTAAATGTTGAGAAATATCAAATTTAATATAGAATGTATAAATCATATGGAACACTAAACGCACTAAAACAAATTTTGATGCAATTAATGACTTAATTTAGCAGAAATTAAAAAGCTAGTTTGGAGATTGCTTAATATTCACTTAATAACATTTTCTTTTTTTTAGAGTTAGAACATGCCATGTCCAATAAACTTTTAAATTAAAGTTTTTATTGCAAAGTAACCAAAAATGATTTTACATACTGCTGTATTTTATTGAATACTTGAGGAATAGAAGTTTAAGAAATTAGTGACCTTTCAGAAATAGACTTTAAAGGTTATTTTAGAATTTGATGATATTTTTAAATTGTCCCTTAACACTTAAACCAAAATAAAATATACAGGTCGCGAAATAATGTTAGGTAATTAATTCGTATATTCAAGACGAGCTACATTAAACAAGAGCTTTAGGTTTGGAATACAATGTTTGAATATGATTTTTAATTAAGTTACGGATTTTCTCCGTCTTCTAGTTTAAAAATCTGTTTTTTTGGGCACAGGACAATATAATCCTGAAACTGTATTATTGACATTGATATTTTCAAGTATTAATTTTTATGATTTTTAAGTTGAATATCACACCAATTTCAAAGGCGGTGGCTACATGCACTGAAATTTCGGTACGAATAGCCAGTACATTTGTCCTAAAAAAAAGTCCTGCTAAAACCGGGCGTGTTTTGAATTTTGTTTGTACTTTAGTCCCATTTTGGAAGCATCTTTTTAGACATAAATCCTATGCACACTTACAAAGATTTTGAAAAAATTATACTTGTTTACGTCTTTTGTCCCAATTTAGACTCTAAAATTTTGTAAGATAGTTGTGCCAAAAATTGGGTCTCTGGAAAAAAAGTTTTCCGTGATTTTAAGAATTGAAATTATATTATTATTCGTGTCTTATGAAATAAAAAACATGATATTTTATGAAAAAAGTTTAAGACTTAGTAAAAATAACTATTTTAAGCATAGTTTTTGTAATTGAATTTGTTCTTATTGTCGCTTGTTACTAATTTTGAAAAATATTTGAATTTTGATAAATGATATGGCTTTTTTCGGGAAAATATTCCCTGAAACTCTACTGCTTCTAATTTTGAAAATACGTAAATAATACTAAAATATAATTATTTGTTTAAAAATTTTTTCTTTCAAAAAATTGTTTGAATGATTTCAGCCCCAGAAAAAAATGGTAAGAACCGATAGTAAGAAAAAATTTAAGAAATTGTTAAAATAAATGTTTTTTTGTAAGTTTTACCATTTTTCCATTAAAAATAATGTTTTTTATTTGAAATTATATCATTAGAAATATTACTTTTGAATCCTAAAACCCTTGATAAACTTTTTTTTCACAGATCTGATTTTTGGCACAACAACTAATTAAAAGAAATTTCTTGAATCGGATCCCAATGCTAGCTTTTTCTACTCGGAATAGAACCTAAGATTGTTGGTGACGATATTAATTTTTACTATTTATTCTGTATAGCGGTAAATATGAACATGTATTATTAATAATTACAGACAACCACAAACCTGAATAATATTAATTTACATTTCAATAGCATGCAAACAATAAACTATAAAAAATTTGATGGACTGAACAAGTCATTCAGTTATAAAAAATAAAGATGTCATATTATCTAGCCTTGGGCTAATAATTCTTATTGTTTGCGTTGAAGGTTCTTGAAGATAGGAACCATATTAGCTCTCGCGGAATGGTAATAGTGTACACCTTGTGCTTGAATTTAAAAGCCCGCACTTTCATTACCTCTAACAACCTCTAATTACTCGGATTTACGAGCACGTTAAATATCGACAGCTCGCTTGTTTCCTTTTATTTCAAGGCGTGTAGGCTAATATTTCCTAATCGTTCTTCAAGGAGACTCTTCTGTTTCACGGATTCATGATTTTCTACTTAATAGTTTAAAACAAAATGACATCTTGTCTAAAAGATTGATTTAACCTCGCACTGCCTAGTATCTCTCTTTTTCAAAAATAATTCTCTCAATAGGAAAAATTACACCGGTTTACTGAATACAGCTAGTAAATTAGAATTGTATCTCAAATTTTATCTCTTCTTGCTGACCAGTGACCACTTATCCAGAATTGGATTTGTGCAGAAAAACGAGTTCTTTGAATGTGGGAATAGTACCTATAATTATAGAAGGAACTTCTGTAATCGTTGGAATGTGGTGACTGCGAAATTGCGTAATACTCTTTTCGTTAATTTTTACAATTGCAAATCTATTTCAATTACAGACTAGTTACGACACAGTATTTACGAAAAACGCCTTTAGAAGAAGGTATGTCTTTTTCAAAAATATGTCACAGAGATAATCTGAAAATGGGAACTTCGAAGGAGACAATAGCAAGTGCTGTACGTTCATAAAAGTGTAATCGCAGGAATAAAAAGCATGGAATTCACTTTGCGAAAAAACAAATGCCGTTCTCTTATTTGCATTGCGGATGATTAATGATTGGTGGTGGACTCGTGGAGGCCTAAGATTACAAAAATTGAAAACGGAGAAATGAATTAATGTCAACTGGTTACATTCAAGCTGCCTCCTAGGCAATCTGTGTATTATCGGAAATCAGAGGGTTCACGTCTTGCTATGTAAATTCGATTTCGCTGCGAATGCGGAAACCACTTGGACCATATTCTGTGCGGGTGGCACACATCATAAGAGTAGAAAGTGAGGCAATGTTTAAATTACACGCCCCATAGTGAGTCGAGCTTTACGAGGCCTTCGTCTTCCGTTCACCACCGGCTACAGCAATTACAACAGCTTCGGGCACTTGCTTATATGTGCTCGCCTTAACACCACCACAAAAAAGTCCCTAATAGGTACAAAAACATTTTAGATTCAAAAAACAAATTTTTAATATTATAATTGTGTTTTGCAGTTTGCGAAAGCTCCGTTGTATTTCGAACAGGGTTAATGAACTTTTTTTGTACAAACAACGGAATTTTACTGCAATTCTTTCATCACTGTCGAATTCGCTGTCACCGTAAATTGAAACGTACAACGCGCGTGTATAGGCGACACAAATAGGTTTACGTCTAATGACATTTACATGCAGTAAAGAATTTATTGCTTACGAGGTATAAGATAAGAGACTTTCATTAACATAGGAGATATTCTAATGATCACTCCTATACCGTATCTGGACCATTAGTAAAAATATGATTCCTTATATCTTGAGTTGCTTAACTAACGATAACTCTTAAATATGGCATTAATTTTTAAAAGTAAGATTGCAGTGCATAAAAGTGTCTGAATGAATAAAGTTCACAAGTAGTATATTTTATGAATTTGTTTTCAGTAATTGTTTTTTAATTACTTTGATGATAATACGCTAGATCTTGTCAAATATGGAATAAAATTAATTTAGGATTGATAGAAGACAAGTTTCATTTGTGATTGCTTGAAGACAAGTTTCATTTGTGATTGCTTGCCACCTGATACTATCCATCTTGGTGTTGATTACTATTCTTTGCCTTCGGGCTTGTGTGAAATGAACGATGCGTTCATTCATAACGATGCACATGACCGAACCATGTGCACGTGAATGTCCGCTGTAATGTACTTGCGCAGACATATAATGCTTGAACGATCGACCATGCGAACACGAATAATAGTCTCTATGGGTCACGACTCCACTTCACAGCGATATATATCAAGTTTGAGACAAATACAGGATAACGAGACTTGTGCTTTCTTTCGTATAGAACTTTACAGAAATCTATAAATTACACGAATGAAAAGCAAGGTACAATTTAGGGCGTATCAAAAAACAAAAATTTATTTATTTATTTTTATTATCAGGATACACAGCAAAAGTTGTATATCGCATCAATATATGTATAGAAAAATGGAATTCGAAAAATAGGGACTGAGTCTTATATTTCGAGCAAATCGGATCCAGGATGTATTTTGCTAGAAGAGTGATGTGCGGCCCAGCGCTATATCCAGAAGGAAATTGCTGCCAACAGTGGTACACAGAACAGTTTAGGAATCAATCCCGACTCAGTCAGGAAAGAGGCTGGAAATATTCATCGTGGATCTGCTGTCCAACGGAAAATCCTAGTAAGTGACATTTGGCATAGGGGTTATTTCCCCATGCAAGTGTGCCTGAAAATATTCACAATGGCAAATGCCACTCACTAGGTTTTTCCGTTGGAGAGCAGGGATCCCGATTCCTAAATTACAGTTCTCAATCCTGAATTTCTGAACACAATCCAGGATGTTTGGGATTCACTTTTAAATTTCCGGTGCTCAAAACCTGTCCATGAATCCGCATTTTTCTCCATGTATATGTGTATAAACCCAATCGAAAATTATCTTATGTTTTAGCGTTAATTTAAAGTAATCAGTATTGGTAAAATGTACGAAAAGCAGCAAATTTCTTCTTCGTTTTAGGCAAAATAATTCTTTTTCTTGTTTTGAATGAACTGAAAATGTTTTCTAGTGCTATCAGATTTGTGTCTACACAGTTTAGACCGCAGAAGAAAAGATCTTATGCTCACACATCGATGTTAAGTTTGTAAAAATGAAAAAAAACTTATAATTCTACGCTATGTTTCAGTATCCTTTTTACAATTTTATCATTTTTCTACCCTAATAAATACTATCTATAATGAATCAAGTGTGCATTTAAAATCTAAACAAATGTAAGAAAACCTGGAAGCAAGCTAACCTTTTGAATACGGTGACTTCTAATTTGAACTGAGTTTTAGTTTCAAAAATGAGCAATATTTTTGTAGTGTCATGCAATTTTAAAATTAAAATGTCTAAAATAATAAAAAAGAAAAGCAAGGACAATATTTTTTGTAATTGACATGCAAATTGATATCTGAACTTCAAACTAAAATTGTTCAAAATTGTACATTTTAGTGTTGAAGTTTAAATGTTGTAACTACTTTTTTAAAGCTAATGATTTTGTATTAAAAATACAAACTTTCGATGAAAAACACTACCTTAAAATTGGTTCCAAGTCATCTTTGAAACCTAATTTAAAAAAATTTTAAAGCATCGACTTTCTGTGAAAACTGTTAACATGACCTAAAATTATTCGAGAATTGTGAATCTTCTTTAAAATCTATACCGATTTCCGAGGTGAAAAACGCGAGCATAACCTAAAATTGTTTGCGAATTTTAAATCTTCTTTGAAATGCACTGATTTTGTATTAAAAATATCGATTTCTGGTATAAAACTCCAAAATTACCTGAAATTGTAAAAAATTGCGAATCTACTCTGAAATATTGTGATTAAAAAAATTTTAAATACCAATTTTCGACGAAACACATTAACATAACATAACAAAAAATTGTTCAAAATTGAAAATCTTGTTTGAAATTTAATTATTTTTGTTTAAAATTATCGATTTTCGATGAAACACCTTACCATAACTTTAAGCTGTTCCAAAATTGAAAATCTTCTATGAAATCTATATTATTTCTGGTGAAAAAAGCCTAGCATAAGGTGTAAAGCGATTACATAACCTAAAATTGTTCAAAAATTGTGAGTCTTCTTTGTAATCAAATTTTTTATTTAAAATAAAAATTTCCGACAAAAAACACTAACCTAATTCAAACTTGTTACAATATTTTAAATCTTGTTCAAATTGTAATGTTTTTGTTCGAAAATACCAATTGTCGATGTAAAACGCCAACGTAATCTAAAATTGTTAAAAAATTATGAATCTTCTTTGCTGTCTAATGATTTTTTAATACAAATTTCAATTTCTGACGGAAAACACTATTATGCAATTAAAAATACTTCAACATTGTAAACTTTATTATTTTAAAATATTTTTTTTTAAATTGTTATTTTTGTGTTTGAGTTTTGTTTAAAAATACCTATTTCTGGAGTGTAAAACGCTAATACAACTTAATATTGTTAAAAATTGTGAATCTTTAAAATCGAATATGGCATGTGAAAATTTAGAGTATACAGTATTATTTCGAAAATAAAACCTTGAAAGTCTTTGAAAATAATTCACGCCTACGACTAAATCGGGATCTAATGATTTTTATTAAAAATCATAATTTCCCGTAAAAATCGCTAACATAACCGAAAAGCGAAAGTTGTTCAAAAATTTTGTATCTCTAAAATCTAATAATTTTTTATTAAACATACCAATTTCCGGTGAAAAAGGCATATATGACCTAAAATTTTTCAAAATTGTAAAATGATTTTTGTTTAAAATAACCGATTTCCGGTGAAAAACGTTAACGCAACTTAAAATTTTTACAAATTGTAAGTCTTCTTCGAAACTTTTTACTTTTTCATAAAAATTCGTCTTTAAAAATATGAATTTTCAGCGAAAAGCATTAACATAAAACTTCTATAATATTTTCAATAATTTATTAGATCATTTAAAAGTTTAATTTAACCGCCCAAGAGTATTAAACAGCACGAATATTTTGCAAGTCGTATAAGGTTTTTTATGATTTTTTTATTTGAAAGAGATTTATTCTAGATTTGATTTTCAAAATTTCAAATTGATATAAAAAAAATTCAAGTGATAACAATGATTGCGCGATTTTTAAGATAAAGCGTTACACCGCTTTTTTTAGATAGGAAATAATTCTTTTTCACTTGCTCGGAATATCTAAAAATGGTTGAAACCCAGCCTGAAATATTCAAACGGGAATTCACGTAAAAATGCATGTGGAAATTCACGTTAAAATACAGATGAAAATTAACGCGAAATTGGATTCGTAAAAATTACCATGAATTTCAGGTGGTAATTTGAAACAATCCTGGGCAGAAATGTACGTGGAACTTCAAGTGGAACTCGCGTGGAAGTTCACGTAGATATTCACGTACAATTCTCGCGGAAATTCATGTGAATATTTAAGTGAAAAATCACCTAAAAATTCACGTGAAATTCGAATGAACAAACCTCGTGGAATTCCTCGTGGAAATTTTCAACCGGAAAAAAGAAAAATATAACTTGAGAAATATTTGATCTTTTGAGGTGATATTAATAAAACTTGTCGAAGTACAGATCTCTGAAAAGAGTGATTACGATAGTGTTCGAAGGCTCGTATCGGGAAATGTGTGTTGAGTTGTAAACGTCAGTGATAAGAGACTACAATTCTAATCCGCCCAGAGTTCCTGACCACTGACAACTTCGAGCGCTAGACAAATGGGTTTGCGTGTACAATAATGACAAAGTGACATAATGGAAAATCCTGGAAATCGTATCGTAAACTGAATCTCGCTCGCATATAGACATAATATGTCATTCAACATAGTAGCATCTAGAATGCAATATATAGGGACAAGGTTTCGAAATGTCACCTGATTAAAGTAAATTTACTGCAAAGATATTATTTACATATGTATCGCACTAAAATAAAGATAAAGAATAAGAAAAATGAATAGACACATAATGTAGATATCATTAGATGCGTATTGTTCATTCAGTTTCTAACATGTTTTATATTTTACACTGTAATGGGAATTAAAAGTACCCTGCCAGAGATGCAGAATTTATTATATAACAAGGTCTCTAAACGATTATTTTATATTTGTTATAGAGATTTAGAAATAATTATCAGCAGATATTAGAAGCTTTTCTTATTTCAATGTCAGTCTAAATTGTTTAAGGCTTCTCATTCTGTCACCGAAGTTAAGCAACGCTTGGCTTGGTTATACTCGGATTGGGGCCGCCGTACTAGATATTATAAAAAGTCAACACGGTGTCTCATCTATGCATGAATGGAAATTTGGCATTTTCTATTTGAGGTTTAAAAAAAAAATTATACAAATTTTTTTAAATAACGTTTTTAAATTTCATTCAGTCACTTATTTTAAAGAAACTTTCAATAATTAAGCATTTTACTTTGTAAATCTTAAAATAAAAAAATTAAACTCTGCCAAATTGAATTGAATTTAAAAATCCTTTATATCCTATTTTTATATGTTGAAATAGCATTTTTAATTTATTTTCGTAAACTCAGTTTATAGATTTTATCATAGTATAATCCAAATGTATTTGAAACTATAAATTCTACAGAATAATGAAGATAGAATCCAAAATCGCCGCCTTATCTATAATTCACTTTACATGTATTTAATTTTCACACATTTAAATTACTTTGTTTGAATTTTAGTGCACACTATATATGAAATTTAATGTAAAATTTTGTAAACCATTTTTATTAAAAAATATGTTTCTAAACTATGTTTTTTCTCCACTAAAGTAAATAGTTGTCTCCCAGAAAAATGTATTGAGTAAAAGCACCAGAATATTTCTTATTATTTTAATTAATTAATTTATCCGAGGACTTCCTAGCCACTTTTGAAAGAATAACTGAAATAATAAATAGAACGAAGAAAAAGTCTTAATAATTAACAATTTAAAATAAAAAATATTATCGAGATTTTATGAGCCTCCAGATACTTAGTCTTATTTAATTTTGCTTCCTCACAGACATAGAGGAAGCTTTGTACCGCTGAAAGTTTGTTTGTGTGTGTGTCAATTGTTTTTATGATAACTTGAAAAAAATTTGAGGTATTTAAGAAAAAACAAATTTGAAATGAATAATTTAATGAAATACCTTATACATCCTTTTTAAACAAGAACGGTTGAGATTGATTAATTAAATTTTGCGAGAATGACCAAAAATGAATTTTAAAAAATCGAAATTTAAAAGAATTTTTATCACAGTATTGGCAGTAATACCATACATTTTATAAAGAGAATTTTTTCAAACACGGAATTTTATTTAGTTGATATAATTCAATAGAATGTATATAGCTATCTCCATATAAAAATATTCATCTTTAAGAATTTTTGAATTTTTCGCTTATAATTAATTTCTTTTTAAAATATTAGGAATATGTATAGCAACATAAAACTTACTAGACGTACCAAAAAATTATAAGTGCTACAGATTTGTTAATTTCTTTGATGTTTGTGAGAGAAAAAAATCCTCAACGTTCAAAATACACTTAATATTTTAAGTAAAAAATTTTTTGTTTTTGATTAAATGAATCTATTAAACTATATAAATTCGATGAACGCGTCCAAATTACGTTGCAGCGGTTTCTTTTCGAAAAAGACGTATCCTTCTTTTTCTATTTTTTATGCCCTAGAAACTTTGTGGTCTGAATAAAATTATTTAATGTAGAAATAGCCCAATCTCCTTGTTAGCTTACTGAAGAACGAAAGTGATTTGCAATATCTACAGCAGAGAGGAACATGTGCGTCTATAAAGCGGTTCTCTCAATGTATATTCCATGGGATCGTGGGTGGAGTAGTTGAGAGTGTGCCTGACCACCGACAACTTTGATACACTGCGATTGTCGAAGCCGGTTCAATGATCGGTGTGACACACGATTAAATGACTTCGATGTGAGGACTGTAAAGAGACGGCAATATATTAAATTTGTTAACGAGCCTTCCGAAAACAGGCATCACATCTGCACATCCACATGCTTACATCTTTAACGACTACGTAAAGTCGCAAAAGTTAATTTACTTTCACATTCAGTTTCTGCCATATTCATTCTAATGAAGTGATGCGATTGATTTTATATTGAAGATTTAAAAAAACTTCCTTACCTAAATTTTACTTGAAATAGGATTTTTTAAGTCTACATGAAGGTTTGATAAGTCTACAATGACCTCTACAACACGAAGGTTTCATAATAAAAAAAAATATTGAACTTGGCTGAGACATACCTTTATCTTGGCAGAAAAATAATAATTTACGACTCTGTGAAATGTCTATTTAAAGAAATGAAGGCTTACACGAGTCATGCTTGAAGTAGGACTTTTTGAAAGCAGAAGAATGCTGTGAAGTATACGGTATTAAGTGAGTGGGCATTAGCTGCACTTTCGCTGCGAGACCATAGTGGCGATGACAACTTTACCAACTTTATTACCCATGGTCGGGACCGTTATCGTCGCCGGTTCATATGAGGGGCGGTACTGACACTCACAATGGGAGAAAATCGTAAAGGTCCTGGGCGGCATTTCCATCTAAAAGCTTTGCTGATATCTTTTTGAATGCATGTACATTGTACACACGGGGCTAAGTATACGTGATTCTGTAACGTGCCAGGGAATCAGCATATATACACTCACATAGAGACTTGTGTGTTTTCAGATCCATCTTAAAACGTTTTCTCAAAAAAGTAAACTTACAAGCCGGATGAGAAAGGCTTACGTAAAACTACCCAAATATTGTTTTCTCGTATTTTATGATTATTTTGATTTATCACCTTTCATTCACGAACGAAGAGTGATTTATCTTTGGAGGATACAAAATCCCTATATTATCACTCAAATTTACAAAAATAAAAAGTGTGGTTGGTTTTAAACACAATGAATGACGACAGATATTGTCATTTTGTTTCGAGTGAAAGAGTAATTTTATGATCATTGCCCTTTTGACTGGATAGAACGTTAATCGTATCTGAAGGACTTACTTCTTTTCTGAAAAAGACGACCTGCAATAAAGTAGTCTCTCCTACTCTTTGTATCTGTGCCATTGATGGTTTTAACGATGCCTATTTTTAACGACGAATAAATGCTAATCATATCTGATGTTGACGGGTCGTAATCGTTAAATGAATCGGAAGATGATAGCAGATAAGTCGTTAATGAATGTGGGTGGGTATGGAATGTGGCTTAACGCATGCAGCTTGTCAATACGAAAACTGAGTGATTTATAAGGATCATAAAATCTATAATCGGTCAATCTAGATGTAAAATTGTCTTTCTGCTCTTGCGGATTAAGAAGGCTCAGTTTTTAAACTCAATTTCCTTGAATCGAAACTTGATGCGTTTTGGAAACGTCAATACTTTCATACATTCCATTTCTCATCTTGAACTTATCTTTTTGCAACCCATTTGATATTATTTAGAGAAGCATACAATTTCTGGATACAAGCCATCGCTTGTAACATTGTGTGGATTAACAGATGACGGTTGCCATTGGCTTTCCTACACGGGATTTTTTCGAGTCACCGAAGTGGCGAACAGATAGTAAATAAAGTCGTCGGAAAATCATATACATCATTAATACAGAGAAGATGGAGATTTTTGTGAGTTAAGATTGTACCTTGTTACCTTTCAGCTTAAATTCCGTTTACGCGATTCTTCCAGCGACTGTCACTCGTAAATGCCTCCTCTTGGAATCGAATGCGCGACAAACGGCAAATTACAGTTGTGTCTGCGACACGTTCAGACGGTAATGTTCAAACGGAAGTCTGAGGAAGACGCGAAAGTCCCTTTTTAACCCGTGATCCTCGACTGGCAAATAAATTTCTTGCTTCATTACTATCCCAAAGATTTTTATCACTATCGTTAAGAAGGCGTTATGATATCGTAAAATTTGCACAACTTCTCATTTCTTAAGATTCCGTCTCAATAAAAAATGTCTACATTTGACATTTATGCTTCCTCTTTAGAGGCTTAGCAGCTTTACATTTTAGGGTCATTTCATTGTATATAACTGGCTTATAGGGTAATTTTCATTCACCAAATGAACAAAGTCGTAGAAAATAATATTAATTCCAAGGAGAGCGGGATCGATTGAGGATTCCATTGAAGAAAAATCCGCATTCAGAAGAAAGCAGCCAGACAAAACACCATTTGCATTTCCTATTCATGTCAAGTTTTTACAAGAATTCTCAGCTTGTACATTCTTGCACCTGGATCAGATTAGAAACTTAATTTTCACGAATTTATCAAACGTCTGCGAAATTTAAAATTAAGCGGTTTGAATCTCTTCGTGAAACAGTAGACAGAAATAATTAATGCCCCTGCGAAAACGACGTCTTGATATTTGGAATAGGATCCTAAATCGTCGGCATTAAGCCCTCCGTATTAAGTTGCCATCACACAAGAATGTTCATCTAGCAGGCCAACTCCCAGCAGAAAGGATGAAAAGCAAGTGGTAGATATACAAATTCGCAAGGTGAGACATGCAAATTAGACCGCAGGGGGTAACCCACTGGCACGAAACATAAAATATGGGCCAGACATATGTTCGCATGACCTGTAGCGGACAGAGACTGGTGTATGCAAACCTGAACTATTAGGGTGACCCTTAAATACATTGTCAAAGATTTTTTTTTAAATACTCTTGCTCCCACCAAGGGATGTACCTATCCATAAAAATAACTCGTGTCAAATTTCAGCCAAATCGGTTAATATTTACCCCTCCCAAACGTTACTTGAAGTTCAAGTAGCTTGCGGGAGGTGTAAATATTACCTGATATGACTGCAATTTGAAATGCATCACTTTTTTGGCCATTGGATCAAAATCCGACGTTGGAAGCAACAGAATATTGAATTTCAATTTCAAGATACACCCTGCCAACCATAAACCGAATGAATTAACATTAACCATGTTAACAATCGATGACATTGAAGTCAGTAGCGCTCGATCGCACGTGCATTCCACGATCCTGTGGTACAGGTAAGTGTCGGTCCGAATCATGCCAACGGGAGACTGTCACTGGATATAAACGAAAGATGACGTCAGAATGACATCAGTGATCCATATCTTCGTGACATCGTTGTGTTACCAACTAATAAACGCGTCCAACGAACATGCACACGTTTATTTGCTTGTGCTTGCCAGCACGAGGTGTGGTACGCCTCTGACAATCGGGGAGGAAGAGTAGAGGCGCGGGTCATGCAGGTAGCGCGAAAAAATAAGCAACAAACAGAAGAAGATGACGAAGAAGAAGAGAACGATGATGGTGATGGAGAATACGGACAAAAAGAAGTGGCAGTAGTATGGGGTTATGCAGTTGGTAACTGGCAACCTAAAACCCTCGACCAAACAGTTTATGGGTGAGGTTCCTATGTGGATATCCATGTGCGCGCAACGCACGCCCGTGCTTGTAGTATGGAAAGCACTATCCGATCCGCTAGTCCAGCGCGCCAGACAAAATGCAAATGTGCGCGCGCGCACCCGCTAATCTGTCTGGCGCATCCGTGACGTCATATTCCAATGGCGGAGGGATGTCTTACAAGCTTATTATGTAAACTGATTTCTCTAAAAAATGAAAAAGTACCATAAGAGGATTTTCGATGGTTCAGGCGAGCTTTGCACATAAGACACGTTGCACATCGATGGCGAAACGTCAAACTATCAAACTGTGCACGTTTACACTGTGCACATGCAAAGTCGTCCTCATCCGATTTTCGTTATTAGGGGTCGGTTTGCAGTTACACAGTTCACTGTAGATCTAGAATAATAAAGTTACGTGTAGAAAAGATCAGGAACTGGTGCTGGAATCATCCTTATCCTCCATTATCGGAAGGTGAAAGCTTCTACGCCTCTGCACTCTGTTTTGCAGACCCTCGGGTACCACAGTATTAACGTGGCAAACCGCACATAACCTCAGTCTTTCTATGAGGCACAGGATCGAGATCGCCGGGTATCGTGCACCGCCGTAGGTGCAGGACGAAGAGGACTCCTTCACTTACTTACACTAGCTCCGAATGCGTATCCCACGTGTGCGCCACACGTAAGCCACAAGTACGAGAAGGAGTGGAAGAAGGAGAATAAGGTGGATATCGTCCCACATACCTTGGTGAACAAAGCGTGTAGTCGTATGCCGACTGAAATAAGAACACGCGTGTTCGAGTTGCGACGTATAATTAAAAAGAGGTTGGGAAGAACAGGGTGTGAGTATCTAGAGAAAAGTAATTCCCCTGCTATTTTTACGGACTCCAATCTGAAACTCAATAAAGTACTATGCTTCATTATTTATTAGATTGCAAAATGACCATGCAAGAAGTGAACAAGTAGTTGGAACCGCTGCAGTTCTACTTTTGCACCTTTGCTAGGTTTTGTTTTCTATTTTCTTGTTGAAAGCAAAAAGACTGAAGAGAGTCTCACATTTAGCACAATGAGTACTTGCACCTTGAATGGTCCCAGATTCAGTTCTCCTTCTCTCGGTGCTTTCTCAGTCTTCTCAGTCCAAAGAGACTGTAGAGGCTAATCACCACGCAATCACCGCTCCTGGTGAGACCGACGCCGACTCGTTCCCAGAAAGCACCGCCGCCCCTGGGGGCATCGGCCACGTTGCAAAACCAACAATCTTCATCTTCCGATCCGCGGAGGAAAAAATGAGTGGATGCTCTCTGGCTTCCACCGGTCGAACGATCGTTCTCTCTGGCACCCAGAGAATCCATAAGAATCGCGACCAAAAGGTCTGCCGACAAAAAGGTTGGCCCGAAGGTCGATGATCTAGATTGAGTCAATCTTCATTTTTATCAAATTAATATCTTTTCTTAACGATCGCACACTGGTATTGAACTACATCTAATTTCTTTCACTCTAAAAACTAAAGAATCTTAAGGGCCGCCCATAAACTAAACACGGATTTCACGTTTATTCTGCGTTTTTTCGCGTTTCTAGTGTGTTCAGATACCAATATGCCTATTAACCGTATGGTGGTGAACTGTATAGGCTTCGATAATGAAGAATAATTAAAAATATTAATATGCCGGGCTTCACAATCCAAAATAGCCTCAAAACAGGGAGAATATGGGGGGGGGGGGAATAAATTCTTTAAATAAAATTAATGTAGATATCATGACACATGATGACTTTGTGAAGCTCTTTGCCTGAGGTGATTGCTAGAGAGATTGATCAGTGACCTGTGTTGGAGCGATGTTGCGGAACGAACGTTTTACTTGAATAAGTAGCAGGGGAATTCTAGATTGATCTAAAATTTATACCTCCCTCTTCCTAAGATTTAAAGTCGAAATATATTGCACTTTCAAAAAAAAAAAAAATGGTTGAATTTTCAACGAAAAAAGATTTTCTACCAACAAAGATGAATTTTCAATCCAAAAAGACGAATTTTAAAAACAAATAAATTATTTTCCAACCAAACAGTTGCATTAACAACTTAATAGTTGAACTTTCAGCAAAAGAGACCAATTTCCAACAAAAAATTCAGCATACAGCTGAATTTTCAATCCGAAAGGAAGAAGTTTTAACAAAACAGTTGAATTTTTTAGCAAAAATGATGACTAATGAAATAGTTGAATTTTCACAAAAATAACTAAATTTTTAAACGAATAGTTTCATTTTTAACCTATGAAAATGCATTTTCAACCAAATAGTAGAATTTGTAATCCGAAAAGGCGAATTTTCAACAACACAGTTGTATTTTCAACAAAAAAATATGACTGTAATAAAATAGTTAAATTTTTAACTAATTAGCCGAATTTTTAACCTGCAAAGATGAGTTTTCAACAAAATACTTACATTTTCAACCAAAGAGTTGATTTTTCAATTAAGAAAGAAAAGTTTTCAACAAAAAATGGAACAGTTAAATATTACTTTTCAGCCAAAAAAATAATTTTCAACCAGTTGAATTCAACGAAATAAGACGATTTTTCAAAGAAAAAAGATTAAAATGCAACTAAAAACAGTTGCATTTTCAATCAAGTAGTTGAATTTTCAATCTAAAAAATTGTATTTTTTAGAAGACAGTTCAATTGAATTTTTAAACTACAAAGATGAATTTTCAACAAAATACTTAAATTTCGAACCAAATTGTTGAATTTTTAACTAAGAAGATCAATATTTAACAAATAAGATTCGTTTCCTAAACAAAAAGACGAATTTTCAACGAAATCCATGCATTTTCTACCAAATAGCTGCACTTGCAACTAGCAAAGCAAAATTTTGCAACCAGAAATAGAACAGTTAAATTTTCAGAGAAAAAAAGATACATTTTTAACCAGAATGATGAATTTTTAACCAAATACATGAATTTTTAACAAAATTGTTGAATTTTGCAGACAAAAGACGAATTATCTACAAAATAATTGAATATTTAATCCGAAAACAATTATTTTTCAATAAAAAAGTTCATTTTCTACCAAGTAGTTAAAATTTGAAACAAATAGTTGACTTTTTAACCAAAAATATAAATTTTCAACAAGAGAGTTAATTTTCAACCAAATAGTAGTATTTTATACCAAATATTTGAATTTTTAACTAAAATAATGGATCTTTACCTAAAAAAAAATGAATGTTATAAATTAGTTCAAATTTAATTTAAGTAGATGGATTTTCAACCAAAAAATATTTGGATAAAAAAATTTGAATTTCACAAAAAAAACTAATTTTTACCAAATAGTGGAATTCTTTTACCAAAACAGATTAATTTTGAATAAAGCAGTTGTGTTTTAACCAAAAATAATGAATTTGCAATCAAATACGTGAATTTTCAATAGAACACATGAATTTTCAACCAAGTAGTTGAAAATTCAACTATAAAATATCAGTTTTCAATTAAAAATACAAATTTTTAACAAAAACTGGAATAGTTAGATTTTCAGTTAAAAAGATTAATTTTCAACCAAAGAGATAATTGTTTAAACAAAAAAAAAACGAATTTTCAACAAAGTAGTTTAACTTTTAACCAAGTAGTTGAATTTTGGACCAAAACGATGACTGTTTTACAAAATAGTTGAATTTTCAAAAAAAAAAAATGAAATTTGCAAACAATTTATTGGGTTCTATTAATTCCATTCGCATTTAATCGAAATAACGAGAAAAAGGAACGTTGCTTTCGATTTCTACCGAATGCAGAAATCGAAGGTCGCGACTGTTTGTACGGTCACGATTTTTCGATTGAACAGTGTGTATTTTGTAAAGCTGGATTTTGGTCATTTTTTCATACAAAATTGATAATAAATCTTGTTACAACAAGTTCTTGTAACTGTGCTACGTATTTGCTTAGTATTTTTTAATTAATTTTGTTCATAACACATTTTATTTTTTATTTAACAAAGCGTCCCGTTTTGCCCTTTATAATTGGCAAAACGCGACGGAAAAATTTCTTTTAAAAATCAATAAAAAAAAGTAGACCATGGCTTTTTCTCAATGCGAAAACCTTTTTTTAGTTCATTAGTTGTTTGAGGCACTTATAGTGTTGAATGCGGAAAAAAAGTATTTTAGCCAATTTAAAAGTTACTAAAGCAAAATCGTCCCGTTTTGCCCCATGTTCCTCTACCGTTCCAGGGCCATCTTTTCAAAAATTTTCAAACTTCATTCAAATTTATCAACAGGAAAGGTACTAAATGTTATCTAAGCTCGTAGCGTTACTTCCACAGACCCCTCCTCCCTCCTTGTCCGGTTACCAACCGTAGTTGTGACGCAACCCCCCAGCCCCAAAATTGGTAGCATAATTTATGTAGGGCCCCTTATATGAAAAATCAGGCTCTTATGGAAGTTAATTTTTGCTGCATGTCAATTGAAATCTTTTCAGCTCAGATTTAAACAAATAATTGCCACACTTTTGTAAAAACGAAAACGAAAAATCAGTCGGAAGAAAACGTGACCGAAGTCTCTGACTCGTGTAGCACCTCGTGTAGCACGCGATTTTAATGCGCGAGAAACGTACTCGCACACCCACGTTGGCATTCGGGAACGCGTAAAAAGGTAGAACGATAGGTTGAAGAGGGAAGATGAAAATGAAGAAGAGGCGTAAAGATATTCGATAAGCTCTCGCTCAGCAGAAAGTTAATCGAATCGTGATTTAACGTCAATGAAATATACAATGGCGTTAAATCATCGCACTCGTTTCGTAATTCGTAACGATTTTTAAAATCGATACTCGATTCAACACAAGGTCAAGGTTATCTCAAGGATTCTGTAAAATGTATATATTTGAGATCCATATTACATTTCTGAAGAAATAAAATATATATTTTATGATTCGTAGATGTGATGAATCACGGCTTTATCTGATAACCACCTCCCATGCTGCTTATGTAGAAACTTTAAATAAATTACCTCTTGATTCTAGCTTGTAACTATAAATCATGTAAATGCTACTTTGCTGGATCAAAGTTTGCAGGATTTCCTAGCACCAACGCTTTTGTCTTCTTCAAATTTTGCACGTGAAGAGAAATGAAGTCTAATTAGAATTATAAATTATAATAGACATGGGCTCAAGATCTATGATACGTTCTTATACTCGGCAAATGCCTGTTATAAAGCGTTACATGTACATTTGCTGTAATTTATAACACCAGTTATAATACAATTACTCTCACATGTACTCGACACTTTCACTCCTGGCCAAATTAACAGGCATCTAAGCCATGACAAAAGCGTGCACAATTTCAAATGCGTTTCACTATGTTACTGCAAAGTGTTAAAAAGGCGTGATCATAAATTTTACGGACTTGACATTACATATTATGTATTACGAAAGTTGATCGTTTCAGATTGAAAATTAATTTTAAACTATTACAAAGTACTGTACTGGTACACTACTGACACAATAATGGCCCTCGGTACACTGGACCCACATTAATAAAAAATACTGGCCCAGTACCTTTCGCACTACAGGCTTAGTATCAGTTGTTGCATAGTAAATGCCAGTTAATTAATTTGATGCCGAAATTGGATCAAAATCATATGCAATGCTTTTATACAGATTTCGTATTTCTTATTTGATCAGCAAATTGCGCATCAGACTGATCCGATTCTCAAGATCAATTGCCTGTCATGAATTTTCATGAGTAGCAACTGTCGAGAGTCAGTTGTTATGCTACATCCAAGTCATGTCCGTGTACACATGCTTATTGAAACACGAGTTTTCGAATAAATTTTCAACATTTTCTTAACAAAAAATCATATAATTTCGACGAATAATTGAACTGCGTAAATTTAAAGAAACGTTTTTTTGAATTAAAAAAATAGTTTCCAAAGCTATGGAGATTTATAAACCAATATAGGAAAATTGTAATCTTTCTCCTACCAGTAGTTCAAAATTTTATAAAACATTCCATTTTTTACTGAAAGTTAATTATTTTTAGTTGCAGAGTCTAGAATTATATTTTTGCTTGAGAATTCATCTTTTTGATTAAAAATTTCATTATTTGGTTGAAAATTCAATAACTTTTTCAGAAAGGCATTCTTTTTGGTTGAAAATGTAACTGTTTTGTTGAAAATCCAACTTTTTAGGTTGAAAAAATGAACTAATTAATTTTTTTAATGAAAAATTCAACTATTCCAGTTAAAGATTCATAATTTTAGTTTAAAATTTAACTATTTTGTTAAAAATTTATTGTCTTTGGTTGAAAATTTAACCATTTTGTCGAAAATTCGCTTTTTTTTTTTGGTAGAAAATTAATTTTTTAAATGCAAAAAATAACTATTCCAGTTGAAGATTCATAACTTTAGTTGAAAATTTAACTATTTTGTTGAAAATTCATTTTTTTTGTTCAAAATTAATTTTTTCACTGTAAATTTCACTATTCTAGTTTCAGATTCATCATTTTAGTGAAAAATTCAGCTATTTGGTTGAAAATGTATTATTTTTAGTTGAAAATCCAACTATTTGTTAAAAGATCGTGTATTTTGTTGAAAATGCAACGTTTTCTAAAACATTTTCTCTTAGTCTTAGGAAGTTGTAAATCTTCCAGAAGTGGGAGTTGGAACTAGATCGGACCTCAAGAAACACTTTCAGAAAGAAAAAAATTAATTTTCAGAGCCATAGAAATTTATAGCCCAATACAGGATAGTTTGAATTTTTCTCACATCCTGAAATTCAAAACTGTCTTTAAAAAATCCTTGCTTTAGAAATATTCGACAAATATGAATGAAGTTGTATAAAAATTAATTTTTGATCCGCAAAAGTGGATCATTTTTATCTGAAGTTGATAATTAAAATAAGGGAGCTTTCACATATTACGTACCGTTATTTTCGACCTATTTTAAACCCCCCTCTCCCATGTAACAGATCGTAATTCCCCCTCTCGTCGTTACGTAACATGTTTTCTATTATACGTTTAAAAATATAATAGACGTTTGCTAAATAAAAATAAGGTTTTTCAAGAAGAAGTAGGGTAAGAGCACCAATGCTTGGAACCCTCCCCCCAATCGTTGGCACCCTTATCTAATTTCTTAGATAATGCATTTTTTTAGCATGGTTTGCCTCAATTAACTTATTTGTAATATTATTTTTAAATATAATCGATAAAAAATAATTATCCAATGCAATCAAATATTTATTTAAAGTAAAAAAAAGTCACTGCGGTTTTTGGCTTGCCAGTAATTGGACTAAGGTGCCCAGAATTGGTTCTGTGATCCTGGCATAAAGAAATATAAGTAAAACAATATTTTTATTAACCATTAAATGTTCAAAAAAAATTTAATCGCACAAAAATTGAAATTACTTAATATATAGGTACTAATTAAAATTCATAGATTTAAAACTTTTTATCAATAAATTGCGAAACACTCAACTGTTTTTCATAAACTAAACATAAATAAAGACAAATTTTTATTCTTCAAAATTCTTTAGTCTTCGATCTGAGTCAGATATTCCAATTTTATTAGAATCCTGGTGAATTTTACATTTTTGTGGGACGTGATTTTTTTTGTATTGGAAAATTGAATCTTCACATTTTTCTTACAAACTACGACAAATTTGACAAAATGCTAAAGAAAATTGGCTCATTCCGAAAAGATCTACAAAAATTCGTCTCACTCTTTTTTTATATGTTGCATCGCTTACGAGAAAAGTTATATTTAGAGGAAAAAAAGTTCTCAGCCACAAAAATGGTTTGGCCCATCTAAAAATCAGAGGATGTCTTTCTTACAAAAGGGTCAAATTCAATAAGAAAAATGGTCATTTTTAAAATTTTAGGTCTGTATACAATGAGGGTGGTTTTTAGGGGTCTTGCTGAACATTCTCACACACGCTACAATTCGCGGGATAAAAAGAGGTTTTTTGACGTTCTTAAATTTTCAAATATCGACAATCAAACTTGTATTAGGCAGGTCTGAATAATGGATGATGTGTAAGGGTAGTTAACCCCTTGAAAAAATTTTATTCGACAATTCTTTCCGACAGAATATTATTTTTTGCCCTACTAATTGATTTAAGCGAAAAAAAAATCGAAGAATAATGTTTTAATTTTCGTTCATATGAACGTTCGTATAACTTCAAGTACATTAAAAATATAAGTGTCGGTTTTTTCGTATGAAAATCTACTTTTAATTTTTCAATCAAATCGTCGCAACTTTGTTCATTTTGATCATCTTTCAAATTTTCTGACGGATTTCAGGTAACGGACGAAACCCGTCATGTGATACCAAACTTTTTCCTTCACTTTCATTTTTTAGAAATAAATGGAATTAAAAATTTTACCTAATCGGGTCAAAAATATGTCCTTAATATGCACTGATTTGATAACCCGGAGTTTACTGTATGGCCAATAGTGTTCCAGTACAGAAGAAATTCATCATCAAAGATTTGCCAGTCCTGGCTAGGCTGTTATTTAATATTAGAAGGACTCATATTTAAGATGCATATAAAGATATCTTCTTGATAAATTTGAACAATTTCTCATCTTGATTACTAAATGAAGATTTATCGGACTTCGAAGTGAACCGACAAGTACCTGTCATTTTCAATACAGAAGACTAAGTCTCGTGTGAGCTCATTCGCGCGTAACTGATGTCTGAATTACCAGCATGAATCGCGCGTTTACGGTGTGGCGAATCATAACACACAACGACGAACCCTCTACCATCATCGAACGGGCTTATCCGCACGTACCGGTAATTAGCGAACGTTAATTACCACATGTGGTGCTTTCCAGCTTACTAGACAAGATAAAGAAAATTTATGAAGCATATATTTTTCAATTGGTGCCGTTTACCATAAAACGTCTTACTAAAGTGGTTTCGTTAAGTGAAAGAACGACATTACATGACGGTAGCAAATATACGATACAAATGAGATTAAAATGTATTTTTACATAATTTTTTTTAGCGATTATTAATCAAATATTAAATTCAAGCATTTGTTGTACAAAACTCTTCTATTCCGTTAGGGATCGTCCATATATTACGTAACGCTTTTTTGGACGATTTTGGGACCCTGCCTCATCCTTGTAACGCTACCGTAAAAATAGACAATGAAACCCCCACACCCTTCATTGTTACGTAACTTTCAGCAATCTGATTTTTTCACTTCAAATCTAACGTTTCTATGTGTGGAAAAATTACTGTCAATTTTTTATGTATACAGTTTTCGATGTTGTAGAAAAAAAGAATTTTTAATCAAGATCGGATTTTTTGAAATTTCAACAAGCATAATACATTTTTTTGTAATTTGCTTAATGGAGTAATTGTTTCAGATTTAAAAAAAGTGTCTTCCACATATCTTTTCTATATTCGTTTACAGCAACTTTACAACTTTAGACTTCAAATTTACTTTAGACTTTAGACAACTTTACAACTTTACTACACGAAAAAATGTGTAGTTTAAACAGAAAAATGCTGAAAACTCAAATCAATACAACTAAAATATATTTCAATAAAGTAATTTTTGTTTTTGAAATAACCGTCACCTCGATTCATAGATTTTCATATCTTTGAATTCGTCATTTGACATGATGAATTTTAGAAGTCATAAAAAATCGGAATTTCAGGTACAAATTTTTGGTTAGTATCAAATACGGATAAATTAAATTAGTTTTAATCCAAGATATAAAAAATTATAAAAGTTAAAAAACTAGTTCTGCTATTTCACTTATGTATTTTAATTTCTAATAGGCCCTTATAATCTGTTTAATTGTAAGGTAAATTGTTAAATCAATTATAAATTTCAAACCTCTGTCAAAATTAATCATATTTCATTAGCACCATATTCAGAGTTTCAAGATTCTCAATTCAGCTATATAATAGTCTTTTTAGCGATTTATTTAGGTGGTTCATTAATAATAATACTTACAATAAATTCTGCTTCAAATATCAGCTTTAATAATTTTACCAATATCGTTGGTTCGTTCTTAACATTACTCGTAGCTAAATCAAGGATAAATATCGCTGGTTTAGCTATACATTTTTTCCCGTTTAATTTTGCATTTTTTGACTGTTCTGAAATGGCCTGTAAGTGAAAAATACAATAAATGTCATGTTTGTTGGTATTTCAAAAAATACTAGCTTGAACAAAAATTATTTTTTCTAAAATATATTTCTATATTATTACTTTTTTATCGAAAACTGTACGCATAGAACATTCGCAATAATTTTTAAACCCATGGAAAATTTTTTCATTTTTCAAACATTAAATACTTTTCTTCTGTAGTGGCCAACGTTTAGGTTTTGCGAAATTCGGTGAACATTGAACAAATATTTTCGGTGAGCCCACGGAAACTGAAAAGGGCGGCTATAGATTCACTGAAATTCGGTGAGCGTAGACATAATATTTTCAGTGTGTCTAGATACTTTATAAAAATAATCTTGAGGATTTTCTGTGCTTCTGCAAATTATAAAATCATGAGAAACTCTAATTTTACAACGTAAAACTTAGTTTATTCGAGTCAGACGCATTAACCTGTCTTGTTTTTATTCTACATGAGTGAGAGTAGATTTACTACCAAATATAGGATGAAAGTTTCATTTAAACACAAAATAAGAAATTCCCAATTTCACAGAAAAACGTCGATCCTCAAAAGTTAAATCGATTCGGTGTTGTTTTGAGTTTCAACAAAAATGAGACGCCAGGGAATGAGAATGCAGCTATGTTCATGTTACAGTTTCACACCTGAAGTATTCTGCTTTTGAGAAAAAAATATCTCATTTCGAGACCATAACAAATGAGCTGTAACAAAAGTGAGCCCACTGTTTTTCTGTGTTTCTACACTGTTGTACCCACGAAGTAGTATAAGGAGATCCAACTCTTACATAAGGATACCCCCCATTTTTCCGTGCCCACTTCCTATAGCATACCCACAGCATACCAGATTAGGTATTGTAGCGCCTCTCATGAGAAAATTTGAAACTGTTGAAAACCAACGGCAAAACCTATGTTATAACGGTCTTCCGCAAGAGGCGCTAGAATACGTTATCTGAAGTGCTATAGGATGTGGGCATGGAAAAATGGGGGTACAATTTTCCAAAATGGCCCATAGAGTTGGATCTCCTTATACTACTTCGTGGTTGTACCGTTATTGAAAAAATGACTTCATACAAATGAAGAATGTATAGTTCTAAATGTTTATATTCCGAATTGTAAAAGTTTATTACGGCAATTGTAAATCGTCCAATTATGCTAGTTTGCAATTAATAAAAATTTGAAATTGTGCAATATTGAATATTTGAGTTAAAAATAACAAGTTTTAGATTTTTTTAGTAACAAATTGTAATTTTTAGTAGAACTTTGAAATCGTTCTTTATGAAGGTATGAATACAAACGTTAGAATTTTAATTTTCGATATTAAGCTACAAAATCATTCAATTTTAAATGTGTTGAGTTCGAAATTATAAGCTTTGGAACATTTTAAAATAAACTTTCCCTCTGAAATCGTTAGAATGGAAAATTTGCACTTATACACACTTAAAATGAATGTTTTTGATTTTGAAATTCTTTTATTTTTTCAAAGTTACATTCAAATTCAGCATCATTTAGTTTGGATCGATTCTAATTAAAAAATTTAAACTAAGAAAAATACCCGGAAATCCCTTCTCTGAATTTTATCATTTTTTTTTATTCAAGAATTTCACTTACGTCCCTAAATGGCGATCATTCGCTGATGAATGTACTTCCAATCAAATAAAGATTCAAGAGCGGTTACGGATTTCTATTTCGGTGATAAATGATTCGCCAAAAGCAACAAACGGAATAAATTTAACTGAACGTTAGTTGATTCGTCAACGTCTTTGGAATCCCTCACAATAAATTCTCACATGGCGAAATAGCTTCTCCAAGTCTAGCAGTGGCTAACAATAAGAAATGTGCATCACTCTCCCAAATTAGAGAAAAGGTGAACAATAGGGTGGCCCTTATTTTAGTTTTTTTCGAAATCGTTTGCTCCTACATGCGATTCTGGTGGGTATGCCAAAAAATAGAATGTATTCCAAATTTTATCCCAATCGGTTAATATTTCCATTTCCCCAGAAACTTAAAGTTTCCCATAAGACTAACATTACTTTACGTAACTTTTTCATTTTTTATTAAAATTGTAATTGTAAAGTGAATGGTGGACAGGAAAATTGAAATTTTTGAAAAAATCCAACAAGATGGTGGTTAATTCAATATTTCAAAAATAGCTCATTTTCTGTAATATTCAATAATAAATATTTGTAAACTTTGCTAGAAAAGATGTTTGACAATAATCATCCTATGATCCCAGAAGTCCAGAATTAGGAAAAAATGCAAAATGGTTTTTTTTCTAGAAAACTTTAAAAATATTTCATTGAAAACTGCAGAAATTAAATATTTTTGGAATATTTAATTGGCTGCCACCTTGGATTCTTTTTAAATTTTGAATTTCTGGGATTATCGAATGATTTCTAATGCCACACTTCTTTTTATAGCAGTTTAAAAATAATTTTTTTTTAATTTCACAAGTGAAAAATAAACTGAACTATTTTTGGAATTTTTATTTGGCTGTCAGCTTGAAATTTTTCAAAATTTTTGACTTCGGGGACCATCATGTGCTTTCTAAAGCCACAATTCATTTTATAGCAAAGTTTGTAAATATTTATTTGAATACTTCAAGTACGAGCTACTTTTAAACTATTTAATTGGCTGCCATCTTGTTTTTTTTTCTCAAAATTTTTAATTTTCCTGTGCACCATTCACTTTCCAATAATTTATTAGATTTTTTTCACTATGTTTAAGCATTCTAAGTTAATAACTGTTGAAAATGCCATTTTTGATCCTAAATTTTGGGTTCGTCATTTTTGAAAATTTTACGTTTTTAAAATTATGATATTTAACCATTACATAGAGATTATCGTCCTACGTGGACGATTGACTTGAATACTACTGCTTACTCTCTTCTCTGTTTATTACATTCTTGAAAGCAAATTTAAAAAAAGCATTAACTTAAAAACGTCAAATTGTGTAACAAAATTGCCCAAGAAGGCTTAAAGAGAATTACATATATTAAAAAAAATAACTTTAAAAAAAACATATACTCAAGAAAGTTAATTTTTGTAATATAATTGCACAAAAGGAGTTAGAATGAGAGAAGTATGCTTCTAAACAACAGTGTAATTGGCTCATTAGAGACAGTTATATAACAATGGAAAAAGAGTGAGAAAACAAAGAAAAGATACAACCATACCACCTCGCTCTCTTTTCTCTTTTATTTATCCATCTTTTTTTATACTACTAGGGTCCAACATTTTTCGAGGCCTGTTAGGCTTCCTCAACAGAAAAATTTTTCATAGAAAACTACTAGGAATTCTTTCGATCTTATGCTAATATTAATTAAAAATGTGTCTATGAATTTGAAATTATTTATTAAAATACTATTTACATTTATTGGTATATGTGTTAATCTTTAATATTTTTGAGAACTTTTGTACATATTTTCAATTGTTTAAACAACAATCCCCATAAATAAAAAAATATTGTTCTTTCTTATATGAATTTGAAAACTGTCAATCTGTGTGAAATTTATGATGAAAATAAAATAAAGGAAGCTTTAATTTCAAACTATGATGAAAAACTTATTCTTTTGTTCTTTTTCTCTTTGAATATAATAAGATACGAGATTTTCTTGAATCTTCATTTCATAAAAGTCAAGAAATTATTATTTTATTAATAAACACATTGGACAAAAAGTAAAAATTTAGTATTGTGAATACATTCACTGTCTCATCATAGCCTACTCTACAGTTCAGAGTCACTCTGCATACTAGCAAAATGTAAATCGGTTTTTTAATAAGTAATTTCAAATTCGGATCTACATTTTTAATTAATATTAGCATAAGATAGAAATAACTTCAAGTAGTTTCCTATTAAAAATATCCCTCATGAGGAAGCCTAAAAGGCTCTTTGAAACGTGTTGGATCTAAGTAGTATACAAAAGACTGATAAATAATAAAGAAAAGAGAGCGAGGTTTGGTTGTCTCTTCTCTTTTATTTCCCCTCCTTTTTCCTTTGTTATATAACTGTCCATAATGAGCAAACGATACTGTTGTTTAGGAACACATCTCTTTCATGTTAACTCCTTTTGTGCAATTATGTTAAATTGACTTTCTTGAGTAAATCTTTTTTAAAAACTATTTTTTAAAACATACTTTTCTTTATGCCTTCTTGTGCAACTTGTTACACAATTTGGCTTTTTTAAGTTTATGTCTTAAACAAAATTTTCTTCCATAAATTCTCCATGTTAATCTTATGGGAATCTTCAAGTTCCTGGGGCGATGGGTAAATATTAACTGATTTATATCAAATTTGGAGGACATTTTATTTTTGGTTATTCCCACCCAAATCGAGAGTAGGGGCAGACGATTTACAAAATAAGGTTAAATAAGAACCACCTCAGTGAAGAATCCTGATTTTTGGAAGGACTCGCGGAAAGCGGAAAGACCTACGCTTGACGAGTGCATAGTGCGAGGAATCGTGGAGGAAGTCGTAAGCCAGGAACATTTAATTGCGTAATAAATCCTGATTCTCCGATTTGCAACCCATTTCCTCCTGCGGGGGCGACGATTGGTCGCTGTTAAATTGACGCGTAGGTGCCCCGCGTGTTAGTAAGTACCTGTGTCGTACCTGTGTACAGGGTGCGTCCGTTGTCGGGTGTGAAAGTCGGAAGAACCGTACTGGCTGCAACTTTTTCGCGGCATAAAAGCGGCAACCATCTATTACGCTAAATGGCCCAATAACATGCTTCTTATATGCTACATAAAACTTGCTCTTTACAACAGATGTTTATTTTACACCCAGTTTATCTTCCTGGATGTTTACATTTCGGTATTACATCCATACTCTTATTGGCTGATTTTAATTTTGAATCCGCTGCGTCCTTTTCCCTGGCCGTCCATAAACTACGTTACCACTTGTCGACTAATTTTGACCACCCCTGAGATTTCAAGTTGAAATATATTGTATTTTCAACAAATTAGTGGGATTTTCAGCGAAAAAAGACTTTTTACCAAAAGAGACTAAATAGTTGAACTTTCAAGCAAAAGGTGAAGTTTTCACCAAGTAGATTAATTTTCTACCAAACAGGACTAATTTTCAGCAAAATACATGTATTTTCAACCAAATAATTGTGTTTTTAACTAAAAAAAAATCAATTTTCCAACGATTAAATTTTTAACAAAAAAAAGATCAATTTTCAACCAAAAATGGAATAGTTAAATTCCCAGTTAAAAGAATTAATTTTCAAACAAAAAAGAAACAAATTTTCAAAAGAAGATTCAAATTTTCAACTAAAAAGACGAATCTTTAAAAAAAAATGAATTTTGAACAAATTGTTGAATTTTTATCATTCAAAGATGCATATTCAACCAAATTGTAGAATTTTTAAACAAAAGAATTAAAATTCGACCAAAAACAGTTGCATTTTAAACCACAAAGTTGAAGTTTCTAGCCATAAATACGAATTTTTTTGAAGACAGTTGAATTTCCGGCCAAAAAGGATGCCTTTAAGATATTAGTTACACTTTCAACAAAATAGATAAATTTTTAACAAAAAAAAATGAATTTATATTCAGTTAGTTGAATTTTAACATACAAAGATGCATTTTCACCCAAATTGTCGAATTCTCCAACAAAAAAAGAATAAAATTCAACCAAACACAGTTGAATTTTCGACCAAAAAAGATGACTAATAAAATAGCTAAACATTCAACAAAATAATTGAATTTTTAACAAAATAGTTGAATTTGTAATCAAATGGTTGAATTCTCCAGCTACAGTGATGGATTTTCAACCGAATTGTCGAATTTTTCAACAAAAAAGGATTAGGTTCAACCAAAAACAGTTAAATTTTCAACCAAATAGGTAAACTTTCTACAAAATAGTTAAAATTTCAACAAAATAACTGAATCTTCAACAAAATATTTAATTTTTTGCCAAAATAATTGAATTTCTAATCTACAAAAATTAATTTTCAACCAAGGAGATGAATTTTCTACTAAAAGACGAATTTAAAGAAAATGTACGTAACAATTGAACGAATTAGTTGAATTTTCAACTAAAAAAGATCAGTTTTAAGGTTGAATTTTCAGTTTTAAAAATTACTTTAAAAAAAACGTATTTTTAAACTGTTCAATTCAAGGAAAAAAGACGAATCTTCAATAAAATAGTTAAATCCTCAACCAAAACAACAAAAAAAGATTTTTCAACAAAATAGTTGCATTTCCATCAAAATACTTGAATTTTCATTTTGATAGTAGAATTTTTCATCCAAACGAGATGAATCCCGAACCAAAAATATAATAGTAAACTTTTGACCAAAAAAGAATTAACTTTTAACCAAAAGTAACTGTATTTTCTTATTGGGTTCTATTAATTCAGCTTCCGTTGACGCGAGAAACGGGGAAAAGGACGAGTTTCTTGAAAACAGGGGAAAAACAGGAATTCTTCAAAAAAGGGTAAAAGAGGGGTATAGGGGAAAGAAAGTGAAGTCTGAAATACGAAAGTGAAGTCTGAAATACGAAAGTGACTTACAAACTTATTAAGTTATTATTGGACTGTACCGTTGCAAAAATACTTATTCATAGTGTAATGAAAATTACAGAAGAAAAGATATGGGAAGTTCAAAGTGGATTTATGCCAGAAAGATCATGTACAGATCAGTTACTTAGCTTAAGACAGATCACAGAAAAAAGCTCTTCAGAGTAGGAAAGAAAGTTTTCTGTGCGTTTGTTGACCTAGAAAAAGCATTTGACAAGGTAAATAGAAGTAAACTTTGGGAAGTCCTTAAAGACTACGGAGTCAATGGATGGCTCCTACAAGCAATAAAAACAATATATGCAGGTAGTAGAGAGAGTATAAGAGTAAATGGGAAACTGAGTGACTGGTTCGATATTATGCAAGGCGTGAAACAAGGATGCGTTATGTCCTCATGGCTATTTATCATATTTATGGATAAGTGTCTAAGAATGGCCCTCTTCGACGAAGAAGGTGTAGATCTCGAAACAGTGAAGGTACGTGGGTTAGCTTTCGCAGATGACAAGATTTTAATGGCAGAATCAATCGAAGACTTGCAAAGAATGTTGAGCAAATTAAATACAAGCATGAAGAACATGGGCCTCAAAATTAACGTAAATAAAACAAAAATCATGGTGTTTGAAGGGAAAAGTGAGAAAACAATGTGCAACATTGTTCTAAATGATGAGAGATTAGAACAAGTTGATAAGTACGTATATGTGGGTAGCCTCTTCACTAGCGACGGAAAAATAGAAAGCCCCGAAAGCGACATTTGGCTTAATAGTTAAGAATAACAATGATAATAAATCAATAAAAATTTGTTGATACATCGTTATTTGTGGAGGTTTCAAAATTAAATTAAAAATCAATTCTTGATGTTTTTCTTTTAAGTAAAAATATTTATTTTTCTGATTTCAGATTCGGTGGTACACACGGCCACCCTCACAAGCTTAGCATTCTTCCTGAGTTCTGGTCTCAGTGCAGTGACGGCTGCACCCTCCTACGGGCTTCGCAGTTTTATTTCTGAAACAGTCGACATGGAACCTTGGGTCCAACCCTGTGGAACTGTGGAAGCTGCAGCTTTGAGAAAGTTGCCTCAACGTCACAGCGTCCATCGAGCCTTGAAGAGGGTGCGAACACAATTAAGAGTCGCGAAGGAGCAACTCCGCAATGACTTTAAAGATATTCATGAAATTTACGCAAAGGTAAAATTTTAATAAATAAATAACCTAATAGCTTAATTTTTGAAGGCTGTGCTATAACATATGTGCCTGAAAAAGGGCTCTATCGTCCGCTTCGCCATAACAACCTTACAACGTTAAGGTGGTTCAAAAAACATCAACTTAACAAAAATGGCGGTGCACCTTGACACTTTTTTTTTTAATCATGACAAAAGATTACTGTATAAATTTGGGGTAAATCAAACTATAATTATTGCTCCCAAAACGGCGTAAAGCTGTAATAGAGAATATCTCACAATTAACACTAAGAAGTCACTTGACTTCTTTATTGACCCTGTATCCTATTTTTCATTTCCGTCAAAAATTCGACATTTTTTTAAAAAAAAAGATGTTGAAAAAGTGGAAACGCTAAAATCTGTTCAGAAAGCAAGAGAGACAATAAACCCATTCAATTACGTCATTGATTGTGCTGAACGAGATGTTGATCGCTTGCAACTACTTTCAATACATCCCTTACGAAGAGCGAAAAAAAGCAACAATTTTTCAAATCGTAGAGAATCACAGAAAACCGCCTTTGGATGCAAGGCGAAAAACTATTACAAAGCGGTTTAAAATGTATATTGTTCAATGTTACTTAAGCAGATTATATATATTCAGTACCCTTTAAACAAATAATAACTTTGAAAATATTGATTTTGGAGATAATTGCAATAGTTGAAAATTGTGCAGATTTATAGTCAAATGTAATTTTAAATGAAGAAAATATTTCCTTAAAACAAATTAAAGTTCATAGGCTGAAGTAAAAGTTTCTCTTCACTGGAAGATGTTTTGGTTCAAAGAAGCGTACCCTAATTTTTTCCAAATAGTTGATAAAATATCAATTAATTTAAAGAACCAAGTCCTTGGTTTAAAGAAAAGAGAGAATTTGTTTAAAAACAACGTAAGCACTTTCTTTGAAACATTTGACTATTACTCGTTTGATGAGTGCTTCCAAAGTAGAAAATAATAATTAAGAGAAGACCACCCAGATTTTAAGTATTTCTTCTATCTTTCGCCATTTAAAACTTCCGCATCATTAAAGCTATAGTAATGAGTTTGGCGAAAAACTCCTTAATTTTGATTCGTAAATGCAATCATTTGGAGGACTTTTGCGCGCTATGACATGATTAGTGGAGGCTGTAATGGTCATCGCATGTCCCTTCTTCTGAGATTCAATGAGATTCAACGAGAGCGTTCACACAGTCATGATGAATATGAGGTGTCTACAAAAATGAAAGATAAGAGGAGGAGTTTACATAATAGACTGCACCAGCTTACCAAGGTGATGTAATTAGATGACAATTATTGTTTTGTCTTTGCTGATTTAAACGACATGAAGTGTCGTCAGCAAGCTCCTCCTGTGGTCCACTCCATTATCTTATCTCTCATTTCTACCATTAGACATACATTTCATAACAAGGCATTTTCCCACAGCTATAAAAGTTTCATTACTGATTCATATAGTGTCACTTTTGTCGCAGTGTGTGGATATCATTATATATTAGTAGAGTTGAATACTAATTTCGTATTGCTTTAACTTTAGGGTCATAGTCACATTATTTGATGTAGCAAATTTGATGACTATATTTAGGACTAGCATTATTGGACAGAAACATTGGATTGACAATTTATTAATAATAAAAATGAAAAACCTTCAAATATAATTTTTTTCTATTTGGATTTGACAGATTCAAAAGATTAAGGAGGTAACAATTAATCTCAAAAGTCGCCAACCTTTAAAATGATTTATAAACTGGACAACAATAGATCTATTATTAATTTCCGAAAATCGTTACGGAGATTTCTAAGCGTACTTTAGAACAAAATAATTCAAGTTAAAATTTGTTATTAAAAAGTAGTTATTTAGAGTTAGAGTTTTTTGTTTTCTGTTTAGGGAAAGTTACAATTCAGTTTTAATCCTAATGATCAAGGCCTCATTTTATTCTTTGAAGGATTCTCTACAATTCTATTTTGGTAGGTTTTATTAAAAAATGAATTTAGAAATCAGAGTTATTATTTTTATAAACAATTATAGTTTAAATTATGATAAACACCATCCAAATACAATTGTAGAGAATCCTTTAAAGAATAAAGTCAGGCCTTGATCATTATGATTAATTAAGAATTGCAATTTTCCCTAGAAAGTAAGCAAAAACTGAAACACTAAATAACTACTGTTAAGTAAACAATTTCAGTTCATCTATTGTTTTCGATTATATAAAACATTTGAAAGTTTGGCGACTTTTGAGATTGATTTACGCAGTGTACATCCTTAATTTCTTGATTTCTCATTGCTTAGTGCGAAAAGCTACAAATTAAAAAAACATTCACAGTTTTTAGTACTTTTTTAAAATTTTTAAATTTTGAGAGAATCGATAATTTGAAATCCCTAAATGTTACATTGTATATAATATTCTCAAAATACCTGAAATTTGCTAAATTGTAGAATTCTAAGCACTTTAGATTAAAATTCTACCATTGTGATAATTAATTTTGAGTTATAATTTGTAATGAAAATATTCTAACTACATTTTTGAAAAGTAATACAATTATTCAAAAGTATGCGCCTGTTCTTTTCACGATTCAGTAGAGCTGAGTAATAGCCCAAAAGTACTTTTTTTTATAAAAAAGTTATGCATCTGTTTCTATGTCGGGTCCGGCGTTTTTAAAGATGCACCGTGGTAGATAAGGGTTATCTCGCAGATAGTTGCACTGACGCTCTTAGCTCGGGACCCTTCAATTGTTAAGGCTTTTAATTTAAAATCATTGTATATATGAAAATTTCAATTTCAAGAAGTTTCAGATTTGAATCATGCAATTTTGAATGTTTTATTTTGAAAGACTGTTAAATTTTAAAGGCCTTGAAGTTGAAATTACTCGGCTTCGAATGCTTCCAATTTGAAAATGATTGTACATATTTGAAATTAATCAACTATTAAATTTGAATAACTTAAAAATAGGTCACTGAATCAAATTAGTAATAATTTTTACTGACTATAACAGTGAAATATCACTGATTGCCAGTAAAATATTCAATGCCAATCAGTGCTATTTCAATGTTAATCAGTGGATAACTTCACTGATATGGACGCTTTTAAATTTAGAATTATTGTTCCACTTTGACCGGGGAAAAATATTTGAAAACTGGAAAAAATTAAGAAATGAATGAATGTATACCATTAAGCCATTTCCCTTTCAGGGTAGGCGTGACACTACCCGATTCGGGTAGTGTTTCTAGGTGGATAGTTTTCTTGTAGTAATAAATAACTACAAGTGTGGGCTCACCACACCCACGATGTGCCAACAGCACTCAGTATTCTTGAATGGTCACCCATCCAAGTACTAACCGCGTCCAACGCTGCTTAACTTCAGTGATCTGACGAGAACTGGGGTTTTCAGCGTGGTATGCCTGTTGGCATATTAATATATATTATATTATAATATATTATTATATATATATTATTATTATTAACTTCATTTTAAATGAATGATTTTTTTAAATTTGGATTATAAGTTCCATTTATAGCAATCCCTTTTTCGGATAAAAATTGAACTCGTATGAAATCATTAAAAAAAACAATTATTAAAATTTCAATTGGAATAATTCATGTTTCATTCTATGACGATACAAAATATTGAAAGAAAAGCATTTAAAAACAAGTTGAAACGCAGAAACAGAAAATTTAGTGTGAAGAATAAGCGGACGAACGGAATGAATCTAACGCAATCTAACGTACTTATTATTATTATTATTATTATACCATTAAGCCATTTTCCCTTTCGGGATAGGCGGGATTCGCTCGGTTGGAAAATAGTAGTGTTGGGAAGGAGGTATAGATTGTTTAGATTGATCTAGAATTGTCGTGTTATTTATTTAAATAACACGTTCGTTCCACAACACTGCTCCGACCCAGGTTGCTGATCAATCTCTCTAGCGAACACCCCAAGTGAAGAGCTTCACAAAATTGTTATGTATGGTTCCCCACTTGGGCCCATGAGTATCCAAGGTCTTTGTCTCAGGCGTCATTCACTCTATTGTCCCTCTGTTTACAAACTATTTGTCCCCACACTTTTCTGTCCTGGCATACTTCTCTGGCTTCCTTCACGCCCATGCATTTTTTCATGCAAGCTCTGCTGTTTATATGGCTTCTTATGTCTTTTCGGATTAAGGTCTCATTCGCACATTCTAACCATTCTTTCCGCGGTCTGCCTCTGGGCATTCTGCCATTTACTTTACCTTTATACACTTGTTTGGTCAGTCGTTCATCTTTCATTCTTTCAACATGTCCGAACAATCTTAACTCTCACGTACTTTATTAATATAAATATGAATAATAAGTTTAAAATAGAATGAATTCTGCTTACCGCGGGGGAAAGAAATAGGTTAAACATGGCTGTGGGAGCGAAAATTTCTTATGGAAATGACGTCACAGTTCTTCTTCGAAATCTATGAAGAAGAGCCAGATGTTTACTGTAGAGATCGCCGCGTTAGCTAGATAACTGTAAGGTGCGAAATGCTGGAGATGGAAGATATTGGATCATGGCAAAGTCTAAACAATATCTCGTCTTTCTCATTGTAGGTGTACAAAGTGCTGAAGGAGCAGCAGTACCGAATGTCCTGGCTACCGGAGAAGCAACTCGACTGGTATCATCGCGAAGTATGGTGTCTGGAAAAGGGTAAAAAGGCAGAAAGAGCACTTCCCCGATTGCACGATGCACTTCAAAGGTTCGCCATCACTTTTCATCATTTGAGGGCTTTTCGTCTTAAATCAAATATCAATGCTGAAATTACAATGGGAAGGAGGAATCAGGTCATCGATGGGATGTACAGCGAAGTTCGTAAGGTAACTTGAATATTTGAATTTAAATAATAAACAATAACTGTGTGATTGTCAAAAAAATCAAAAATTATAGACAATGAGAGACTTCACAATCTTTCCCCTATTCCCTTCTTTTCCGCTTAAAAAAAAAAGATTTCACCTTTTTTCCTTATTTTCAAGAAACTTCTCCTTTCTCCCCTTTCTCTTGTTTTACCGCTTAAATGCGAACTAGATTAATAGAACCCAATAAGAAAATCCAGCTTTTTTTGTTGCCAATTTGTTTGGAAAGCCTACTTTTATGTTTTTCGTTCACAAATCATCCCTTTTGATTAAAAATTCTACTATTTGGTTGAAAATTTAATTATTTTGTTGGAAATTCAAGTATTTTGTTAATAAGTCATTTTTGTTGTTTGAAAATTCAACTGTTTTGTTAGAATTTCTTCCTTTCGGATTGAAAATTTATGGTAGAAAAATAATTTTTCTTGGTTAAAAGTTAACTATTTTGTTGCAAATTCTTCTCTTTTGCTTAAAAGTTTAAATATTTTATTTTTATGGCAACTGTTTGGTCATTAATGAAACTGTTTGGTTACAAAATATTTTTTTTCTTTCGAAATTCGTCCTTTTGGGATGAAAATCCATTTCTATTGACAAAAAATCTTTTTTGTTTAAAGATTCAACTATTCCGTCGAAAATGCAATTTATTTCGACCTGAAATCTTACGAATTTTAGACGTTCTTTTGCATTGAAAATTTACCTTTTCTGTTAGAAAAGTCATCTTTCTTGCTTGAAAATGAACTTTTTTGTTGAAAATTTTAATTTTTAATTCATCTTTTTATGTAAAAAGTTCAACTATTTGGCTAAAAAATCAACTATTTTGAAAAATTAACTGTTTTTTTAAACATTCGTCGTTTTTAAATAGGAAATTCATCCTCTTGCATTAAAAATTCATATTTTTTGGTTGAAAAGTCATATTTCTTGATTAAAAATTCATCTTTCTTGGTTTAAACTAACATTTTTTTAACATTCAACTGTCTTCAGAAAAATTCATCTTTTCGGGTTTCAAAGTCAACGGTTTTGTAATACATTCGACCTTTTTAGTTGGAGAACTCAACTCTTTTGTTGAAACTTCATTTTTGTGGTAGAAAATCTTTTTTGGTTAAAGATTTAAGTATTTTGTTGAAAGTTCGTAGTTTTTTGTTAATTTAACTGTTTTTTATTTAAAATCCAAAATTTTTTTGATTGAAATATCAAATATGAAATTTTTCGTTTAGAATTAATCTTTTTTGGCTGAAGATTCAACTATTTTGTTGCAAATTCATAAATTTGTTTGAAATTCACCTTTTTTAGTTGAATTTAACTGTTTTTTATTCAAAATAAAAATATTTATTGGTTAAAATATCAACTATTAAATTTTTCGTTTAGAATAAATCTTTTTTGGTTAAAGATTCAACTATTTTGTAGAAAATTCATCTTTTTAATTGAATTCAACTGTTTTTGATTAAAAATAAAAATATTTTTCGGTTGAAATATAAACTATTATATTCAATATAATCTCGCTGGAAGTTTTGTTTCTCAAATACGTACGTAATTTTCCTTTTGATTTATTGAAAGCAGAGAGAATCGAAAGAGTCCAAAATTGGAGAAGTTGTAAATATTACGAAAACGGTTAAAGACACAAAATATTTTCTTTGTAGAAAAAGATGCGCATTTTAATTTTGTATCGGAATATACTTTTAAAAAATAAAAATTTGTTACCTCATTTTCAAATGGCCATGGGTCTTTTCACTCCCAGCGAAATAATGTTAGTTGCCCTTCTTTGATTGGGCAGCTCATTTCTCGTTAAGAACTCATATTTTTTGTTAGAAAATTCTTCTTTCTTGGTTGAAAATGAACTTTTTGTTGAAAATTAAACTTTTCTGGTTAAAAATTCTACTGCCTTCTAAAAAAAATAGTCTTTTTGCTTGAAAATTCACCTATTTTGTTGAAAATCCAACTGTTTTTTTTTAAATTGAATCTTTTTTGTTTCAAAATTTGAGCCAGTGGTTAAAAAGTCATCTGCGATGGTTGAAAATTCTACTGTTTTGTTTAAAAATAGAACTATTTTTGGTTTAAAATTCGTCTTCTTTTGCTTGAAAGTTGAACTATTTGGTTAAATATTCAACTGTTTTGTTAATAAATCAACCATTAAGTAGAAAATTCATCCTTCTTGGTTGGAAATGAATTTTGTTGTTGAGAATTGATCTTTTCGGGTTTTAAAGTCAACGGTTTGCTAAAATATTTGTCTTTTTAGCTTGAAAACTCAACTCTTTTGGTAAAAATTCATCTATTTTTGTAAAAATTTGTTTGTTTGTTAAAAATTGAACTAGTTTTTGAAAATGTAATATATTTCAACCTTAAATTTGACGAATGTAAAGCGTTTCATATTGAATTCAATATGTTATTCTTCTATTTTCGTAAAAAATCACCCAATTTCCCCTTCCCCTTCCCAAACCTTTATTTTTAAATTAAGTCTAAACCTACTGTGGCCATGACAATTAATTAGAATATCAAAAAGCTTAGAAAATATACACAGGACAGGAAATCTTTGTTAAAATATGGCAAAAATGAGTATTTTTCCAATTTATTATGGAGGATAACTTTTATAAAAAATAATATACAGAAACAGTGATAATTATTTTTTATTATTTGGTCATAAGTATATAAAGTTCACAGTTTTAGCGCGTATTTTGAAATATTTTGATTAATTATTTTTGAGCACTTTTTTATTTATAATTTCTAAACGAGGTCCTCTAAAATTTTGAAAAATTATATCAAATTGTGAAAATGACTGGGAGTTGAAAGTGGTCAACTTTTTGGCACTCAACCAACTCTTTTCTATGAACTAATCTGAACTATTATTTACAGATGCTGTGTGAAGTCGAAACAGCAATTTTTAATTTGGGACTGCAACTTCCAACCTCTCACAAGGCGGAAATCGTGACGGAGAGTTCAAATTGGGCAGAAGAAGGAGATTTGACTCTGATGTTAATTCAGGACTCAGGAGTACTTAGACTTTACAGGGATTTTCTTAACGATTGGACAAGAGCTTTCCGAAACGCCACTGCCATTGGGCCAGGAACCTGCGACCCGAACATGGTTAAACCCTTGATATACAGGCCCAAAAAATCCCAAGGAGTAAAAAAAGAATTTCAACCGAAGAAAAGGCAGAAAAAGCCTATTAAGAAACCAAATGGGCAATCTAAAAAAAATATGGGCTACAGTAGAAATCGGCCTTTTGGTCAAGGAACGAAACGAAGCACTATGAGGAGAAGACTAGGCAGAAATAAACCAAGAGTAAATACATGAGATAGAAATATTTCTTCGTAAAATCATGCTATTGGTCTGTAAATGACCTATCAATTCACTTGCGTTATCACTTATTTATTCCATAGTCATAAACCATCGGTACGTTAGTTCTAACATTTCGCCAAATTAATTCATCGGAAGACAAAAGAAATCCAGGACAAATGTTCAGAGGCTCTTATGTTATGCAATGAACTGTATTTTTGTTCTTGGTGTACGGTCGCAATTAGATACCAGTATTAAAAGATCTTCTGAGCGAATAAACAGTATTAAACTATTAATAGAGATAACGACAGTGATTTTCTATAAAGCTGCCTATAAACTTTTCGAATATTTATGATAAGTAAAGAAGACTATTCTTCTGAGATAAAATACTGAAATAGAGAGTGTAGTTTTTTTTTAATTTGTTTAATCCGTTGGGATCAATAAGGAATAAATGTTTATTACTGGCACTCTGTACATAAGTGTGTTATAGGGACAATTGGATAGCGAATTCCGCGATCTATCAGCAGAGCTTGAAACAGTTGGCATTTTATGATAATTATGTGAACGTATTTATTATCAGTATAGCTATTTTATAAAGTATCGACTCGCACGTAATTTATTTATTGTAGCTTTAACGCGCACTATGTGGCGGAAGCTTAAAGTTGAAAGCTGTGATATTACGGACGTATGTGGACGTTACGAAGTTCCTACGTTTTTTTATTTTTTCATTTCTTATGTATACTTAGTACTTACGTGTATAAAAAAGGTATAAATAATAGTGATAGATTACGTTATGAATAGATGCATACTAGGTATACCGATATACGTAAGTGAACTACATTCCTTAAGACATTTGTACGACTTAGGAAAATATAAGAGTAGCATTCCTCGATATTATGTGATATGTATCTCTGACAAGTAATTTAAAAAATATTATTCTTTGTTATTTCAAAATCCAGGCTGATGTAGAAATTTCGACTGATATAATCTAAAAGATAAATTTTTTTTCTTCTGAACTTTTTTCTATCTTTAGAGTGCCACTTTGTTCTGATATTGCTTCGAATCTCGCATCATGCAGAAATATTGATATTTGTTTACTAAAAGACTCAGTGAAAAGACGCTATTGTGTGAATAAATTTTTACTTCCTGAAATAAGTCATTTTTTAAGGAATACAAACTACACAACTTTCAATAATTTGTAGTTAGGATTTTTATGACTGAAAAATTTTAATTAGTATGAATTTTGGAAACATTCCTAAAATTTTTATAGATTTTTTTCACTCATAGAACTTCTTAGAAAATTTTTTTTACAAGTATTAAATGAAAGCAAATTAATATGTGTATTCCTATTATATAGGCAAATAGAATTTTTAAATTTATTACAGTATCGACTACGGACATGTATATTGTATGTAGTATATTTATTAAGCACGCGCTGAAAACTACACGAGAAAATCTGCTGTAGCTTCTTTTTTTAAATAATTATTTGATTTTCTAAAAATTATTGATAGATATTTTTTTGGATTTATAAATCTCCGTCGTAATATTTTTTATAAATAAATTCACGTGTATATTTGTAAATATTTTTTACCACGTTTTCTCGTGTTATATTAGTGCTGGCACACGCATTCTTCCATAACATTTACAACCTATTATTTATTATATCACGTTACCATTGCACATATTTTATATTATTTATTGTCATGTCTTCTCCTTTGTAATCGTTCCGAATAAAACGTATTTTGTATTAAATGAAATTTGTATTATACTTGTGTATTATTTTTACCTGCTTGTTGCTTCAGTTTCCTGATATCAGTACTAGATGCTATGTTTTGCTGTATGTATTATACATATGTGTATGCGCATGCACATGTACATGTGCATGTGTATTAAACAACAATTTAAAAATTATAGTAAAATTAGTAAAGAAACGATACTAATGACTTTTAATGATTCGCGGACCTACAGTATGATATATAGTAGCAGTATCAACTGGTGGAATTTTACAGAATATGCAAAAACACATTCAAACTCATTTTTAAACAACCAGATTTTTTAAATTTTACCCCCATACGATGTAACTTTCGAGTCTTTTTACAGTAAGTATCAGGGAAACAGAGACGAGTATTACATGCATGTAACGCAAGCTCCGCCGATAACGTGCGTTACAGAAACTAGAAGGTTCCTGATAAGAGCCCAACTATTTCTATTTCATTTTTCAACTTCTAGTCTTATCCATCGCAGACTTTCATATGGCAGTGGAAATTCTGACACGATTAATCCGCGTCGAAATTGAAATACGTAATTGTCAATACGATAAGGGAATAATTGTAGTTCCTGGTAGCTTATTTCAAAATTGATTATGAGCCTAAAAAAATAATAATACTAGAATGCAGAATGTTAAATTTGTTAGTCTCCTTTTATGGGAGACGTATTAAATAATTTTAGGTTTTTAGTCAAGACGAAATTTGTTGATAGAACTAGATTATTACACAGTAGGTGAATTTAAAAATACAGCGAAGGTTTTCGAAATGGCAAGTCGAAGTAACAGGAGGACACGGAGAACTGCAAGCTCGTTACACCGTTACAGGTGCGCGCAGCTTTGTAAATCGATTTATGACTCCCCCACTACATCCTTTGAGTATATCATGGCCTTGTTTGATACAGAGCTTTTCTGTGTTATTTTCAATTTTCCAAGGTGTTCTGGAATGATGCTCGCTGTTTCCTTTTTTAATTTAAAACAAATGCATCTATATTAGGATAGTCCAAAAATGCAATAGAGATTTTGATTTTCAATTTTCATGCATATCCCCCTAACATTTGTTCGCATCCACACAAAAATAAATGCGTTTTTTTAAAACAAAAATGATATTTAGAGGTCCAGAAAGACCCATAAGTTTAGCATGTATTTCCCATAAGAAAAAGATACATTTTTGTAAATTTTTATTCAGAATTGTCAATATTAGGTGTATCGAGTTAACCCTCAACAGTTCTCTTCACAATTAGCCATAGAATACGAATCAAAAATTACTTTTTGAATTTCACGCCCATGAATCTGTTTTATATAGGCTCCCAAAAAAACCCCATAAGTGTAAAATTGGGTTTTGCAAGTTTTTGGCACTAATTATTATTTTTTTGCTATTTCCTTTCTCACAAATTGTTTCTAATACATAATACTTTCTTGTCATAACTAAATGTTTAAACAAATATTTTAAACAATTCAATATTGTTTATAGCGATTTTCTCCAAGAATAGTGTTAGGAACTCGCGGTTTTTTTCTGCATTTTTCAACTTGCTTTCAAATTTTTAAGTTAGAGTGAGGCAATAGTCAAATAAAGTTAACAAAAATAATCATTTAAACAATGAATAACAATATTTTCTTAGTATGATGATATAAAGTTGCGGTTTTTGTGAAATTTTCCACTTTTTCCCCTTTTCAATTAGAGTGAGGTACTAATTATTTAAAGTTAACAAACACAATTGTTTAAATAATATATTATTACTGTAAATAATATTCTCTTTAAATAAGGCTACAAAGTTGCGGTTTTCTAAGATTTTAAACTTTTTTTCCACTTTTTATTTAGTGAAGTGATAATTAATGCAAGTTAATAAACCTTATGATTTCAACAATTTATTATTGTTTATAACTATCTACTGTTAGAGTAATGCTAGAAAGTCGCGTTCTTCCCCGAAATTTTCAGCTTTTCTTTAAGTTTTTAGTTAATGAACAAATAATAAATGAGTATCAACAAGAATCATTTTTTAAGTACTATTCTTTTTTTTCTGAATGAAGTATTTTTACTCGTTTGCTAATGTTCTAAATATATATTGATAGTAAAAATAAGCTCTCAGTAATTACTTCGAGGAAATGCTTCGTTCAAAATGATCCATATAGAAACTTTCAATAACATTTCAAATATCTGGTTCTGTTTCAGAAAAATATATGCTCAAAAAAGAAGAGATTCTTTAAAAATGATTATCTCTGATGTTTATTTATTATTTGTTCATAACTAAAATGCCACAGCAAAGTTAACAATTTCAGAAAATACCGCAACTATCCAGCATTAGTATAGAAGAAGATAGTTACAAACAATAATTATTGGTTCAAACAATTATTTATATTAAATTGTATTAATTATCACCTAAGTCTAAGCAAAAAGTGGACAAAAAGTTGAACATTTCAGAAAAATCGCAACTTTCTACCATTATTCAAATAGAATATTATTAAAAATTATAATAATGAATTGTTCAAACAATTATTTTTAAATTCTCATCCTAATGAGAAGGTATTGGTTTTAATGTAAAATTGGACTTACTCGGTTTTCATCAAATCTCCACGTTTTGAGACCCTCTGAGCTAGAAAAAACGATTTTTACCAAGGTGTCTGTCTGTAGGCACGATAACTTTCGAAAAAATAATCAGATTAGATTGAGCTTTGGCACATTTTTTTAAGTCCTAAAAGAAAAGGACGGGTTCGTTAGCCAGTTATTTTTTATAAAAATTAAAAAAGTTAGAGCATTTTCAAAATTTTTGAAATAATTTTTTGTTTAAACTTCAAAATTCTATGTACGGCAATTCGTAGTACTCGACAATCTGAACAATTTATCACGCATGATATGAAAGAAAGTCAAGAAAAGAAAAACGCTGCTTTTTGCAAGCCCTACAAGATTATCATAACAACTTTTTGAATTTTCTTGAAAAATAAAAAATTCAAATTGTGTCCACATGAAACATATAAAAAATAAAATAATAAAATCCATTTTGATTTCAGACTATGCAAGATACAAAAAAAGATGATTAGACAAAAATTATCCATCCAAGAAAGATCTACAAATTTGTTGTTAATTATTTTTTTATAGGACGCGTAGTTTTTGTTTTAATCGTGAAAAATGACATTACAAAAAAACAAACAATCCAATTTTTACGTTCTCATCCTAATGAGAAGGTATTGATTTTATGTAAAAAAATTTAAATATAGTTTTCTATGAATAAAAAAAACACTGTTCGACCAGAAACGGAATTTTTTATTTTTTGGTAGCATTTTCAGTAAGTTAAGCCAAAATTGTTTCTTAAGCAATTAAGCGTTTTTCTTTGGAGTTCAAAAAACTGTGCGGGTATTGTAATGAAAATGTTTCCCATAAGGCCGATAGAGCCTTAAGTAAATAAACTTCCTTTTTAATCTAAAATTTAAAAAAAATTTAACAATTTTTTTCTATTTCATAATATTTGCAAGTAAATTTCTTCTTTTTATCTAAGCCGAGCACGGTGCGCAAAAACCGAAAAAAGCCGAGCGTGATTTTTTTTAACTTGCAATAATTATTAGTTCACTCCAATTAAAAAGTGGACAATTTCAAACAAAACCGTAACTTTCTAGCATTATTCAAAGAGAACATTATTAAAAAAAATTATTTAGGCAATTACTTTTGTTAACTTTTATTGAATTTTGCCACGCTTTAACTAAAAAGTTAAAGGGAAATTAAAAAATTAAGGAAAAACGCGACTTTTTAACTCTGTTCTAAGAGAAAATTTCTATTAACAATACTAAATTGTTTCAAACATTTATCAAAACATCTGATTATCAGTAAAAAGTAATCTTTTGTGAATTTCGCAAAAGTAGAAGTGGGATTGAAACCGAGAAAGTAACATAATCGCCCTCTGGTTACAAATCTGTTGGGGGCTTCTCAAAAAAATGTTATTTAATGCCTGAAGTTTAAAACTATAATATTCATCTTCTCTATATTTGACGTTAATTTATTATTTATTGAATTGACTGTAAATTCTTTTAAATATTTACGTTGGAAACATTACTTAAGAAAAGAATGTAAAAAATTCTTCAAATGTTGTCTAATAACCATAAGTAGGCGACGGCAGCTTCCCCCACTCCGCCTCAACAGATTGCGTCAATTCTTCTCCAAAAATTAATTACGATTATCATCAATTAAATTAGAATGCATTGCCCCGTAAATTTTATGATGATTGGTTCAACTCTTACTCTATACTTGGTGTAAATTTGAGCTTTATATGTTTAAAATAAAAATGTAGCAGCAGTAATTGTTAAAACAAAATTATCTTTTCTCCCCTTTGACGTACTACAAAATTTCCTCTTGTGAAACTTGTGGAAAAATAGTACCTATCAAATGGAATTTGTCCCAGGTCGACAAAGTGAAAATTAACGGAGTTATTTAATTTGTTTTTACGAAAAAAACGTCGCATCTTTTTGAAACTACTTTTATGTAATTTACAAATAAAAAGGCATTCTGCCCCTATAAGTGTACTTAATAGTACAACTCTTACAGAGTACAATCACTCACTTTAGTTTCCTATCGGCCAAACATGTAGAAATTTCGTTTAAAAAAAGTCAATTTTTTAATAACAAATGACTTTTTGGCAAAACTGATCATTATTTTAGGTCGAAGTTTTCGATACTTTTTAAGAGTGGCTTAATTATTACTAAAATAACGGCATATTTAAAAATAGGCGATTTTGGATGTTTTAATTTTTTTCCAAGCAAACAAATAAACGGATTTTAACTTGCGACCCGTCATTCTGTAGATCCTTCTGAAAACTAAATTTTTTCAGAAAAATTGTATTCTGTAAGACAAAATAGATTTTTTGCAAGAAAAAAAGTACCTTTTTTGCCATCTTCAACGATTGTTTACACATACGGTGGGTGTCAGGATTTATATTCAAATCAGTTACGCACGATTTTTCATAGAGCGCCAGGAATACGAAACACTTGGTGCAGACCAGATGTCAGAGTGTGTAGTCCGAAATAAAAAAGTGTGCAGTACAAAATTATCTTATTTTCTAACAATAAGCTAAGTTCCCAGTCTTCTATGTCATCACAATACCTATTCTAGTTAAAAAGATGATTTTTTGTTAATAAGTGACAAATAGGTGGCAAATAAAGTTTGATTAGTTAAATAAGCATATAAATCAATGGAAATTCGAAAAAGCGCTTTTTGAAAATGTATCATTTCTACATAAAAACCACAAATGGCCACTTTGACCCTACTTCACAAAAACGCTAATAACTCCTAAAATATCCTATATCCTATATATGATTTTTTTCAACTTCTTAGGCTAATAACGTAAATTAATATTAAAAATCTGACGGAATTTTTCTTTAGAATGTAGTATTATTTAAACTGATACAGGCGCGGCACTCAATTTCATATGACTGCCCAGTAAACGCATTAGCGTTATTGCGTCGAATCTAACCAAATGAATTTTGTAACTAACTGATTTAAAAAAAATTAACAAGCTTTACGATTGTTATCACTATTTTTCAGTAATATATGTCCTTTCTATAGTTTTTTTAAAGTTAAAATTTAAAGGCAGAATATCTTTGACCATGTTTCCTCAGATTTTTATGAAGTGCATATTGAAAGATATCTCAGAGAGATTCTAGTTTTTACATTAAAGGACATAATGGGAGGTTTAAGGATTGCAGAGATATCAATTAAAATAAATATCTAATTGTAAACCTCGAGGAATCTGAATTGAGAAATGAAATGAGGAACTCTGCTCTCTGAATTTAAATCAGTGAAATTTCATTGAGAATCAGTGCTGTACTTGTGGCTATTTGAATCAATGAAAATTCACAGGAAATAAGTAACTATTCATCGAAATGCCAGTTGTTCTTTACTAAAATTTTAGTCATTTTTTACTGGTTGTTCAATAGAAAAGCTACTGAATCTTAACTGAAACTTCAATAAGTTTCTACTGGGAAACCAGTAGGAAAACTTTACAAGTTGCTAAGTTTGAGTATGATTTTCAAAACAAAAGTTAATAAAATGAAAATTCTGACTGTTACTTTTCAAAAGTATGCCTCAAAAACTATTATTATTTCATATGGATTTTTAGTTTATCGTACTTAAACACAAGAGAATTTCAAGTGTAAAAGTTTTCTCCTATTTTTTTCTGAACGTGCGATGAGAATTTGATGAGTTTTTTTGCAATTTTTTGTTCTTTTAACCAATATCAATATAATATTTTTATAACTGAGTCTAAGTATCGCATTTCAGTATGAATCGACGACAAATTTCACAAGATTTACCTACAAACTAATATAAAACGTGTTAAAGTTTTGCGTATTTTTATTAGGTGTCATTTCACGCTGCAGGTAAGTTGGACACTTCTCAAGTAAATATTTCAATTTATTGAAATTATTATTATTTATTTATGTTATTTACAAATTTTTTATTTATTTCAACACATCCTTAAAGGAAGTGATAGCGAATAATCCCTCCAACGAACTTTTTGATTTAATCTTTTACATAAGTAGAGTCATTGTTTTTGTTATTGTTTGTCGTTCCACGTCGTGTAATCGCTCGTTAATTGCATATCTGAAAAAGAGAATAAACTTCAATGTTAAATATAAGAAATTTAATCATTTTCAGCTTTAAATCTTCAAAAGTGAATTATTACAAAAAATAATTCAAAATTGCGTCATTTTCTATTATACACATTAAATATTTAAGAGTCTTTAATTAGAAATATTCAAAATTGAAGAATTTTCAACTGTAAATCTTCAAAATTGAAATTTTTCAAAAAAGCGTTCAAGCTTTAATACCTTTAAAATATAAATCTTCAAAATTGAATAATTTGTAATTCTACATATACGAGTACTTTAGAAATTCAAGAATTTTCAATTGTATCTCTTCAAAATGGTAGAACTTTGAATTGTAAATCTTTCAAATTGAAGACTTGAATAGTCTTAAATTTTGAAAATATACAATTAAAAATTATGTAAGTTTCAAGTTTTACAATTAAAAATTTTTATGATTCAACTTTGAAAGTTGAAACTTTGAAAATTTGGGTGATTTGTTCTTGAAAATTCTTCACTCTTAATACAATTTTAGATCTTTTATTTATACATTCTTAAGATTGAATAAGTTTCAATTTTAAATCTTCACAAAAGAATATTTTTAAATTTCAAATCTTCAAATTAGAACTATTCCAAAAAAGCATTGAAAATTGCATCATTTTCCATTATACAAATTAAATATCAATTGCAAATATTCAAAATAAAAGAATTTTCCATTATAAGTCTTCAAAATTAAACTTCATATTCCAAAAAACATTCAAAAATACATAATTTGAAACAATAAATATTTCGAATCAATTAATCTTCAATTGTAAATCTTAAAAATGAAAGAATTTTAAATTGCTTATCGTTAAAATTGACAAATTTTCAATAGTAAATCTTCCAAATTGAAATAGTCCCAAAAAAACTTTCAAAATTACATTCCTTTAAAATATAAATCCTGAAAATTAAATAATTTGCAATTCTACATATATTTTTGAAATTCAAGAATTTTCAAGTGCAACTGTTCAAACTTGCAGAACTATGTATTGTAAATCTATAAAATTGAAGAGTTATTAATTTTGAAAATTGACGATTAGAAATTATGCAAGTTTAGAACAAATTTCAATTTTCTTCAAAATAAATATCTTTAGTTTCTTCATTCACGTATTATATTCACGTAATATATATTAGAATTGAGCGACCCCAAAAAACTCAGGATACCCATTTTCAAACCTTCAATTCGCTATATTGGATTAGGCAACTTGAATTTGGAAATTCTGTTATCAAATTCAGATTCAACGACCTCAAAAGCTTTAGAATACTTATTTTAATGGAAGTCGGATTACTTGTCCAGTTTCCGAAAAATGACCGATGAGTTTTTCAAAAAATTGCTTTCAAAAATATGAAGGAAATATTTTTAAGCTCAAATACCTTCAAAATTGCTTTTTCTAGGACCAATAAATATTTTGGATAAAAAACACATATTTCAAAATACTTTTGCAAAAAAATTGTTCCCATCAAGATTGACCTTGATATAGAGAATCCCACATATGCAATGTTAATACAAAAATTAAAAATAAATATTGTAATTCAAAAGTTGCAGCGTACAGTTAAGAATAAAGCCCATTGACAGTCCTCAACCCTGAATTTGTTACTATTTAATTTATCTCGAAATGACTAATTACAACTGTATTTGCTCGATGAATCTGTACTATCATTGTTACCAATCTCGCATCTTATCATGTGAGTCTTACATTCCAAGTACGCGTGTGGCAGAATGACAAATTAGATAAGGGATCGTTTATATATTACGTAACGCGTTTTCCTCTTTCTAAAACTTCCTGACGTATGTAATCAAATTATACTGAAAAAATATCTAGACTAGAATAGTAATATGAAAGTTAAACTTGGAAGTTCAATTATCACAGAATACATGAGAATATGTACATTGGGGCACTCTGAAAGTCTCTGGATTGAAATTCTAGAAACGGTGAAGCGGAAAATTTCTAATAGTTTTCTTTAGAGCAAGTCTTTAAGTGGTTGCAAGGGATGCACGTCTGCATAAGTGTTAATGGAGGCTATTTTGAAAATATATAATAAAGATTGCGTTACAAAAATGATTTTTTCTTACTTATTCTAGAAACTTCAAATTTTTAAGCTTTTACATTTTTAATTGGAATTTTCGATCTCGATATTCCTGCACCTAGGTCAGTCATATTTTCGTGTTCTTTGTTTCCTTATATAACTATAGAATCGCCTTAAATCGTATGGAGTGCTAATTACGTTGCACACTGACGATTTGCAATCGACTTCTTACGTGGAGTTCATTCAAGATTTTCTGTTGGGTGCGTTTCAGTTGGGGTTCCTCGTTGGTTATCTACTGTCCATGTGACGTCAGGATAGTACGTCCACACCTCGGCCCGTTTTTACGAACTGCTCTTCCGAGATTTTGCTTTCGTAAATTGCGCTCTTCATTTGTTCTTCTTCCATCTGCATTATCAGCATATGTGTGCAATGAAAACAATACTAACTGTTTACAAAAATCATTAGTATAGATCCCAGGCTAAAAAAATATATATAATTTATACATAGTGGAAAAAATTAGGTATAATTTTAATTTGTTTTATATAACAAATTTAGAAAACAAATGAAAATTAGAATATTTCCCACTATGTATAATTTTTCCGCCTGGGATACAAAAAGTCAGGATGTCGCTTATCAAAATTTCTTATCAAATCATAATAAAGCACTATATAATAATATATAATAATAGGGCAACGTAAATAATTACCGAGGGGAACCATTTGTCGGGGAAACAGTTGATTTCTTCTAACCTTAAACTTAAATATTTTATTTTTTAGTAGAAGTCATTGAATCAGTCAGAGTTAAGCTTCTGAGTCATAAAAATTACGTGAACGTGTAAAAATAGTGAATTGTAATTGGTTCCTTTATTCTACATAAATTTTGTTACATTGAAAGATAAAGTTAATTAAAAACTGGTGTTTTCTGATTAGATATTCAAGATAATCGATCAAAGTGACACATATTTGTTGACACCTAGTTAACTGGCAAATGAAGTAGGTGATTCCCAATATAGCCTTTACTAATCTGCGCCTTCATTGTGTGCAGTTTAATCTCTATGTACATAACTTCCTGCTATGACTGCTTCATTGTATGCAATAATTTACTTTTTTTAAAGCGTTTTTGCAAATGATTACAAAAATCTCAAATGTCATTGTATTACTAATTGCTACTAAAAAAATTAGCAGTTCAACCTTTACACTTTCACTACCTGTAGATAGAGAATCAATGCGATTTTTTCTTTTTCTGAGTGAGTCTGCGTTTCAGGATGGCTTTCCCATTTGAATCACAAAGCAAACATTGGGTGATTCGACTTAACTATCCATCGACGATGAGGATGTTCCAAAAAAATGTATGCCAGAATGAGACCAATACTCTAAGCATACCTCAGCCTGCTTCTTAAGATAATTGTACGATGACAGGTACCATCAGTTCTTCGAAGAAAACTCGAAACGTCCGTATGACGAAAAGGCTGTGGGCGAAGTCCTGGAACTATCCGTGTTTTATGATAGTAACAACGTACCGAAGATGATACGTCACTTGGAGAATTCCGGAAAGCTGCGCGGTTTCTATACCTGCTGCACCAAAGTCTAATTTCATCCCTCATATCTGAAATTAACAACGGAGGACAAATTTTTGTTATCCACTGATGATATACAGAATTTCGTCCAGCTGATGCATATCAGTCATTCAAAATATAACAAAAACTCATCATATATGTCACAACAATGCAAGAAGTTTAATAAACTTGCTCTCAAGGAAATCAAATAAGTATATTAATTCTTAATAATAACTATTGATTCTTTTGTCAATTAATTTTCAAAATCCTTGGAAAAGTGTCCGGGACAATCCCGAGGAGCCAAAAACGTTGGACAAAAGTTTTGCCGCCATCGACGGCCAGCACAAGACGTCGAACTTACGTGCGTACGTATACGATTGTTTACACTATCGCATATATAAAGGAGGAAGCTCAAAGGTTTGACAATCTCAGTTCGCGATCTCACGCCACTCGCGAACATCGGCTAGTACTTAAACCGGCAACCACGTTAACCGCAATAACCGGTACTCAATCTTACAAATTGATTACGGAACGATCAATAAAGAAATAATCGAGTGTTACTGTGAGTCATCGAAAGTGAAGTTTAGAAGATGAAACAATTAGTCAGTGTCTGCGCGATAGTCTTGCTGTCGATCTCGACGATCGTAATAGCAGCCCCTAAAAGGACTAAGAGATCGACACCCTTATGGCACAAGCCCTGTGGCCAACTTCAAGAAATTGAAGTTTCTTCCACTGGCAACGAGGATGAGGAGATAAGGGCCACTCTTGAGAGCATCAAACTTCAACACCAATTAACCATGAATGATTATCTTAATAGTGACTACGACTTCCTTTACGAAAGGGTCAGGATTGGGGTGCACGAACATCAGTACATACCTAACTGGGTTCCTGGAAAGAAAGATGTCCACGCAGTGCGAAAATTAGCCAAAGAAAAGTCACAAACGGTAAGCTTTTATTAGTAAAATATTTTTCATATCTTTTGTGTTCATCAATCATTTGGATTTGGTGCAGAGAAACGCGAAAGACTCCAGCTGCCTTCTTCGAAAGTAATGTGTATTTTTTCATTTCGTAGCTCTTCTTTAGACTTTCATCCGAATTGAAAACTGATACTTGGAAGATTCATTTTTGAATTTTGGTTATTTTTACTTTATCCTACACATTATCAGAAATTCGAATTTGTTGCTCTTTTCAAAATATACATTTATAGAAGCATTGTCAAAGAATTGTTTTTCCTCAGTAGTGTAAACTTAAAGACCAAAGAGCCGAAATCTGAACCAAGTGGGTAGCCCGGGATAATAATTAGCTTCCCTTTACATTTCAAGGAGGTCATCAATATTCATTTGCTCGGTGTGTATAACACGTGGAGGGTGTCGTAGCACCAGGCTGATGTAATTGATGCCCGGCGAACAGTTTTGTTGGCTCTTTGCATAAAGCTATAATAGGCGTGTATGTGTATCGTTTTCGCGTGGTACAAATTGTGCTTGCAATTGATTAACGTTAAATAACAAATTTTAATGAGACGGTAATTATTATAAAGTACCAGGCAAGCAGGAGCAAGGTGGTCGGTTTGCATCGCGCCCGATACTCATGCTCGCCGGGTCGTGCGACTGCGTAATCGGGGCTTGGAAAGGCCGACCGATAACAAGCGACAAGGACGCAGTCAGCTTCTTCCTTTCCGCCCAGAACAAATTTTGTTCATTCAACAAAACTGCTTGCTTGATTGCATTTTCTTGATTTAAAAAATAAGATTCGTTAAATGAAAAGAATTTCTGTCAAGAGGACTAACCTAGTTTGCTTTAATCAACCAAATTGCCAAATATTTTTCCGAGTGCTCAAGCAACAAAGATTAAAAGGTGCTTTTATACAACTTTAGAGAAGACATGTTTTATAAGAAACAATCTCCTTTATCTGTTACAGATTATCAGTCATTTGCCAAAATTGCACTTGGACCTGCAGAAATTTGCTGTGGCTTTTGAAGAGCTCGTGGAGGATGAGTTGAACCCCAGAGTTTCGAACGCCTTAAAAGCCACTCAATCATATCTTATGATGATGTTGTGTGAAGTTGAGAGCAACATCGCTTCGCTACCTTCGCTAAAAGTTCCTTCCAGAGTTAATAGGAGCATCATGACCACAACTGAACGAGATCCAGTTGACGACACCAGAAGACTCGTACGTGATTGGGGAGTTTTGCTAAAATACAAGGACTATCTACACGCTTGGAGGCACGTATTTGACTATTAGGAACAAAATTAAGATACTAGGGATCCGTATTAGGAGTCACAGTATTGCAAGTCAATTTTTATAATTAGATGACTAGTCTTCCTTCACCGAACCAAAGAAGACGAATGAGCTTTATTTTTAATATTTGCGATAGAGCAAAACTAGATAATTTAATTTGTTAGTAAGAAATATGAGCTAGCAAAAACATTTTTATACCTTCCTATTGAAAAATTTTTCCTCCTAATGAGCAATTTATTCATATGAGGTTTAAAGAAGCCTTAGGGATACTTTTTTTAAAATAATTTGATGACGAACAACGTCTTCTGACAGCGTAAACACGATGTTATGATGTAAATTAATTTAGCACACATGTACCTGTCCTGCAGTTTCTGTAATTGCAGAAACTGGTAAGACAGACGTCATAATGACGACTTGACTATTAGTTTGGAATTGTTATTGCAGTGAGTTTAATCACAGCGATCAGGGAAACACCCGCTTTTAATATTTATTGAATGTTTGTATTTATTGTGCGACTATTTTTTGTATAACTAGTATTTATTATTCGAGACTTAGGTATTTATTATTAATTTGACAGTAGATTTGAGGAAATATTTATTGTAAAGTTTTTCGATTGAATTTTTGTCATCTTAGCTTAGGATCTTTCATAAAATTCGCTCAAGTGATATTAGTAATCATACTATGATAGTATTAGATTATTTATGAAAGACATTATTCATTGCGTACTTTTGAGTCGCGCACAGTATTATTATTGCAATCCATCGAACTTCGGCATCACACATATTTATTGATTCATGTAGATTTTAGTATTTATTAATTTTTATAAAAAATTTCATAATAAACTGATTTTAATATGAACCAATGTATCGTTACTCATCCTTTAACTATATTACTTATTTGAATTTGAAAATGAAACCAATTTCAATCACAAGGACATCTACCTGTGGTAATAAGAATTAATTTTGTCTCAGACTTTTTCAGGCTGATAAGGTAAATTATATTTTCATGTAGAAACCGAAAATTGTTGATTTTACACGAATTTATTTATAAGGTATTGCACATTTTTCAATCTATAAAATTAAATAAATTACATTATGGCTATAGTTATAGAAAATAACATATATTAGTTACGGGCTTGAGAATTTCTTCAACTGAGCAAGTAGAAATTGAACTGTTACCTGAGGAAATGGTAACTTATCAACGACTCAGATAACTAAATTTCCATTCTTTTAGCATTAAAAAAATTGAAGAAAATTATTTAAACATACTTATCAAAAACTTATGTATTATTTTATAATTAATAATAATCACACAATTATTTTTATTTGAAAATGTTGTACTTATCCTGAGAGTCGAACAGGTAGTTGTAAGGTAGTACCCGAGAGGTCACCACTATCCACTGAAAATTTTCTCTTCCGCTCTGGAATTGAATGCCTTCCCGCATACATCTTCAATGAAGATGTAGGGTGATTCATTTTAAAGGATAAAACAAATGATTTCTGATCTCAACACGCAAAATACCCCAAGTTGTAATGTGAATAATTGTAAAAAATTGTAAATAAAAAAAATGTTGTTTGTTTTACACAACAAATTTTACCAAAAAAAATGCAAATTGGAAATAATTTATATCTCCCCTATTTGAGTTTTGTCTATTTCATTAATTTTTTGTTGCTTTTATTTTCTCAATGTCTTGAAAATGCATGTATTAAGTTTGTATACAAATACAATTATTCGCTTTGATATTAGAGGCCATCCATAAATATCGTAACACAATTTTTTGACATTTTTAATAAAACGGTATGGACACCTGAATTACCATTTCTTTTTTATATCAGGAAACATGTGTTACATAGATAAAAAATATAAGAATTTCAAAAAAATAAATCAACGCTGTCATTTTTACTGTTCGCAATTGAAGAATTTTTAATTGCAAATCTATAAAAATGAATAGAATTCAATATTGAATCTTTAAAATTGAACTGTTCCAAAAAAGGGATAAATAATTGCATCATTTTCTATTATACATATTAAATATTCAAGAGTCTTCAATTGCAAATGTTAAAAATTGAAGAATGTTCCATTGTAAATCTTCCAAATTGTACCAGATATCTGAAAAAAGATTCAAAAGTAAATAATTTTGGACTGCCCTAATAGCACGGAACATTCCAAACAAAAATTACCGTTATTGTTATTATCATAAATAAATATCGCGTAAACCGTAAGAGATAGTTCAAAATCGTTGTAAGTTTATAATATGGATATCATATTATAGTGCAGTATAAGCGGTACTCAAAACTCAAAAATGACATCCATTTTCACGTATCTCTCACGTTTTACGAGATAATTGTTGTTAAAAATAACAACAACGGAAGGTTCCCCTAAGGTTCCAGTGGAACGTTCCCAAGCGGCGGACAACATTTCCAATTAATGAATCTCACGGTATAACCATGTAAGTTCCATTTTTGGAAAACACGTTTTATTGGCTTAAAAATTCTCTAAAATTCTACCGGACATTGTGGTAAGAGGATATGTCCAAATTCGAACCGGAAGTGGGGGTTTATCTCGATAAACTGTGATCAATCATACGAATATTAATTTGAATCTTTGTATTCAATTACATTCTGCTGTTGTACTAAATAGTTAAAAAATACGAAGAAACTAAATATTTTGTATAAGAATAACACTGTGGTATTTTAAAATCCATTTTTTTTAAAGAAACTGTTTTTTCAAATTAATTTTTCTCTTTTCACCCTTCTATTCGTCTCGTAATGCGTTTATAATGTTTCAGGTTATAATTGGGATCTATTTTTTTCAAATCCATGGACTTGAACGGTTTCGACAGCATTCGATTTTAGATGATCTGTATCTCAAAAAATATTAAATTTTTCATAATTTTTTTAAATTGAGATTTCTAGAGCCCCATCAAATCTTGAATGTTCTTTCTCGCTTTTTTTCAATTTGATTTTTGAGAAGGTTTTTTCTCTCCCTTCAAAACTTTGTCCTGATGGACTTACATGCTTTTTCCGCGAGACCCTTCAATTGTAAATATTAAAAATTTTCAAATCGTTAAAATTTAAGAATTTTCAATTGGAAATCTTTAGTATTCAACTATTCCAAAAAGAATGTTTGAAATTACATGCATTTAAAATATAAATCTCACAAATTGAATAATTTTTAATTCAATATTTTCAAAATTCAAGAATTTTCAATTGCAACTCTTCAAAGTTGTAGAACTTTGAACTTTGAATCTTTAAAATCGAAGAGTTTCCATTTTGGAAATTTAGAATACAAAATTATGCAAAAATTGAAGAATTGGAATTTTTTTCGAAATCATCCAAATTTGAGTATTTGGCTTTATAGATTTTTAGAATTGAAGAGTTTTCAATTGTAAATTTTAAAAATGAAACTAATAATTCAACAAAAAGTCATTCAAAATTACATCTTTTGAAATTATACACATTAGGAATTGAAAAATCTTCAATTGCAAATCTTCGAGTTAGAACCAATTCAAAAATATGTTCCAAAATATCACAATTTCAAATTATAAACATACAAATTAAACAAAGACTCAAGACACTTTTTTTATTGGAACAAAAAACCATTACTTAGAAGCAGAAAAACTTTCTTTGACTGAGAGCCAGTGAATATTTTTCTTTGGTTCAAAGAAATTTTCATTGAATCAAAAAATCTTTTTCTCTAATGTATATATTTTAAGAACATCCTATTACAATAGAAAATTCCACATTAACTTACCAATTTATTCTCTTCTAATTCCTGATGGGATATATATTTCAATTTTATAATGATGAAATCAGAAAAAGAAATATAATATCACATCTCTAATTATTTAATATGTTTTATTTTTCTAAAGCTAATTTTTTCTACGAATTATTTGAGTAAATAGTGCTATTTACGATAACGCAACCCTTAGATATTTGTTTTTGCATTTATCTAGATTTTTCGACAAGTAAACGTGAACTAAAACTACCTAAACATTTTGCGGAACGGTTGCAATAAAAAATGTAAGAAAACAAGATTTTATTTTCTTAAATCTTTTATCAAATAAATTAACTTTATATTTTTAATAACAATTTAGCACATAGAAAATGTTAAATAATTTTGAGGGTAGTAGTAATTTAAAAAACTTAAAAAAATTCTTTGTTTTATCGATATTTTCCACAGAATGACGGAAAAAAATCAAAATACTGATCTAATTATACTGATATTGAAATCGTAATAACATTATTACATGGATACATGGATGTTATATAGAGCTCACTTATTAAAAATATTACGAAACAGTATCAATCCCCCCCTCCCATTATGTCAATTACCAAATACTAATTACAAACTACAATAAGTAAATAAAAAAAAGTTACTTTTTGTAGAAACATGTGAAACAAGTGAAATCAGTTTAAATAGGAACGGGTACAATTAAGATTTTTCCGTTTCTTTGGAAAATTTCCAATCCCGTATGTTGGTTTTGAGTTTTTACGAACAATTTTTTTTGTTCAACTGGATAGTTTATAAATACATTTTTACGCTTTTCCAGAAAATTTTCGATCCTGTATGCTTGTTTTGAGCCAAATTTGAGTCCATTGGAGAATTCTTGAGTCAAAAGGCCTAAATTTCAATGTTTTTGTACAGCAACGATATTATTAATATTTTTCTCAGGGTTTTCAGTATTTTCCCTCGCATAAAACACGTGAAACACATCTCCATGCAAAAAATGAAATAGGTAGACCTAATAAGTTTGCGCTCCAGGCGTGTTCACAGGACCATTTTGAGCGAAACGGGCTAAATTTGCATGTTTTGTTCATAGCATCGGCTGGATGAGTATTTTTTCTCGCGCATTAGACAAAATGAAGTCGTTAGACCTAATAGTTTTTGCGCTAGGCGTGCTAACAGGGTAATTTTGAGTCAAAACGCCTAAATTTGTATGTATTTACATAGCAACGGTATGATGAACATTTTCCTCAGGGTTCTCAGTATTTTTCCTTGCATTAGAGACGTGAAAGACACCTTCATGCAAAAAATCAAGTCGGTAGACCTAATAGTTTCCGCGCTTTTCGTGTTCACGGAAGGTCCGCCATATCGCCGACTGTATAATGGTTTCTTACGAAACCTTAAACAATTATTATTTTCCTTAAAAATGAGTTGAAACACTTTCATTAAATTATTTACAATGATGCTAATATACCATTAAGCCATTTCTCGATTCGGGTAGTGTTTCTAGGTGGATAGTTTCTTGTAGTAAATAACTACAAGTGTGGGCTCACCACACCCACGATGTGCCAACAGCACTCAGTTTTCTCGAATGGTCACCCATCCAAGTACTAACCGCGCCCAACGCTGCTTAACTTCAGTGATCTGACGAGAACTGGTTTTTTCAGCGTGGTATGGCTGTTGGAAATATAAAAAGGGATAATTATATATGTGTCCATTTTACATACATTTTCAATACATTAAGAAAATAAAAACAACAAAAAATCATTAAAAATAAGAGGCAAAGCTGAAATAGGGGACCTACAAATTATATCCGATTTTGAATTTTTGTTGTTTGGAAAAATTTGGTGACTCTAAACGTAGAAAGTTTTGATGTAGTTTGAAGCAATTTAATTCTTTTTAATTCACTTGACTCTATAGCCAACAACCTACATCAACATTTTCTACGAAACCCTAGTAATCTTCATTCAAGACGCGGAAACTTTTTAACGTGCTTTCACATGTATTATAGATATCTAAACATTATTTCTAGTCTCTGTACTATTTACAGTATCACTTACAGATGACGTAATTGAGCGACGTGGACAAACGAGCATCATACATCATTCTAATTGCGCTCGAAGATGACTCTGGAATCCAAAGGAGTAGAGAGCGTAAAATGAAGTACATTTCGTATTAGTACACTCTTTTCACCAACAAGTATTTCAATTCCTGCTCGAACATCATTAGCATGAAGGTGTCTTGACAGAGTGCTAGAGGTCTGAGATCAAGAAATCATCCCGTGCTATGCAACTGCTTGCTTATAGAAATTTAAACATGTACTAAATCCATGCCTGTCTCATTGCTGTTAAAGTCCTCATGCATAATTTTACAAACAAAAAAAATTTTGTCCTTACTAGATAAACGTGCTCTAGTATTTCTTTAATAATTTTTTTAAATGACGGACGGATACATAATTGTTTATGTTTTAATTTTTTTTCCGGTATCTTAGAATATTAATGTAGTGAAGGCCTTTTCCGGTTTTTTATGTTTTTATTTAAATATTGCCGACATGTTTCGATTCGGATCCGAGTCCTTTTCAAGGCGTAGTTCTTATTATTAGTTAACGGAAAGTAAAAAAGTTTTTCGGTAGATTGTACATAGTTGTCAAGTATAACATAATATTTTGAAATTTTAAAATTGGAGCGTCATAATCTCAAAATTTAATAAAAGGTTTGTTTCGTATGAGATAAATCCTAGAGGAAATTATTATATATTCTACATTAAAAAAAAAAAAGAAAGTGGCAGAGCCTTGTGGTATACTTTTCAACAAATGAATGCAGTTGTGTATTGAATCGAATGCCAGTGGCTCAGAAAGGGCTCTATTTATAAGAAGAATTTTCAGGGCACATTATTTTGGATTAGATTAAATAAATTTTATAAACAAAAACAGATTCTCATCAGTTTTCAACTAGTGGATTTCGCTGTTTTAACGGAATTATCTCTACATAACTTGGCCATATACCTTTCTCGAGTATATTTTCTCAATGAGACACAATTGTTTTTCTCTATAAACAATTTTACTAAAAAATCCGAGCTTTCATCATTCTTGTATGAAACAATTTAAATTTTATTTGAATAAATAACAAATTTGGTCGCCAGACAAGGTCTAATAATAAATAAGGTCCATTTCAAGTTATTGACAGTCGACCTTATTAAAAAATATTACATCAGTTTGTTGAAAAGCAGGCAAGTTGTCAATTTGTTTATATAATTGTTTATAAAACAAACCATTATTTGTCTTGAGTGAAGTATCATACGGGAAAATCTGTATTTGTTTATGAAATTTATTTAAACGCCTGACAAAGTATCCTAATGAATGAGTTCCTTTCTGAGTCAGGGCAATTGATTTCGTAACAAAACACAACATCCATTTGTTGACAAGTAGGCAAGTTATAAATTTGTTTATAAAATTGTTCAAAAAATGAACAATAAATTATTATTGGCTCGATTATTTGCGAATTATCATGACGAAAATATATATTTGTTGATCAAATCTATTTAAACAATAGACAAAAAGTTGAAAAATAAAGTCTTTAAGTATTTTTAGTCTTGAAGTAGCACTCATTGATTTGTTAATATAATAAAAAAAACAAATTTGTTTTATTGTTGTAAACTGCTGGATATTCTTTGTAAGGAGTGCCTTTGATAATTTCATGATGTACATAAATATAAGTAAAAAACTCTGCCCGCTGTGTGGGCACATTCTCATAGCGCTCGGCTCGCTTCGCTCGTAAGTTTGAGCGCGCTGAGGGCGCGCGACTGTTGGTTCTCGCGCTTCGCGCTCGATAATGTATTTACCTGGCGCTACGCGCTCGGCCTTTGTATTTCCCCCACATATGTGCACAGACCTTTCAAAATTAAATGTCAAAGCATCGACAACTGTCATTTGGTGATTGTGAATTCTCCTTTGTTAAAGCTCCTTCGGCTTTAACGAACACACTCTCATCACGTATCTCGTGCTCTGCACTCGATTTTGTCCAAAATGTGAACTTTTCTACATTATGTTCAACACTTTTATATCAAATGTATATTACGTTTATTTCTGTACTTCGGCCTGGGACTGCTGATTCAGATATTGTAAAATAAAGTACAAATTTTGTTTATCATGATTACTTCATAATAGTTGTTTCTTATTTTTCATTACATCTTATTCACAACTACCCTGAAAAAAGTATCATTTCAATAAATTTATATTATTAAAATTCATAATATGCATAATAATAAATAAATTTGCATTGTCTTACTTTTATAATTGAAAGATTTTTAGGTTTTGTGATAAGCAATAATTTTGGTTGAGTAACTTTTTCTGTATCTCGCGTTTTATGGCTCAAAATTTGAATTTAAAATTTTTAAAAATTTAAAAACTTGTTCTGACAATCTTGTAAGGCTTTCAGAAAGCATTAGTGGAAATCATTCATTCCATGAAGGCTTAAAATAGATAATTCAATTGCATTTTTTTTACAAACAGGAAGTCCTAGGCTGATTTAAAGTCCATATTTGGATTCGGCATAAATAAATCTATTAGAATATATGTGTAACATATGTAATACAAGATCTGAGCGCCCATGGTATCCAATAATACAACTTTTTTTCAAAAAATGTCAAATTTAACCTAGATTTTCAAGGTAAAAAATATGTGTTTTCAGCTTCTCCGTATTTTTCCTCTATTCTGTAGTTATTCATCGGCAAATCTAAAAAAAGTCCATCCTTCTAGGTCATCCCTGTCAAAAGTTCTACGATTTTTTCACGAACTTCTTCACTTTAGCCCCACTGTGCGTCGTCTCGTCCCTTGGAACCTATATTTTTTAAAGAGCAATTCCATTAATTTTTCATTCATAATAAAAAGGGCTTTTGTGATCAGACTATTTAAGAATCTGGACAATTTTAAATTCAAAATATTTGATCAATGAAATATTAAAAAATTAAGCCAAAAAATGGTAAAGTTAGGGAAAGAAATCGTCGTTTATTTTCTTATCTGTACTGATTCCAAATGACTTTCAACAAACATTCTTTTTTTATGAAAGAGAACACACACAGTCCGAAACGTAGCCAATTTAACTGTACTTGTACAATTTATTGAGCTCTCGGCACCAGAAACTTGTCTATACGACCTTCAATACGTCCCCAAAATTAGCGATATATTGAAAAAGGATATTTTAATATTGTTAAGCAAATAAAAAAAACTTTATTTCACGAGGAAAAAATGTAAAAAAAGAACTAATTGATGCCAATGTAGCTGCAAATGACGTTTACAGCTTTTGCAGATAAAGTAAAAGGAATGTTGAATTCTCTCAGGGAATGTTCAGCGCAATCTCGATAATCGTTAATTTACCAGTGTGCTCATCTCCTTCAGGTGATAATAGGGTATAAAAGAACAAAGTTCTTTTCTAACAATGCTTTACACTTATGTATTTTCATTCTTCAGGATAATAATAATGATCACCGATCTTGAATTAACATTCATCAACAGCATCGTATTGCCGCTCAAACAGCGTAAGAGCAGCACTTTTTTTAACAATATTACGATCTTTAAAAGGTATGTGAAATGTTCGTAAAAGTACGTACTGTAAGCATACGCGCAATATATATATATATATATATATATATATATATATATATACAAATACATACATATAGCTCAGCTTAGCGTTAAAGTAGCAATATCGGCTTGGAACAAAGAGCTGGCATTTGAATGCCAGATGAACGTTGCTCTTCAACAAAGATAATGCAAGAAATTCCATCGTGAACCTAAAACAACCTGCTTTCAAGAAACGAATTTTGCGCACCTTGTACATTTCTTCATAAATCGTTGTATATACTTTGAAAGGGGCTGTTTATTTCAGAACATAACTTTGCAATACATATTGGTTATAGCACTGACAAGGATATGAAGTTTATTATTCCAAAGAAAAATTCTTCAGTAAAGAATTGTTAATCAGGTTTTCAGTAACGATAATTATTTACAATTTTCATTTATATATAAAACAATTGTCTTCCTATTTCAATTTTTATTTCGATACAGGTGAATGCTTAATCATTTTTTTGCTCGGTTTATGGCTAAATCAACGAACAAAGACTTTTATGAAGGTTTCCTTGAGCCAATCATGTGCATCAGCAACTGAGCAATATTTGTGAGAGTCGGTTCCTATACCAACATATTTAGAAATATTTAAAGAACATGTATAGCGACACTCCGAGAAAGTGATACTTATAAGGAATTAGTTGGTCAACTACACAGTATTTAAAGCGCAGATTTTATTACCAATCGCTTTCCAAATAGTTTAACGGTGTTTGTAGTTGATAAGAACATTTTATGTGCTCCAACAAATCAAAATCAACAGCAAAAGTTGAACAGAAAAATTGATTCATTTATCAAAAAAAAAAAAAAAAAATACATTGAAACGCCAAAGTGACTGAGAAGCTAGGTTATAGTTTTCAATTATTCATGTTGATAATGGCATACCTGTACTAGTAGCACACTATTCTTTTGATATCGATAATAATTTGTAGAAAGACACTGTACAAAGTGTTTGACGTCATGTTCTTTTGGCCCACTGATGCGGAACGAGTAAAGGTCAAGATCCTTTGTCGATAAATCATAGACTGCAAAGTCTCGCGATTTGTGCGTCTGCGAAAGGGAATTTCATTAGTGAAGGTGCTGATTCCAAGTGTCACGTAGAGTAGAAGATTTACGAGAACGTTTCAGTTCAATCGGTTTATAATTATAAAATAAATAAATAAAAAAAACCTTTTTTCAGACCTTTCTTTAAATTTCCGCGGTAATGAAAGAAGTACACTTTCATCGCGGTAATTGAGTTAACTCTTATTTTGTGGAAAGTATAACAATATTTATCATAGATTTTCACATGTTAATAAGATAATTATTTTTGGGCAATAGTGAACAAATAAAAAAAATTGAAAATTTTTTGGACACTAACAATTTATATTTGATACAAATTTATGGAATTAAATAAAAATCAAACACTAATCTTTTAGTGTTTTAATTTTATGTTAAAAGTATTTAAAAACATTTTAAACGATAATTTTATTAGGATGACACTATAGGTACTATAAAAACTAAAAAATCAATCTTTTTTAAAGGTTTGTTTAAGTAATGGTTTTTCCTACCAACTAATAAGGGTATAAGAGCGCAAGTGACAAATTTTGGTCATGCGTTACATCAGGTTAAACTAATTGTTTTGACTTAACTTGTATCTCCGTAGAAGATCATGGTCCAGTTCGATTTAGAAGTGGGTTAAAATTCATATTTTTTGGTTTATTTTAAAAGTGATTACTTTTTTTTGTCTGTTCTGTTCACGATTTAATAAAGCTAAGCAATAGATTAAAAGTACTTTTTTTAAATAAACAAATAAAAAGGTCAGGCTACACTTTGCGTCAATATATTTTCGTTTTTGGGGACGCGCCGCACCATTGACAAAGGGTTTTCTCAGAAGTTATTACTTATTTCAGAGTATTTATTTCATGGTTCGATAGAACTGAGTTATAGCTCGAAAAAAATAATAATAAAATCTTAATTATAATTTAAATAGCATAAGAGATTTGATTTCACAGTATACTATCGGGAAGATGCACAGAACTTCAACGCAGAAATCTGAAAAATTATCAAATACACGACTTCCATAAAGATTGAAACTTTTGTATACAAGTTCGTCAGGTTTACATATTTTTTAAACTTCTTATATCGCGGATAGTGTAAATATAATTCAAAGATTACTAAAACTTTTTAATAACCCTGGCAGAGATTAAGACAATTTTTTTAGTGCGCATTTATTTTTTGGAGGTATATACTGTTTTCTGTCCACTTCACTGAATTCAATACCAACCATTTTAAGGTATAACAGTTTTAAGAATAATTTTTTACTGTGCATACTGCATATACTCATGAGAGGTAATTGCTTAATTACATTATTGTACAACCGACGATAAAATTTCGGATGAATGGAGAAATTAGCGGTGAATAAACTAGGAATTTTACGACTTGTCAGTAGAATCTAATTTTTGGATTTTTTTATATATATATATATATATATATATATATATATATATAAAACTTTTGATTACTTCTTTAGATGTTTAATCTACTAATTGCCGAATATTATATGAACATTATAATTATGTCGAACGTGAGTTATTATCCAATTAAATGAGAGACCGCGCAAGAGTTTTAGTGCTTGCCCTAATATGCGTAATATACCATTACAGCAATACAATTGCAAGAATAATTGCTATTATTTCGCAATATAGGTTGCGATTGAGCCATACTTCCAAAGCGCTAAAGAGGATCTCCGGATGGTGTACATATATAATTAGGAATCTTGAATAAGTTTACTGACTGACATTAAACAATTTTTCTGAATTCAGAGTAGTTTAAACTTCAATCAGTCTTTTGAAATTATTTCAATGCATTTTTTTCATTCAAAAATAAAAATTCTAATATAGAAACTTGTTTAGTAGGAGCATACAATAATTATGTTGAATTATTACCTCCAGCTTCTGTTCCGTGAAGGAGAAGAGTTACAGGAAAGTTATACGGAAAATTTAAAAAGCTTGATTTTATAGTTTTATTGTCCTTTTTACAGGTTCCAACTGTACTTTAATCTTTTATGGTTTAAAACTTTAGAAAGAACTATGGAAATATGTAAAATCTACACTTTTTCAAACCATAAGAAAAATTGTAAACATTGAAAAACAATACACTACTGCACTTTTAAAGTTCGAATTTCGGAAAATCGCTTTTCGAGTAAATCCATTTAAAGTTGGTGAGTGCCATAAGCGCATGTGTTAGATTTTCTTTTCAAACATAAAATGTACCCACTATTGTGGTTCTAATTTAAACCTATCTGTAAAAATTCGAATTCGATTTTTGGTGATCGAACCACCTTAATATTTTCGTTTTTCGGAAAAAGAAATTCCGTATTTTCTTTTAAATCGGTCAACATTAACCCGTGCTCCTGGGCTTTTGAAATTAACATGGGGTTTTGAATCGGAAAATTTCGGTTTAAAAAAAAAAGTGGAAAAGGAAGTACTTGTTCTTAACTTTTTTTGAATTAATCCAATCCCCTTGTAGAGTGCCCGGAAAACCCACATAAAATGCAAAATAGCAGTTTTATGTTTTTGTTTTCATGCTAAAGACGGTATTTTTGGAATTTTTTCAACATGAATTATTTTTATTCGATAAGTGACAAGTTTTTAAGTATTTCTGAACTAATTTTGAATTGTCTAAACCTCTTTTTTCCCAACTGTAAATCGTGAAAAGTTGTTATTTTCTGGATTTAATGACACAATTAACGAACGCTACAGATAAAATTCTTTTGTTAGGATATACGGCAAATATTTGAACAATTAATATATTTATAATTATAATAACGGGAGAGGGGGTGGGTCAACAATAAAAGTAATTCGATTAAAACAAATATACGAAATTTCTTTTTCCGGAAAGCCATGGGCTGATCGGTCACCAAACTCGAAAATCGAATTTTTGGGTCACTTTCGAAACTTAATAATATCACCTGATAGATAGAATAATGTATGATTTCCTATCGCAAATACAAAATCGATATTTCTGACAAGAAAAATATAATTATTTCAATTAAAGGATCGGGGTCACTTGGTGTTCAATTGCATATAAAATAAATGAACTTTTTAAATTAATTTTTGGTAAAGAAATTTTGTACCTGCATGTTTGTCAAATTTTTTCGATTGGCTTAAATTTGATACTTCTAGCACAAAAAAAAGTAAATCAAAATTTAATACATAAAATGTAACTAGAAAATTGTATTATTCAATGCAAAAAAATGAATTTAAGGTCCTATTGTAGGTCGCATATTAGGAACCATCAATGAGTTTTCTGACATTCGCAAAAATGTGCCGAATAGAAAATATAGTTTTACTGTTTACTCCTAATTAAATGTTTTCGAAATTATTTCAAGGTATTTTTTAATACAAAATAAAATGTGCAAGCCAGAATGCAACTCATGCGAATTAATGGAAGCTTTCCTTGAAAGATAAAACTAAAAATAAATAATATTCTGAGCCAACGTAAAATTTGTTCATATGTAGTTTATTTGATACACACTGCAATTTTCTTTCTCAAGTATACAACATCTATATATAATTTTGATGTTTGAAGAATAGATACTGATCTTAAAGTAGCAGCAAAACAATGTGTAACTCGGTCATTCTCTGGGACATGATTTTAGTTATGACAGCCTGTCAGGGTTCAGGATGATCGTTTAGTTCATATGGTTCGTCATGCAAGGGAGCAATTATTTCGAGTTGAAGCAGTAATATAAATCTTCTCCACGAGTCCATTAACTCACTCTCATTACTTGTCAGAATACTACCGACGCATTTTATAAGACAGTCATCGTAATAAAATCAGTCTTTTAATTAATTGTATGTCGGTCTACATTTGTAATACATCGATCCTTTTATTACTTTATAAATATTATTATTATTAATAATAAACGCCTGGGATTTTATTGACCCTCAATAATAAATTTTGTAGAAATTATTGATGTACCTTGTAAGTTTTAGGGTCAGGTGAATTAAAAGCAATTGAGTTGCTTCAAACGTTTCGGCACACAATGGTGGCGTTCATCAGTGAATTTTATTAAATCTTATGAGAATTTTTAAGAAATCTTTGGCACAGTGACGAGATTATTTTCTCAAGAGGAGATCTGAAGAGTTTTCAGTTAACACTGAGTAGTGTTGGCGTTAAAAACTTGTTTTTCTCTTCTCGAGAATATAATCACGTCACTATGCCAAAGATTTCTTACGAATTCTCATAAGATTTAATCAACTTCACTGATGAGGGCCACCATTGTGTGCTGAAACGTTTGAAGCAACTGAATTGCTTCCAATTCATCTGACCTGATAGCCAACAACGTACATCAACAATTTCTACAAAAATTATTATTATTACAACTATGCTTGAAAAAGCATTGTGTGGGAAGATGAAGAACAGGGTCGTTGCTTGATTTACAACAATAGGGTTGTTTCGCAATTTTAGATGAAATAATTTTTTAATACATCATTTTAATCTAAACACAAGGAGCGTCCTAAAATTTTTTTCTGTTTAGTCATTCAACAGAAAAAAATTATTGAAAATTGAAGGCGGGAAAACACTTATTCAAGTTGGTGTCACGTGGGTGTCACGTGACTCAAAGGTTCTCATAATTATCAATGTGACTATGTGGCTTTGATGGAAGCTAACGAAACTTATGAAAAAGAGGTTAGGCCACCTAACCGTTTCATTTTATTTCTGCACTTACGAAGTCACAATTACTCTTAAAATACTACGATACCATAAATATATCTATTTTCGGTAGGTTGGCTTTTACGAAACCCTCCTTCGACATTTTTTTAAACAATATTTTGCGACTTCTATTTTCGAAGTGCAGATAACCAAAACAAAACATCGGCAAAGAAAAAGATATTTGAAAATCACTGACACATAAGCTGTGATTGGTGGAAAATCCGACCCCTTTGACGTCAGAGGGGCCCTCCAATCGACATCGTGATAGAAAATTCATATTTCAATATTAAATTAAAAATAGTAAACAATACGGAAAAAATACTTTATTGGCGTTTTCAAAATTAGAATTTTTTAAACTATAAGATCCATTCATTGGAAAAGTGATATCTGACTTTGGAAACAACCCTATTGCAGTTTTCAATATGAAAATACGTACTCTGTACATTGGTCGAAGAAAATGAGGTTTCAGTACTTTATTTCGCAGGCAATTGAAAAATAAATTAGTATTATATTTTAAATATTACAATAATACAATGATCTTGAGTTGTTGAATCGCTCCTACCAATCAGAGAAAAAAGCGAAGCTTGATTCGGTAGGTATTCATTTGTCCCAACTTTCATTGTTCCTAAATTTAATTGTTCCTAAATATAATTTTTTTCCAAAAAGTAGTGAGAAGCACCAGAAAGTTACTATAGGCTGTTAATGAAGCACACTTAACTAATTATATAATCTAGGTATATTTTATACTCTATTATTAATATAGTATTTTTTTTGTTGAAATGATATTTGGGAATAATCAGATTCTGGAGAAATGAATAACTATTCTTCATTTTGATAGCCTTATTGGCTAACTTCCGAATCTGAAATAAAAAAATTCGAAACAGTTGACTGATTTCTTGGCGCTTCCACCAAGCAGTGACTGTATTTGCAAATTTAACAATCTACATATTTTATAATCAAATAAAAAAGGACTTCACCTAAAAATTCGTTTCTGCATAGTCCTAATAGTTATCTACTTTTATATTTTAAAATCAAATTGAAAAACAAATTTTTTGTTTGCAATGACCCTATTGTAGTAACTTCTTACGCTTAACTTTTTTATGAAATTTTAATAGTTAAAAAAAACTGTTAAATTGCATGATTGCTTTGAAGTAACAGCTTTACACGTCAACAAAGTAATACTTATGTCATTGAACGATTTCACAACATTAGAGCAGGAGAAAAATAGACGAACTATCTAAACGGTTGAGGAATCCAGACATGTAGAATCGCACGTGACAAGTTGTCGACTTCATAGGCGTATGCGAGTTTTCTACGTTGGATCGAAAATAGTGGATGTAATGATCAGGGAATCTACATAAATTAAGTTTAATAATTAGTAAAATTTTGAGATTAATGTCTATGCTTTTTTATACTGTAATGAATTAGCTGTAGATTTTTCTACATTTGTCACACCATAATTGTCCATGAATCATCAGTAGAGTGGCCTAGGGATGTTCGATTCTCTTAGAAGAATCGATTTTGAATCGAAACATGAAAATCGATTCACTGAAAGTCGGTAACACAAGAATCGATTTTCAAGAATCGATTGAAAAATCGTAAAAAATTATTAAATTTGTTATACATAGGTAATTAAAACATAAATCTGAGTCTGAGGTGTGAATGTGTAACCTCCTTTAGAGTTTAGGCTGTTTATAAACTAGATATAATTTGATTTTTTTCACGGTGTAAACAAATGTGGTGGGTAAAAACAAAAAGGTAAAGAATTTTAAAAAGTGAGATATCCGTTCTTCGATTCATGAGTTAAAGAATCGATTCACAAAAAAATCGAATAGTAAAGAATCGATTCAAAAACCGATTTTTTTGCCCAAAAAATAGATTTTTTCAAGAATCGAATTGGAATTGAACACCCCTAGAGTGGCCCAGCATTTATATTTTTTATTTTCATGCTTTCATCGCCCAAATTCGTTTGAATTAACAAATAAATACGTATTTTTATGTTTTGAAAAAAATTTATATTTAGAGTTTTCGCAAACCCCACGAAGTTTAACACGTATTTCCATAAGAAAAAAACACGTTTTTGTAAAAAAAACCCATAAGTAAAAAATTGGGATTTGCGAGTTTTTGGTGCTAATTTATATTATTTTGGGGCTTTTTTTAGTACAAATTATTTTTATTACATAAAATATTACTTTCTTCTGATAATCAGATGTTTCAAAAACATTTCTAAACAATCTATTATTGTTTATAGAAATTTTCTCTTAGAAGAGAGGTAGAAAAACGCGGTTTTTTCTTAATTTTCGAGCTTGTTTTCAAATTTTTAGTTTTATCAAGGTAGTGTTCAAGTAAAGCCAACAAAAATATTGTTTAAACACTTTTTTATAACAATATTCTCTGAGAATAATCCAAAAAAGTTGTGGTTTTTTCTAAAATTTTCAATCTTTTTTCAACTTTTCGATACAGTGAGGTTATAAATAATGCACTTTAAAGCAGTATTTGTTAAAAAAATGTATTAGTGCTTATGGCTATCTTCTCGCCTCGTAGAGTAATGCTACAAAGATGCGATTTTGTCTGAAATCCAACTTTTTGTCAACTTTTCATTTAGAATGAGGTAATAATTAATTAAAGTTAACTTTCAAGTTAAAGTAAGGTGATAATTAATGAAAGTTAACAAAATATTAGTTTAAACCATTTTTTTATAACTATCTTCTATTAAATTATTGTTACAAAGTTCCGGGTCTTTCTGAAATTTCCAACTTCTTTTAAACTTTTTCACGAAGGGTGAGGCAATAGTTAATTAAAGTTAATAAAAATTGATAAAAATAAATCTTTAAACAATTAATTATTATTTATTACAATATTTTCTTAGAATAATGATAGAAAGTTGCGGTTGTTCTGAGATTTCCAACCTTTTTAAACCTTCACTCAAAAGAGGGTAATAATTAATCATAGTTAATATGCCTGATTGTTTAACCAATTTAAATTTATTAATAAAAATAATCTCTTTGAATATTGCAATTTATTATTGTCTATAACTATCTTCTATCAGAGAAATGTAAATCACACAGTATCCTTTTGTTAATAAAATAAATAAAATTTTTTTCCTGACATAAAAACTTGAAACTTGTTAACACACCTCTTATTTCACACTATACTTTATAGCAATTAATTATTTGATTGAGACCTCTTTAATTTCTTTATAGTATATGTATTGTATATTATCATCGATGACAAGTCATTTTCTTCAGGGAATGGGATGAAAGGGCTAGTAGTAAAAAGTGTGCAATTCCAAATTTTTATTTTATGCTCTACAATAAACTTCGTTTTGTAATTCAAAACAAAATTTGTACGCGTTATTTACTGCCCAACTCCTCCGACTTACGCAAATTTCTAGCAATAATCTGAGAGTAAATAGTTATAAACGATAATTAATGGTCCAAACAATTATGTTTGTCAACTTTGATTAATTATTATTTCACTCTAATTGAAAAGTGAACAAAAAGTTCGAAATTTCAGAAAAAATCGCAAACCTCTAGCATTACTCTAAGAGAAGATAGTTATAAACAATCAGAAGTTATTTAAAAAATTATATTTGTTCTTGGAATAATTATTATCTCGCTTAAAGTTAAAAGTTGACAGAAAGTTAGAAATTTAAAATAAAACCGCATCTTTCCAGCATTACTTTAAGGGAAGATATAGATATACATTATTATATTATTATTATACCATTAAGCCATTTCCCTTTCGGGGTAGGCGTGACTTGCTCGTTTGGAAAATAGTAGTGTGTAGATGGGTATATAGGTATAAGGTAGATAGGTATATAGGTGTAAGGTATAGATATTTTAGATTGATCTAGAATTCTCGTGTTATTTATTTAAATGACACGCTCGTTCCGCAACACTGCTCCGACCCAGGTTGCTGATCAATCTCTCTAGCGATCACCCCAAGTGAAGAGCCTCACAAAATTGTTATGTGTGGTTCCCCACTTGGGCCCATTAGTATTCAAGGTCTTTCTTTCAGGCGTCATTCACTCTATTGTCACCCTGTTTACAAATTATTTGTCGCCACACTTTTCTGTCCTGGCATACTACTCTAGCTTCCTTCACGTCCATGCATTTTTTCATGCAAGCTCTTGTGTTACAGATATTTCAGAATGAATCACAACTCTCTAGCATTATTCTAATAGAATATTGTTGAAAATAATAATAAATTATTTGAACAATTTTTCGAATATGGGGAACCACACATAACAATTTTGTGAGGCTCTTCACTTGAGGTGATCGCTAGAGAGATTGATCAGCAACATGGGTCGGAGCAGTGTTGCGGAACGAACGTGTCATTTAAATAAATAACACGAGAATTCAAGATCAATCTAAGAGATCTTACACCTATACCTGTCTGCCTTATACCTATATACCCATCTACACACTACTATTTTCCAACCGAGCAAGTCACGCCTACCCCGAAATGGAAATGGCTTAATGGTATAATAATAATAATCTGATAATCAGCAGATTGTAATATGTTATATATTACACACAATTTGTACTAAGTCAACCCGCAAAAGAATCAGAATTAGCGCCAAAAACTCGCAAAAACCAATTTTTCACTTATGAGAGTTTTTTGGAATGCATGAAAATTCGAACAATCAAAATTTTGAATGCGTCTTTGGACCACCTTAATTATTAATCATAAATTTAATAACCAGAACGATAACTTAGTAGCCTACTAGTTAAAATCATAGAAAATACTAACATTCTACGCGATTCAAGGTAAAAACAGAAAGAAAGTGCATAAAGCAACGGTTTATTGCAGATCAATAACATTAATGAATTATTTACAAAAAGCATACGAAACGGACTGAGCTGCACAAGATTCGTTGAAAGTTGAATCTACCGGTATCTCTGGTGATACAGATTTTTACACCGGTACCGTACACATGTATCTAGTGACTATGATAAAGTGTCTCTATTTGCCTCGAATGGCAAAGCCTGCAGGCCCAAACTTTTTTCCCCCTTGGCTGCTATTTTTTTCCACAAGTATGACAAACTAGTTCAGTCTAAGAAATGCAAGGATTATACCATAGGTTCTTTATCGGCATTAAGAAATAAAAGAAATCGTCTGATTTTCTTCATCGCGTAATTTTAATAGATCTTTCGTGTTGTCGTGATTGAAAACTGTAGCTAAGATCATTAAATTAAAATAAAACTACGAAAGTTATATCAGATTATCGATACGTTTAACCCAATGGGTTAATTATTGAATATATTCTCTATAAGATACCCAATTTACGATCTTGCGTCCTATTCCAAAGTAATTTTAAAGTAATGTCGTTTATGCAGTTGACATGTATCGCGTTATGATTAAAATAAATTTATTTTTGTTTTTAATAGAGATTGCATGTATATGACACTTTTAGGATTATTAAAAACTCGTATTACAGCTTGTGAGGAAATTTATCGATTAGTGGATTGAATGGAAAGCGTCCAATAGTCGTTTTAAAGCGAAACTGCCTAATAATTGGTCGTTAGTGGGAGATTAAGTTATCGGCAAACTGAACCGTGTTCTATAATATAAAATACATTTTTGAAGAATAAAGTTTTAACGATGAACGTTTATCATTTAATTTGCTTCGATTTACAGTTAAAATAGTTTCATTTGCACAGCGAAATTTCAGTTGACAGTTTACTGCCGATATGCAGTGATTTACAAGATTGGAAAACCAGTTTGTCGAATAGATTGGAAGGCATCTCCATAAGCGTATCTGTTCCTTCTTTTTTATCGGCAGTGCCGATAAGGTAACTCGTGAGGGAAAGAGTGAGAAAGAGGACTTCAAATGTTCGCTTTTTACGTTCGAGTCATGAATTTTAATGACAAGATTTAGATTTCGTTTCAATAGATCACTGAAGTTCCGCTTCCAACGTCAAATCATCTTGCATTCCTCGCTTGTGGCACTCCTGCCAAGGTAAGACGAGTGGTGAGAGAGGACGTAAAGGTTTGTGAACTATATAGACATACATATAGTAGCAGATACCGCGAAGATAAGGTGCGCCTCGAAAAGTCCTATTTCTAAATGTCGACGCCCTACAATTTTCTCATACATTCAATTGTTGTTAAATCATTCTTAGACATATCCAATCATATTAACGAATCATTTGTTTATTACATCATATTCATTGCACACGATACAAGATCACGCATCCAAGATTATTCAATTAAGGGAACCTTTCAAATAAACCGCGAGACTCCATTTTTCAATTTTTTATAAACTGTTTCTATTCTGAATGAGGGAACGTCTATTAATTGCGAAATGGTTATTTTTTAAATTGCAGACGCTCCCTCTTCTTATGTAATATATTATACTCAATATATGAACAATATATCAATTATTTTCACTGTGAACGAGCTTTCAAAAGAAATGAAAGATTTCCAGTGGTGTCAAAGGATTTCAACAGATTTCACGAGAATTTAAAGTATTTCAAAGAATTACAAAATTTTTTACGGAATTTTACGAGATTTCTAAAATACGTTAGGAATTTCATGATATTTTAACGAATTTCAAAAGTCTTAATGATATGCGGCAAAGCACTGATGGACAAAGTGAGTAATGAGATGATCCTTGAAGAATGTGGTGTAGAACAGACACTAGTTGACATATGTGAAAGACATTCTTTGAGATGGTTTGGGAATGTTGAGAGAATGAAAGATGAACGACTAACAAAACAAGTGTATCAAGGTAAAGTAAATGGCAGTGTGCCCAGAGGCTGACCACGGAAAGAATGGTGAGAATCTGTAAATGAGACCCTAATTCGAAGAGACATAAGAAGCCATGGAAACACAAGAGCTTGCATGAGAAAATGCATGGACGTGAAAAAAACTAGAGAAGTATGCCAGGACAGAAAAGTGTAGCGACAAATAGTTTATAAAAAGAGTGTCACTTGAGTGAATGACGACTGAAACAAAAGACCTTGGACACTTATAGGCCCGAGTGGGGAGCTCCACATGATGACTTTGCGAGGCTCTTCACTTGGGGTGATCGCTAGAGAGATTGATCAGTTACCTAGGTCGGAGCAGTGTTGCGGAACGAACGTGTTATTTAAATAAATAACACGGAGATTCTAGATCAATCTAAAAATCTATATCCACTTCCCCACATTACTCCCTTCCTCATCGAGCGGGTTACGCCTAGCCCGAAAGGGAAATGGCCTAATGGTATAATAAAGGGGTACAACGCTTTAGGTTTTAAACGATTTCAAACGATTTTAAACGATTTTAAATGATTGTAAACAGATTACAAGAAAATTTATGGGATTTAGAGAGATACCGAAGTATTTTCACAAATTAATTTTAAAGGATGACTGCATAGAAAAAAAAATCTGCCCGCTTCGCGGGCACATTCTCATGGCGCGCTTCGCGCGCGGCTCGCTTCGCTCGCAAGTTTGAGCGCGCCTAGGGCGCGCGACTGTTGGAGCTCGCGCTTCGCGCTCGATTATGTATTCACCTCGCGCTACGCGCTCGGGCGTATTTGCATCACGCTTTACGCTAGACTCCTCTAGATTTTTGAACTTCGTGTTCGACTTCGATGAAAAGAAAAAGTTTGTTTGCAAATATTATAAAATTATCAAAACCTCTACATATTAAGTGATTGTTAAATTTATTTTTATTTTAGACTGAAAAGGAACTTTATTTACTCAAGGTTCTATCGACCTTAAGGAACACATTCTCATCCAGACACTCGCGCTTCGCGCTCGATATTTGATTTGAAAATCATTTGAACCGTATGATAGAAACAAAAAAGTTTGAGCGCACTTACGGCGTGCGATTTGGTAAATACACTGAGCGCGCACTTTGTGCTTCGTATTATATGTTCTTTATATACAAATTACTAAATTTGTATTTGATTTCAAATGAAAAGTAATGATATAATTCAGACGACAAATTTTATTAGTTAACATTTTATTTTAGCTTGTGCCGTTTATCAAAAAAGTTAATTTTTTCATTTTGAATATATTCTTACCACAAAAATTGATTACGGGTGTGTAAGTCTTTTTTTAATGCACAATTTTTGTTCATTTATATGTTTTCGTACCTTGCATTGTTTTTTCAAAAATTTGATTTTTTTACTGTCAATGTTATTTTCACGAATAAAACAAAAACCACGCATCCTATCGAAACATGAGTCACAATAAATTTGTACCTCTTCCTTGGATGAACAAATTTTGTTTCGGTCATTTTTTCGTAGCTGGTAATATTCGTCTGAAAATTTTATTTTTCTATTTTCAATGCTGTTTTTTACGAATAAAACAAAAACTACGCGTCATATCAAAAAGTGAATGATAAGAAATTTGTAGATCTTTTTTAGGTGCACAATTCTGGTAAGATAATCTTTTCTGGTATCTTGCACAGTTTTACAGCAAAATGGCTTTTTTGATTTTACATTAATTTTTTGTGCGATCAAAATTTGAATTTTTTAATTTTCAAAAAATTCAAAAAGTTGTTATGAAAATATTATAGGGTTTTCAGGAATCAACGTTTTTCTCCTCTTGACTTTTTTTCATATCGTGCGTTTTTCGGCTTAAAATGTTCATTTTCGTTTGTTTTTTGGAATTTTGAAAATGCTATAACTCCAGTAATTTTTTTTTATCACGAAAAGTTATAAGAATATTTTGTTCGTCATTTTGCGTACTACTAATAACCGTACATAGAATTTTCAAATCTTCCAAAAAAGTGGTCTCAAAAATTTTCAAAATGTGCTCACTTTTTGGATTTTCATCCAAAATAGCTGGTTAACGAACTCGTTCTTTATTTTTCGGCCATAAAAAAGTGTGCCAAAGCTCAATCAAATCTGATCATTTTTTCGAAAGTTATCGTGGCTACAGACAGACAGACAGACAGACAGACTACAGACTACAGACAGACAGACACCTTCGTAAAAATCGTTTTTTCTGACTCAGGAGGTCTCAAAACGTGGACATTTGATGAAAACCGACTATGTCAAATTTTACATAAAACCAATACCTTCTCATTAGAATGAGAATGTAAA
>CAKNYM010052531.1:388440-456738 GCA_932195095.1 Andricus curvator
AAACGAAAATGATCATTTTAAGCCGAAAAACGCACGATATGAAAAAAAGTCAAGAGGAGAAAAACGTTGATTCCTGAACACCCTATAATATTTTCATGACAACTTTTTGAATTTTTCGAAAAATAAAAAATTCAAATTTTGATCGCACAAAAAATTAATGAAAAATCAAAAAAGCCATTTTGCTGTAAAACTATGCAAGATACCAGAAAAGGTCATCTCACCAAAATTGTGCACCTAAAAAAGATCTACAAATTTCTTATTATTCACTTCTTGATATGTCGCGTAGTTTTTGTTTTATTCGTAAAAAACAGCATTGAAAATAGAAAAATCAAATTTTCAGACGAATATTACCAGCTACGAAAAAATGACCAAAACAAAATTTGTTCATCCAAGGAAGAGGTACAAATTTATTGTGACTCATGTTTCGATAGGATGCGTGGTTTTTGTTTTATTCGTGAAAATAACATTGACAGTAAAAAAAATCAAAGTTTTGAAAAAACAATGCAAGGTACGAAAACATATAAATGAACAAAAATTGTGCATTCAAAAAAGACTTACACACCCGTAATCAATTTTTGTGGTAAGAATATATTCAAAATGAAAAAATTAACTTTTTTGATAAACGGCACAAGCTAAAATAAAATGTTAACTAATAAAATTTGTCGCCTGAATTATATCATTACTTTTCATTTGAAATCAAATACAAATTTAGTAATTTGTATATGAAGAACATATAACACGAAGCACAAAGTGCGCGCTCAGTGTATTTACCAAATCGCACGCCGTAAGTGCGCTCAAACTTTTTTGTTTCTATCATACGGTTCAAATGATTTTCAAATCAAATATCGAGCGCGAAGCGCGAGTGTCTGGATGAGAATGTGTTCCTTAAGGTCGATAGAACCTTGAGTAAATAAAGTTCATTTTCAGTCTAAAATAAAAGCAAATTTAACAATCACTTAATATGTAGAGGTTTTGATAATTTTATAATATTTGCAAACAAACTTTTTCTTTTCATCGAAGTCGAACACGAAGTTCAAAAATCTAGAGGAGCCTAGCGTAAAGCGCGATGCAAATACGCCCGAGCGCGTAGCGCGAGGTGAATACATAATCGAGCGCGAAGCGCGAGATCCAACAGTCGCGCGCCCTAGGCGCGCTCAAACTTGCGAGCGAAGCGAGCCGCGCGCAAAGCGCGCCATGAGAATGTGCCCGCAAAGCGGGCAGATTTTTTTTTACTTGAATTCACAATACATTTCATTTTTGCATTTCAAACTGTAATTTACCGTGAAGGATTAGGGACGAGTCGAAGGACAAGTTCGACGAAAATTTATGAGGGCCTGTTTGACCTAGTCTCGTGACTGCCATTGGTAGTCTTTGCAGTGAATGACTGCCTTCTGATAAATTTAAAATAAAGAAGATTTTTGTTGGTCGAAGTAACAAATTATTATTAGAACAATTAATTTATATGAAATTAACGAATACTAAAATCATTAAAAAAATGATATGATAATAAGATCAGAGTCTAAAACATTGGATCTCAAATTAGTGAATATGTCCTATAATGGACTAAAATTTGTTAGATCAGTTATTATATTTAAGCAATTATCACCCTCTCTCTTAATAGAGAACATTTATGCTGCAAGTCTTTTAAACTCATTAGGCTCATGGTGTAAAACCAATACAAATACAAAACTGGCCATCACATTGATTGGGAACATGTATATTTGACTTTTGTTCAACAAATGTTAATGTGTCTTTCATTGCTGTTTCATGCATGGACTTCACTACCTTTTAACGCGATCAAATTTAAAATATCAACAACTAAAGGTAAACGATGTTTTAATTTTTCAACTTCACTTCTCTTTATCGTATATGTTTGGTTTTTCAGATAAAATTATTTTTTCTCTACATTTACAATATAATAGTTTTTCACAGAACTATCTTGCGATGAGAATTATTCAAGAACATGTTTCCTTTCACACCGACATATTGGCTTTTCCAATTTTTTATTGTAAGGACTTATTTTTGACTTTGGATTCCTGTTTCCTCATATGGAGAGCATTTGACTCTCCAAACATCGACAATATAATAAAAAGATCTTCTTAACAACATCATCGAGGTCTTTTTATCTTGTCTGAAGTATGTAATATTTTCCTTTTCACTCTATTTATAGGTATGAAAGTTTTAGTTTTATCATTTTTAACCGGGAAATTACAATCAAATTGTTTTTGTTTTATAGGCCAGCCCAAAAACATTTATATTGAGAATTTGACTGCGGTTAATTTATCGGTTCATTTGATTAATCATAGTTCTCCAGGTGTTCACAATTTTTCGACCCCCCCCCCCCCATGTCACTTCTCTGGATCCGCGCCTGTTCTTCAAGTCCATGGTCTTGTTTCTTACGCGAAGAATAAACATATTGAATTCAAAGACCAAACAAAATTATTTATCCAACTAATGCGTAAACATTGAATTCAGTTATTCAACAATCTTGACACACATTCACCAAGTATTTAAACGACGGAACGCTATTTCGCATAATGACGATTGAAGATTATCGGAAGGTGAAAACTTGTCACTTGTGTCAACACTCTTGGCTTGAAATGTCTTTTTGCCGTCGACTTATCATCATTATACACTAGCGCGGTGATAAAGATCTAAGATGCTTTATTGATCCCACCATTAAAAACCAGATGCGCCTTGAATAGGTCAATGCACAATTGCAATGCACATCCTCCATTATCGCGAATCCCGTAACGAAAAGCACGACAACATTAAATGGCACGTCACAATCTTGCCTATTAGTTGATCGTTAATCTTAGACACTGAAATGCACATTAATATTGATTTTTCACATTTGCTTCAATGATTCATTCAATGAAGGTTGATGCGACCTTCAGGTGAGAAATGAAGTGTTATAATACATTGTATGAAATCAGAAATATAATATGTCATCATATTTTCCATGTTTGTACATTTCATTACTATTTTGATTGAGAAGACTTCTCTGCCAAACATGCGAGATAATAAAATAAATGCAGTCACGTAATCGTTGCAATTACGACTCAAGTATCTGGAATGAAATCGAAAAAATCTCATTAACCAGACGTCTTAATTACGAGTGAGACTTTTAAGGCAACTTTTGCAACACTTTCCGAGATGATCGGATGACCTGAGTAAGATATTTATCATAGTGGAATATTTTTTTCTTTAGACCAGAGCATTTGAAATATTCGATTGTGATTAAGAGAAACTTTCATTCTAGTCATTTTCTTATGAAAAGAAGGGAGACTTTTGCGTAATGCATAAACTTTATTGGCGGTATTATACTGTCTAGAAATTTTACGCAAATATAGGAGTCCCAGTTTCGTAAAAAGACGCATATGTGTAAAAACATACAAGATTGAAAAAGTAATCGTTATTATAGCTACTTTGTAACCGCATTTTACAGCTATCGAGTAAATGTCACTACCGAGTATTAAGGAAGAGTAATGGCTCAGACCAGTTTAATTTTTCAGTATCCTTTGAGACCTGTCCCCTTGTAAGAAAATGCAATATTCTTTCCGCATTACGTTTGCTCTCGCTGTGAAGTAATATTGATTTAAAAAGTAAGGGCTTTCACGTAATCTAGGGGATTTATATATCTTGTCTCGGAAGCAATGAATATTAGGTTAAATGCTTTTAAAATAATAACGACTTTACGAAAACATTCTACATATTCGTGATAAAATTTACTAGCCATATTTTATATGCTGAAATCGGTTATTGCAGCATGCACGATCCCCTTGTAGGTTGTCAAAGAAGGTAAGTGATTCAAATGTTTCTGAATTTCACTTTATAGAGAATATGTTTTCCTTAAAAGACAGAAGAGTGTGGATGCATCATCGAAGCTATAAGAGAATTTTGCACCAAGGAATAAGTCGTGACCTGTGAGAAGAATAATTGCGAAGTAAGGCAATATAGAAACTCGGCAGAGTGTAGGATGGTAATCGGAAAGTGTCGTTGAAATACAAAACAAATAATTTTAAGACGCAAATTAATTAATTTTACAATCGTCTTATAAGAAATCTTCGATTTTTATTTCTCTCTTTATAAACCAGAATCTAAAATTAAATATCCAAGTGGGTACATTATTTTTAAGAGACGTTAGTTATATTTCTACTGTGAACAAATTCTAAGCTTAAAATACTAGTATTTAAAGACTACAAAGAAAATGATAATCAATTAAATAAAATGAATCGAGTATCAAACACGTTCCTTATAAATTTTAATAAAGTGGTTTTTATTACAACTCCCTTGGAACCCGATAATTAATTCCAAATAATTCTATAGATGATTCATTAAATTACTCGGGTAAAAAAAAGTCCCAATGGAATTCCAATTAAATGTCAAATAAAGTTCTACTAAAGTACCGGATAATGAGATAAATTACTGCTAAAGCACTAATTTTCATGAATTTTGATTACAAGTACAAATAGTGACAAAAATACTGGAAAAGTTCGCATTCATTTTTTAAAAATTGTAACAGGTTTTCACAGGAAAGTACACGGAGCAAAATGGAAGGTCATTTTAGCCATGCGGATAGACTATATTGTAGGGTCAACTATAGGACAGCCCTTGAAGATGGCTAAAGCGATTATCCCTAGAAGGTTAAAACAAGAGGTTCAAATCGATCATCTCACAGTGTCGACTTGGCCATCTAGGACGTTCGACTCAAGCGTTATAGAAAGTCGAACCGATCATGAGAGATGGCGGAACTGATCATTATAAAGGATCGAATCGCTCATCATAGAAGGTCGATTTGGTCATATCAGATAGTCGACTTGATCTCCTCGTACAGTCGACCTGGCCATTTTAAGGGGTCGATTTGATTATCCTACATTATCTATATTTGTTGTCCTTTTCCTACTTATTCCAGTCTCTCTCTTATAAGAGACTGGAAATTATAAAATTAAGTGGAACCTACAAAACCTGAAAATTTATATTAAATACATGAATTCTGAAATCATTTTTTATTCTTTGTGGAGAGTGAGGTGTATGAGACATAATTTGATATGCAAAAACAGTGCACATTCACAATATATTTTTTGGAGCACGAAAGGCTAAGGACACGGCACGGTGTCACACTGAATTGTAAGATTTCAAACATTGGAGTGAATTCAGAAACCAATATAGAAACCAATATATATACTTTCTGCATGCTGAAATTTTTTGCACTTTTTCAGTTTGAAACCACACGGTGACAAAAAATTGAAAGCTGAACGTCCAGTTACGCCTTATCCTAAATCCCTTGGAAGCATCAAATTTGACTTTGAAAATTCAAAAGAATAAACTTAATTCACTTTAAATCATATTCTCTCTTATGCACTTCACTCTCCACGCATATTCGAAATATCAAAAAGCAGTTTAAATTTGTTAAAAATATTTTTAAGTTCAATAAACAGCAAATGTGACGCTGAACGGCTGAATGACATTCAGTCACTCCGAAATTGCTCTGAACCATGGTGCTCTCAATCCCAACTCTCGTATCCATTCACACTGCATCCATCGCGTCGACAACTGGATTGGTTGAGGTTGGCGCGCTTATTTGAAATGATTAAATGTGAAAAGCAATTTTAAACAGCAAGTAATAAGAGTAAAGTTATTAAAAATTATATTTTGCTTACAAGAAGGACTTGTAAAGTAAAATTTAAATTATTTATCAGATTTTTTCCCTAAAAATAAATGATAGGTTTTAATTTTTAAAGAAAGGAATATATTTTTAACCTTAAATATGAATTTAAAATAATTCCTAATATTCTTATGCACTTTACATTCATTATTTGTTGTGAACATTTGACTTACACATTTATTCATTTTAAATAAACACGCCAACGGTAACTAATCAGGTTGTCCCTCCGCGATGGGTCATTTGCTCTTCCGTGGATGGTCGAAATGAGTGAAAACAAGATGATCGTATTGATCATGCCGAAAGGATACTTCGATTATCCCTGACAGTGAGTCTTACCTTCTTACAACACTCAGACTGGCCATAAAATAAGAGTCTCTCTGACTATGTCGAACAAATTCTGAAAGGCTCTTTAGACCATCTAGAAGAATGGACTGGCTCTCTAAATTTTGATCCTCTAACTTTGACCACCCATTTTTCTCCGTGTATATTCAAAAATTCATTAAATCTTCACAATAACTGATAATATCGACAAAAATGGATCCAATGTAAATTTCTGCGAAAATTTAATAGTAAATTTAAGCGTACTTAAACTAGTCTTTCATTCATTCATTTGCTAATGTTATACGGATTTTTGTGTTTTAGCTTCAATTTGAGGTAAAAGCTGCAATTTGTATCAACTTCTAATCATCAAGAGCTTATTATATTCCTTGAAAGATTCTTTAAAGTTAGGTTGAGTGTAATTAATTTTTTTTAGAAATCATACAGTTATTAATTTTGTAAACAAATTTTTTCCTAAATAATTTTATTTTATTAAAATCCAACCAAACAGAATTGCGAAGAATCGTTCAAGGAATAAAATCAGTAATTGATCATTAGGATTGAATACCAATTGTAACTTTTACTAAAAATTGAAGCTAAAACATAAAAATCCATATACCATATAACTTTAAAATTCGTCCTGTTTCAGAATCACTTTTTTAGGTCAAGAGTACTAGATAAGTCCAACTTAATTTTTTTGAAGATGTATTTTATTTCAAAAGTTCCGCTTTATTTATTTATTTGAATTTTGCTCGACAAGCGCTCATAAGGTTTATATTCTGAAGAAGGTCCTACTGAAATAAAACTGAAGTACTAAAAACTATCAGGATACATCCTACTTCTACAGAACCATTCTGCCGCCCTGATGAAGAAACTGTACTTGCATTTTAAAACGAACCGAGATATTCAATAAAACGCGTTTGCATCTGTACCTTTTAATGTATGAGAGTTTTTGAAAAAAAGTACTGTTCTTGGGTAAATCGGACATACTTTATTCATTAAAACAAAACAAAAATTGCGAATTCCTATTATTTATATGCAAAACTGTAGATATGCTAGATATTAATGCACAAAGTCGCCGAGAATTTTTACCGAGTTTCCTGATGAAGAAACATAATAACTACAAATTTTCCAAAAATTGACAAAAAACTGAAATTATGATGTGATTATTAATTTATTATTAAATTACATTATCAAAGGATGATACTGTATTAATTATATTTCTATAATTATTTCAGATAAATCCTCAAAGAATGTGGTGCAAAAGAGACAATAGTTGACACATGGGAAAGAAATCAGTTAAGATGGTTTGGTCATCTTGAAAGAATGAAAGATGAGCGACTGACCAAACAAGAGTACAAAGGTAAAGTAAATGGCAGAATGCCTAGAGGTAGACCGCCGAAAGAATGGTTAGAATCGGTAAATGAGACATTAATCCGAAGAGACGTAAGAAGCCATAGAAACACAAGAGCTTGCATGAAAAAATGCATGGACGTGAAGGAAGCTAGAGTAGTATGCCAGGACAGAAAAGTGTGGCGACAAATAGTTTGTAAACAGAGTGACAATAGAATGAATGAAGCCTGAAACAAAGACCTTGGATTCTAATGGGCCCAAATGGGGAACCATACATAACAATTTTGTGAGGCTCTTCACTTGGGGTGATCGCTAGAGAGATTGATCAGCAACCTGGGTCGGAGCAGTGTTGCGGAATAAACGTGTCATTTGAATAAATGACACGAAAATTCCAGATCAATCTAAAATATATATACCTAACACGTATATACCTATCTTCTTTACACCTATATACCTATCTAACTTGTACCTATATACTCTATACCAATACACCCATATACCCAATACTATTTTCCAATCGAGCAAGTCACGCCTACCCCGAAAGGGAAATGGCTTAATGGTATAATAATAATTATATTATTAATCAACTAGAATTATTTTTGCTTGACAAATAAAAAATGCAGCTGTGCTATTGAAAAGAAGGATCGGTGGCTCAAAGTTCCCTTCAATCCGCATGAAGAAACCTAACATGTACCTGTGCTACTCGATTTCAGGAAATCGGACTGCCGAAAGACGGAAGATCCTCATGAGCAAAACACATCCTCGCAGATGCGTTTTTTATCAGGATCTGGGGGCTCAGCAGTCAGCACTATCCCAAATCCTGGAATTCGTGTAGATATGCTACAATTTCTGCAGATGTTTTGTTTCTTCATCAGGAATTCTCGAAAATCGCTGTAGAGATACTAATTGAAACCTAATTATCTCAAGATTTAATTATCATTTTTAATAATGATTAGCAACGTTAAATTCTTCTTTTCATTATGAATTCAACCATATAAAAAAATCATTTTTGATGAAAAAGCAGTTGTACAGTTCCTTCATCAGGACGGTAGCATCTTAGTAGAAATGTACTAGAAAAGCCTCACTAAATTTGTTTCAAATTTTTAAATCATCATTAATTTTTTAGACAGGAGTCACTTCTGCGGCAAGTCACATTGGCGGAAAGTCAACACTGGCGGCGAGTCACATTCCAAATCAAAGATGGCGCAATGTGACTTGTCGCAAATGCTACTTGCTGGGGGTTGAAATGACTCAACCCCTTCAGAACATTAATAGAGTATTTCCACTATTGACGTCATTTCAAAATGTCCGAATGGCTCAGGGATACCATTGCATTGTATACAATGCGTCGCCTGTATTATCTTAGTTAAAGAATTGTGTTTATCAGCAAATGAAAAATGTCTAGTGAATACTTTTTGAGTTTATCTGCTGAAGTTAAGGTCCGTTATTGTGGTAAACTAAGTGCAATTGACAATTTAGATCCCTATGCTCTGAAAAGTGAGGAATTTTCGACAAGCATTACTGATATACCCGTAGTAAGTGGAGATTGATTTTTATCGTATTTTACGATAACCCGTAGTTATTATACTTACAAACAATTAGAAGTTTATACAATCTTGGAGGCTTTTAAGTTTTGCCAAGCCGGATTTGTTGAAGAATTGGAGTGCAAGAAGGTGGATGACAACTTTCTAGTGCGTAGTGAGGTTAGTATTGCCACGTTCATTTTTCATTAACTTCATGGATTCTTATATCACAAAATTTGTATTGAATTATATTTTGTTTTGTAATGTGTCACTAAATTTTGTATTTATTTAATAATAACGCTTACCTGAGAAATAACATACAGTTTTGAATATATTACCAGATGCTTTAAATTTGAGGTTAGGAAATGTTCATTGTAATAAGAAAATCTCCTCGACTTTTTCTAAGAAATGTAGACAATATTTGCAAAATTAAAAAGATATGCAGTGTTATAGGTTAAACATTCACAATGAATTAATTACAAAATTTAAAAGAGTAGATTTTCTTCGATCCAAATTAATCTATCGTAAAATGCCCATTGTACTTGTGTAGCTGCAGCCAGATCCATTTGGATCTCTGACAATCTACGCTCTAAAATTTGGTTTCCATTCATTCTTTGAGAATGTTTAACTTGCAGCAGTGCATACATTTTTCATTTTGCAAATATTGTCTACATTTATTAGAAAAAGTCAACCTCAAATTTAAATCATCTGTCAATGTATTCAAAATTGTATACTACTTTTCAACTAAGTTTTATTATTAAATAAATACAAAATTTAAGGACACATTACTACACAAAATGAACTTTGATATGAATGTTTTGATATAAGAATCCATGCAGTTAATAAAAAATGAACATGCCAATACTAACGCACTAGAAAGTTGTCATCTACCTTCTTGCACTCTACTTTTTCAAAAAATCCGGCTTGGTAAAACTTAAGAGCCTCCAAGATTTTATAAACTTTCAATTGTTTGTAAGTATGATAACTATGGTTTATCGTAAAATACGATAAAAGATCGATCTCACTTACTACGGGTACATCAGTAATGCTTGTGGAAAATTCCTAACTTTTCAGAGCGTAGGGATCTAAATTGTCAATTACACTTAGTTTACCACAATAACGGACCTTCACTTCACCACATAAACTCAAAAAGTATTCACTAGATATTTTTATTTTGCCGATAAACACAATTCTTTAACTAAGACAATATACGCGGCGCAATGTATACTATGCAATGGTATCCCTGAGCCATTCGGCCATTTTTTAATTTTAATGCTTAATGGAAATACTCTATAAGAACTTGTGAAAATGTCGAAGGAAATGATGTGGTACTTTTCCATTTGGATCATAATTCCTATGATTAATTGCAAATATTTTTTGAATAAAATGGAAATTTTCTGTAGTATTTTTGTCCTTTTTTACACTTCTAAATCGTGAGACTTTACTGACAATCCTAACGGGATCCCATTGCGACTTCTTTTTTGCTTGGGCAGCCAGGGAAGAATTTTGATAAGCAATATTTCTTATTCAGGATGCAGAATCGAGATCATCTAGTTAGCCTTCCACGATATTCTCATTTCGATTCATCCGTGAATTAGTTCCAATATGGAGGAAGGCATTGCGAGATCGATATATCAAGAATCACGACACGAACGTACGATACGTGAAAGGATATCTCCGCGCTAACGCCTCCGTGAGAATTATTATCGATTGCGAAAGAGACTTAAGAGCATCAGATGGTTAGGTGCTGCCAGAAAGAAGCGTAAGTCATTGTTGTCCTCGAATAAGAAAGTAAAATACAATAAGATGACATGCCCATGGAACAGCAAAGCCCCATTTGTTGAATGCAAGACAACGGATTATTCCGTTTGATACCATCAGTGCAGAAGGTTTCTGTTCACAATCATTTTCTACCTTTGAGTTCTTTTAAAAACAAATATACATACCTTATATTTTTACTGCGTAACTAATTGCTGGTTGTATAGCTGATTGCTTGCATGCGTTAATTATGACAGGCGTTTCACTCCTACTTTATATGTTAACGAGAATAAAATAGTTAAGAAACGTCGCTAGGCACTTCCAAATCTTAAGAAATTAATGAAATTCTACTACGAATCGATCGTTGCCGGATTCCTTCAGGTTTCTCTAGTGACAGGAATTCAATTGCATAAAATATTGCAAATCACATAATGGGCATCGGCTTCTGTAGATATTCAGACATATGGGAATTATAACCAAAAGGTGATCTAAAAGTAATATAATAATAATAATAATTTTACACAAAATTAAAACGTTTCGTGTAAATATGGAATATTAAATTTATACAAGCAAGAAAATTTTAATACTTACGCCCCACGATTTTATTTTATGTCAAATTATTATTATAATATTATTATTGCAAGACTCCTTTCCAGAGAGAAATACTTTTTTCCTTTTTAATATATTTTAATAAAAGCTTGCTTAAAAAAACTTTTAACTTTTATTTACATATTTTCTGCCTTTCAGTCTTTCGCAAAAATGTTTCTTTCTCAAATGTTTCACAATTTCGAGAAGTCTAATTCCTCAATTCAAACTACGTCTTGAGGTAGAGAAGGGGGGTTTCAAATTTGAACTCTACCCTCCGAGATCTTTTCACATATAGCCATATTGTTGGGATTTTCTATTGTATACACAGTAGATGTAAATCCAGGGGTCTCGGTGGAGGCGTGGAAGAATCCTGGTGAATTTTTAAATTTTTAAATTTTGCAATCGCAACCCCATAAATTTTTTTGTTTTTGTAAAAAGTACTGACATACATTTTCTATTATTTGAAAAAAATGTTAAAGGTTCCACTTGGCCGTTTTAGGTCTGAAAGTAAGTTTTCTTAGTTTTCTATGTGAAGAAAAAAGCAAATTTAAGACTAAAAAGGTCTTTTACCCATAGAAAATATTTGTTACTTATTGTGGAATGAGCCTTCCATTTTATGAAACAAAACACTTTTTCTAAAGATATCATGATGCTTAGCATGTGAAAATTTGCAATTTCATTACAAATGGTCTAAAATGGCGCCTAAAAATTTTTTTTCCTAGAATAATATGCACAGCATTTATTTAAATATGAAGAGAATATTTTTTATCATGAATAAATTGAAAATATCTATACCGGGTGACAGAAAAAATTTCGAATTTCGATAAAACACAAAAAATACAAATTTTTTATAGTTCAAAGGCTCCTACAGTATTTTAAAATATATTTTTAGTTATAAATGAGTAATTTAATTTTTTTTTATTCTATTGAATTCCTTTGAATGCTTTTAAGTTCACTCTAAATTTTTTGCAATTCCCTTGAAATGCGCTGAATATTATATCACATTTTGGATCTTCAATTTTTTTAATTTACCCCAAAGACTTTTAAATTAATTTTTGATTCATATCAATTTCTTCATTGAAATATTTTTGATTTATTTAATTTTTTGCAATTCTTTCCAATTCACTTAGAATTCAACTTGAATTCTTATCAATTTATCCTAAATTCACGTAAATTCTTTTAAATTCTTTGGAATTTACCTGATTTTTCTTTAAATTGACCTCAAAATTTTTAATTTCATCAAATTCTTCTCCTTTTTCGTATATTCCTCTAAATTCACTCAAATACTATTTAATTTATTGCCCTGAATTCTATTCAATCCCATTTTACTAAAATCAATTGAAAGTTTTTTATTTTTTCAATTTTCATTTAGTTAACCTAAATTCTTATGAATTTCATCAATGTCTCCTGAATTCCCTTCAATTCTTCTGAATTCACTCCAATTTAATTGAAATCAATGGTTTAAAAAAAAAATTTCCAACTGGTTTGAATTATTTCAAATTTTATTTGAATTGTTTTGAATTCTCTCTGAATTCTTATGAATTTACGCCAAAATCGTTTAAATCCACCTGGAATTGTTATAAATTTTATCAAATTCTTTTGAATGCAAAATAACTCATCATATAGAATGGAAAATATTCTTTTTATATTATAGGAGATATCCTGTGCATATTATTCCAGGAAAAAATGTTTAGGGGTCATTGCAGACCTAAAATCAAGTATGTCAAATCATAATATAACCATCAATGGGAGGAGTGGGGGTATCATCTCAAATTTGAACTCTACTATCCAAGACCTTTTTATAGATACCTACATTGCTATGGTCTTCTAGTCTAAAAGCCGCAAGTACTAGTCACCTAAATGTTCCCAAACTTTTCAGGAAAAAGTCCGGAACTTTCTGGGAAAACCAGAAACAGTAAGTTTCCTCAAACTTGTGCAAAACTTGTGTTTTACATAAAGGCATAGTGCTACGGGACTTAAACGAACCAACCTAACAAGACAGTAGTAATGCATAATATGTTGAACTTCATTTGCATTTGAGATTGCATTTATTACCACAACGGTTAGATTCAAATGCTTTTGCGTACACTTGAAAAAGATTGACAGAAGGTATAATATCTGGAAGGACAGATGAAAACTAAATATAATATTAAAAAATTATTAAACCAACAATAGTGTCTGCAATTTTGTCTACATTTTAAGTAGCATTTTTCCAATACCCAGTAACCGTAGTTACAGCATTTCCCGCCTGTAATTGAATATAAAATTCAAAGAAATTGTGCATGAGGGTAAACTTTATTGGCTGATAAATCGTATCCGCACTTTCGACTACCGTTTCCGGTTTCATTTCATTGCGAAGTTCATATCGACAGAGACGTATCTCCATAGGGTTCAAATCCATCTATTCGCGGACGGATAAGATCAGAATAAATTTGCATAGTTTAAACTTAGAAATGGAGTAGAAGTTGGCTGTCATATAATGGAATGCTCTGTGTTCTGCTTGAGGAAGAAATACTTTTGCTAATGCGCAGATAACTCTCAATCTGACGTACTTGTGCGCTATCGAGCTAATTCATCTATCATGTGTCTTTCACACTAGTCACGAAGTTCGTTATGTAGAATCATAAGTAAGAGCACCTTCAACGAACATCATCTAAATTCTTAAATTTCTAATTTATTATTACAATCTATCAACGTTCATCACTGATCTCAATTTTATCTTGGCAGTTGATTTTGCAACTCACAAAGAGAAATTGTTCCTTTCATTTGAAGATTTCTGGTAATAAGTAACAAAATCTTTAGCAATCCGATTTTTCTGATTTGGCGGAGGTGAAAATGGGTCAGGGGGGTTGGAAAATGTGCTTTGAATGATAAAACTAGTTTTGGAGACTGCAAAATGCATCAGATTATTGTAATTCGATCCAGACAGTACTTTTTTTTGTGAAAAATGCTTCATTAAAAAAAAAAAACGTTGCTAATGCATTCTCTTTACCTTGGCATGCAACAACACAGGAAGGGAATTTTTACCTGCAGCTAGAAAGGGTTCTCTGAAATTCACAAACAAAATCTGACTCATTTATGTTACTAAAAAGAATACAATACATGTATATGCAGTTAAGTAAAAGAGTCCATTAATTGCGCTAAGGGGTTCACAGTAGGAAAAAACACCTCTTTTGACATTATTCTTCCGACAGTACAATTTTTAGTGGATTTTGATGTTTTTTTTAGGTATAACGAGTGACTGGATAAATTTCACTTCGACTAAACCAAAATTTGTCATTTAAGAACAAAGTTTAAACTTTTTTTTGTCTAACTTTTCAGTGATACCATTCCTTTTAAGACTTTCTAATTCATTAAAACAATAAATCAATGTAATAACTAAACAAAACTGCTTTACAGTGGGTTAGAGTAAGAAAGAAATTGTTCCTAATGTTATAAACAAACTAATGAACAAAAGTTATTTTTTCGTCTATACTCTCAATGATTATCTATTTCAAAGCTATAGCCTTCGTACGAAATATGACAGATATTAATGGGCGCTTACAATTAGTTTAGAATAGCTGCTGTTCACTAATGATATCTTGCCAAAGACTTACTATATATTTTTCACAGTGACAAAAACTGGTAATCATATAAACAATTTTTATGAAAAAATTCACATTTTGACCATCAATTCATGAATCGGCTTCATTTTCTTTGCGGAATCAATTCGAAAGGTTTGCCAAAGATTTCTTGATGTCATATTTTTCAAATTGATAAAAGCTATTAATTGAATAATAAGCATATAAAGCCTATTAATGAAAAATGGTCGGAGTGTGCATTTTTTTGTAAAAATTGTTTATATGATTAACAGTTTTTGTCATTATAAAAAATATGACAGTAACGAGTCTTCAACAAGACATTGAAAATGAATTACGCAGAAAATTAAGCCTTTTCATGAAAAAATGGTCAAAATGTGAACTTATTTATAAAACTTGTTTATACAATTAACAATTTTTGTCATTATGCACAATATGACAGCAAGAAGTATTTGGCAAGACATTTCGAGTTGAAGCCGCAAAAAAATGAAGCCTATTGATGAAAAAATTATAAAAATGTATGTACATTTCTTTATAAAAATTGTTTACATAATTAAGAGTTTTTGTCATTATAAAAAATATAACAGAAGGAGTCTTGGGCAAAATATTTTGAGTTGATTTTTCAGAAAAGTTGAGCCTATTCATAAAAAAGGTTAAAATTTACATTTGTTTATCAAATTTTTTTAAATAATTGATAAACAGCAGCTAATCTGAACTAATTATAAGTGCACATCATTATCTATCATATTTCATACACAATCTATGGAATTAAAATAGCTTATTCTTGAAAATCACGAAAAGTTATTAGTTTTAGTTTTAGTTATTATATTGATTTATGTCCTGTATTAATAAACTTATAAGTCTTTAAAGAATGGTGTCACTAAAAAGTTAGACAAAAAAAATTTAAACTTTGTTGTTCAATAACAAATTTTGGCTTACATAGTCGAAGTAAAATTAAGGCAGTCGCTTGTGATAACGGGAAGACTTGTGGCAATTTCTGAAATAAAACATCAAAATCCGTTAAGAATAGTACTGTCGCACAATTGGGCAAAGAAAAACGTCCGTGAACAAATTTATTTTGAGAAGACAATTATTATCCGATTTGAACGCATTTTTGAAAATTAAATCCAACAAATTTCCGCATCAAAATGTAATGACCAATTTTTATAAATGTTTTCAATTACTTTTTTATTTAATAACAAAAATGAAGAAAACGCAAATGTTAAGACATTGATTGAATTTGTTGTAAAAAAGCACTAAATTTGAAAAATTTATGAATTCAGGTACTTATGATGGAATAAATCAAGTTTTTTCCGCGGAATAGATCATATATTACTAAGTAATAAAACCTGAGTATTATATTTGGTCATCCAATAAAAAAAAATAACTCTTTAAACAATCCTAATTAATAAATGCACTATTTGGCTATTTTTGGACATACAAACATGGTTCTTTCAAAGAAATCAATTGTAAATTACTAATTTATAAATTTTTCAGAACAATTCGGTGACAATAAACAATTGTTATTGTTTGAAAACAATTGTTTAAACAGTTTTTTGTCGTGTTATGTATTTATAAAAAAAATTCCACTTTTTCACGGAACTAACAGCCAATTATTTAGTAATAACCTTTTGCTAAGAATCGATGAGATCAAATAATTCTTTTATTAAACTTAATTAACAAATGTGTTATTAAGCTATTTTTTATCACATAACCTTTGTTTTTTTAACGCAATCAACTGTTAATAAGAATTTTTTCAGATATTTCGATAACGATCCACTATTTTTGTTGTTATTAAGTAATTCCTTGCTATCAGTTGATAATAATTGATGATTTCTTTGAGAATGTTAATTACTTGTTATAATCCGGATTGTGTACTGTGTATGGCTATGTTAATTTAATTATTATTGAAAATAACAATAGTGGATCGTTTTCGAAGTGTCTAAAAAAAGTTTAAAAAATTGTTTTTAAGAATTGATTAAGTTGAAGGAACAAAGTTAAAATTCTAATAAAAAATGGGCAAATAAGGCGTTTGTTCACTAAGTTTGTTTAAACAATTATCAATTTTTATTGGATGACTGAATATGATATTTATGTTTCACTGCCAAGTAATATATGATCGATTGCGTGAAACAAACTTCATTTATTCTATCGTAAATACCTGATATGGATAATTGTTTTCAATATTTGTATACAAAATACAAAATTGCTTATTAACATTCATTGATTCACCTAAAAACTCTTTTTATCCATGAATTGTTTAAATTTAGTGCGACTGAAGTGACGGATCTCTGTCAATCCCCACGAAACCATCTTCATTCACTTATTTGTTTATAACGAGAATTGAACATTTTGTGAATAGTTGCTTCAAGTATTCAAGGTATAAGCATAAAAAGGTACACTTCAAAAGTCAAAATTTATATTTTTGTTATTAAATGAAAAAGTAATAATTTTGTTGTTAATCGGCGATAACACTTTGATGCTTAATTTCATAGGATTTAATTTATTTTTCAAATCGTTTAAATCGTATCACAATTGTCTTCTGAAAATCAATTTGTCCAGAGACGTTTTCTTGCCTCACTGAGTGTCGGGCGATTTTTGTAAAGACAAGAGTTTTTTTCCGCTGTGATCGTCTCTAACTATATGCTGAGTGACTATTCCCGGGCTGGGGGGCGGGGGTCGAAAAGTGGTAAAAAAATGGTCCACCTAATTAAAATCAAATTAGCATTTTCTTTGCACAATATTTGAAAATATATTTTTGTAATTCTTTATGGAGTATTTATTAGTGGAATATTAATTAAGTATGCAGAAGAAAGTTAAATAATTTGATAGTTACACTTATTTAAGTACAACAAACATTTTATTAGAAAACCGGCTCGCAGGACTTCTAAATGTTTTGTTCCTGATTCTCACAAAAATCAGGGGTCGTTTTGACAAAAAAAAAGAGGAATTTGTAGTAGTACCATTTTAAAAAAGGTATCTTTTAAACACTAGTACATAAACTGAATAAAAAATAAATAAAATTAATTTGGATAAAATGGATTCATTCGACCTATCACGAAAGTGATATATGGTTTTAAAGGTCAATCTGAAATGGTCAAAGGTACTAGATCTAACTTCTTTTTCGTTTGTTCAATCACCACTCCTTTTAGGGCTTTAAATGAGGGTCATTGTTAGTCTCAAATCGATTCTCACTGAACTACAACTTTTCTCGCTACTTGCTTCGATGACGCGGCATATGTTGAAACTGTCAAGGTTGAGTGCGAAGTTTTGTTAAGGGTCATCGCTTAACTACAAAGTTTAATTGATTAGAAGGTCCTTCAACTGTCAGGTGGACGAAGTACTGTTTTCAAAACCAACGAAGATTTACATCTGTAACATCTACTCCTTCGTGTGATATTTGGAAATTCGAACAGAGAGTAGCTTGTTCCGAAAATTATTGCATAATTAAATGTGAAATATTTGAAAATGGTTTTGTTATATTGAAATAGGCTTTTAACTATAAAATTGTGTTAACCTCTGAATGTAATTTTTTACTGCTATTCTAAGTTGCAAATAACTTTAATCTTTGATTTAGTATTAATTGGTTTTCAGCTTTACAATATAAATTCTCTTCGATGACGTCTTTTCCAAGATTCGACAAGTAACGTCAATCGAAAGATTGACAAATGTATTGGAAAACCATTAAATGTAATTAGAAACCATGAGATATATGAGAAAGCGAGAAAATTAGAAGAAAATAAAAATCTAAATGATTAAAAAAGTTGAATACTAATTCCATTTGAAAAATGTTAATCTTAAATTGCTCCTTGTGAGTGAAGGGACAGAAAATTGCAACAACGTTGCATTGAGTAGAAAAGCAAATAAATGTTGTCTATGAAATCAGCTATTAGTATAATGAATTATTACGCGAACTTCTGTATCAGGAGAAGTACTCATCAGGTGATAAACCTCTGCACTATACAAACCGTAACTTTTATTTTATTCTTTCTTACAGTGTTCCATAAAGATCGTGATCCGAGAATCCAGATGCTAGTCTAAGAAAGACAAGTCTCGATAATTGGTATGCAGTTGTTGCAATTAGGTTCGTGACGTCTTGGTATAGGACTCTTTCCATTGTGCCCACGAAGATACTTTGCGTAACTTCGCCTCAGCAGATTTATTTGACTTGTATGCCAGTGTTTACAAACTCATTGGGCACACCTTGTCTTTTGTAACTTTTTTGTAAGCCTACTCTTCCGTGATGAATTTCATAGAGGAAGGAACTTTTTACAATGTCGTGCCATTGTCTATGCGTGTGCTTCAATTACTTGTACGGACTGAGGAAGACAATTTTATTGATAACATTAATTTTCTATGAATTACATAAATTTCATCTAGTCAATCAAAATGTTGTGGAAAAGAAATACAATTCGTTTCAAATTAAACAACTCCCTTTTTGGGCTTATATTAATACTTTGTGAGAAGCTATCCAGAAAAAAATAACCTATTGGAAAATTTGAATCGATCTGATGCATTAGAATCCGCAAAGTTATATAGTCATTTTCGATAGTGACCGATTTACTGCGATTTCAAATTCAGCGTTTTATTTATTTATGAAACATCTATTTCATGGATATGCTTTCTATTTGTTCAAAATTGAAATTCAGAACAGAATCTGATACGCTGATATATGATTTGTTTCATTCGCTCGCTGATTTATCATTTTTGAAGCATATTGAAATCATTTAAACTTTGAAGTCCGATTTAATCGCATCGTTTTGGTTTAGAAGACGGTCGGCCTATCCGCTTTCTTAAAAGAAACCGATTAACTAAAGTAATCGTTCAATCGCTTCTTTTTTCCTGGTTAACCACTAGAAATTTTGATGTACACCCTAAAAATTATTCAAGAGTGATCAAAAAAATACAAAAGAATTTAAGGAAATTCATAAGAATTCAAAAAAATCCAAGGAAATACGAAATAATTCCGAAACAGGTGCATGTCTATCCCTGCTGGAAGTAACCGGATTCAAACGGATAGAAATTAGCGGATTCAAACAGATAGAAATTTTTTAATAGTTTGAATAAGCACTTTGCATCCTTTTCAGTCATGTTCTATCCTTTGTTAGATTTTTATATATTTTTCGTTTGAATAATTTTGAATACGTGAAGTGGAATATAAACCGCCCCTATCCGCTTCAGTCCGAACTTCTTTATCCTTATCTATCCGTGAGATGGTATCCTATTTATCCGTTTTAATCCGTCTTCAACGAAAAATATTCTATCCTTGTGTATCCTTTTTAATCCATCTTCTACTGAAAATAATCTATCCATATCTATCCGTTTAAATCCGTCTTCAAGTAAAAATATGATATCCATATCTATCCGTATTAATCAGTGTGTATTGAACTAATAATATTCTATCCTCGTGTATCAGTTTGAATAAAAAAATTCTATCCGTTTGTATCTGCAGTAAAAAATATAATGCTAATTCGTATTTGATAGAGAATCAGGAATTATAACGGACAGTCAATACGATTTTTGAAGAAACGATTGAAGAAAAATAAGTAATGATTGGCACGGATAAATATTCTATCCGCGTTACATAATGATGAAAATCCAAGTAATTCACGGATAGACAAGGATTAGGTGACAGATAGAAGGATTGAAGAGGATAAGCATTGATTTTCACGGATACCTTTTCAATCCGTGATAAGTGACGAGATAAAATCGAAGTAGTACGCGGATAGAAAAGAATTCGGTGACGGATAGAAAATTATGGATTTGAACAGATAGGCAATACATTTTATGATGAAAGGATTGAAAATGATAAGAAATGATTGGCACGGATTACGATTCTATACGTGTTAAATAACAAGAAAAATCAAAGTAGCTTGCGGACAAACAAAGATAGGGTGAGGGATAGAAAATTATGGACTAGAACGGATAGCCAATTCTTTCTGCAGAAAAAAGATTCACGAGGATAAATATTGACTCGCATGGATAAGTATTCTATCCGTGATAGTTAACAAGGAATGTCAAAGTAGGTCGCGGATAGAAAAGGATAGGGTGACGGATAGAAAATCATGGATTCGAACGGATAGGAAATATATTTGGCGGGGAACGGATTAAAGAGGATAAGTAATGATTGTGACGGATTAAGATTCTATCCGTGTTGCACAACTTGAAAAATCAAGTAGGTTACAGATAGATAAGGATAGGATGACGGATAGAACATTATGGATTAGAACGGGTATCCAATTTTTTCTGTGAAGAAAAGATTCATGAGGATATGCATTGACTCTCATGGATAAGTATCGTATCCGTGCTTAATAACAAGGAAAGTCTAAGTAGGTCGCGGATATAAAAGGATAGTTTGCCGGATAGAAAATTATGGATTGAAATGGATAGGAAATATAAATATATTGCCTATCCGTTTCAATCCATAATTTTTCTAATTTATATTGTGGAAAATGGATTAAAGATAATAAGTAATGATTGGCACCGATTAAGATTCTATCCATGTTGCATAACGAGAAGAATCAAAGTAGGTCGCGGATATACAAGGAAAGGGGAAAAAATAGAAAATTATGGATTAGAACGGATAGTCAATTCTGTCTGTGGAGAAAGGATTAAAGAGGATAAGTAATGCTTCGCACGGATAAGTATTCTATCCGTGATAGTTAACAAGGAATGTCAAAGTAGGTAGCGGATAGAAAAGGATAGGGTGACGGATAGGACATTATGGATTGGAATGGAGAAGCAATATGTTTTGTGGAGAACGGTTTGAAGAGGATAGGTAACGATTGGCACGGGTGAGTATCCTATCCGTGATAGATATTAAGGAATTGTTAGAAACGGATCAAATTTTAATCCCTCATAGGTAACGAGATCAAATCTAAGCAGTTGGCGGATAGATAAGGATTCAGTCGCGTATAAAAAATGAAAAATTGAACCGTATAAGTATAAAAACGGATAATAATACACAAAAACGGATACAGAAGGATTAAAATGGATAGTTACACCGGATAAGGTTATTATTCAAACGGATAGATGGGTATCCAACGGATAAAAACAGATTGAAAAGTATAAAAAAAGTATTTAAACGGATACTTATGGATAGATGATGGATTAAAACGGATAAGGTTTCAATCAGTTTCCTTCCAGCAGGGTAGATTAATTCATTCATTAACCACAAGGAATTTTTGAGCACACCTGAATTATACAATCCGAATGATTAAAAAGAATTCCAGGGAATTAATCAAATTCGAGGGAAATAAATATAATTTAGGAAGTTCAACAAAATCCATGAGAATCAAGGGTGATAAAAAGATTCCAGAAAATTCAGAAGAATTACATAATTTATAGAAAGAAGATTTACGCCGGAATTCAATAGTGATAAGCCCTCGTTTAATATTTTTCTAAACAATTAACCACTAGAAATTTTAAGTAAACTTGAATTCAAGAATCCAACAAGTACAAAAGAGTACAAGAGCTTTCAAAATAGTTGAAAGGATTTCAAAGAATTCAATAATCTTCAAGGAAATTCGAAGTAATTTAAGGAATTTGACTGAATTCAGAAGATTTCAGAAGAATTCCAAAGATTGTAAATTGAAAGAAATGCATGAAACTTGGTTATGTTATATTTAGTACCTAGGCGTTACATTAGTCATTATGTTTCAAAAATTCACTCGTATAAAGCTGAATTTATTCCATTAATGAAAAAGAAAATTCATGGACATTCAGAAGAATTAAAAAAATTCAAGGAAATTAAAAATAATTAGAAACAATTGATAAATTCAAAATTTAAATTTTAAAGCTTTTTCGGGTTTCAATTGCGTGCGAAATTATGAATATGGGGCAACATATGGGCAACATTCATAGTTTCGCACACGATTGAAACCCGAAAAATTAAAAATTTTAATTTATCATAATGAATCATCGTAAAAGCATTAAATCTACTAATTAGAAACAATTGAAACAAATTTCAAAGAATTAAAGGCAATTCGAAATAATCTCAAAGAATCTAAGAGAATTAAAAAAATTGGAGAGAATTTAAAAGTATATACGCTCTAATTAAAAATACTGAAAAGCAAACATGTAATATCTAAGAAGCCAGCCATATAATTATGACTTTTTTTTACTTAATATTGGCAGGTGAAAATTAGACGGAGAGGTCCATGAATCAAAGGTGGCCTAATGCTGGTGTAATTACCCTATTGTATTATGAATACTTTCTGACATAAAAAAATGTGGTTTGTTCACATTGTTATGCACGGTAGAAAAATTAGCATTCAATAAAGAAAATATCGGTACGAATACGAATGATACAATATTTTTATGATCATATGTCACTGGTATATTTCAGTAACTGTTATAGTTAAGTTACTTACCAGTTCACCCAGTCAAAATCGGAAAGTCACTGGTTCACCAGTGATAACTCAAAATACTGATTCAAACAGTGACAATTTCACTAGTTCAGTTTAAGAGAGTTCAATCTTGTACATTTTCTTGAGACAAGAAATATTTTCTTAGATCTAGAAAATATTTTATCGTCCAGTTTCGTATCGATATTTTCTTGATTCAATGTTAATTCTTTTTCCGAGGTGAAAAAAGACTACTTAGAGTTAAAAACATTCCTGTAGAGTGTATAATGCATACTTTGTCCTTTATGAACTTGGATATCATCAGGTTGAAGAATGTTTGACATTAAAAGAGATTAATCGACTTGCTTTTTGGAGCATGCAACTTATTGCGAAATGACTGAACGATATAAATGCCTTCCTCCGTTGAATACTCGTGATCTTACTGCTCTTACTGCACGTGCAGAGATGTATCAGAACTGTATATATTATTACTTGCAGGACCTAGAGTTTCTTTAATATATTTAAAAACAAAGAAATGCAAAAATTTTTCATGAAAAGTCATTTATCTTCTTTTTATCCACGCATTTAAATATTTTCGAATTAAATTCATGGGGTCAATTTGCTCACAGAATCCTGGAAGGAATTTACATGTTGAGTGGGTCGGTGACGAACTGTCTGTCTTACAATTCCAGTTTACAATTTACAGGCGACAGCTTGATCAATTTCAATAATTTATTCGTGAATTATGTGAATTTAAGAATAGTAATGACAGGAAAATAAAAATTCATTTGTTTTTTTCTTCCGCTTTGAATAATGTCTTTCTCCATGTTTAGCACGTGATTATTTATTTTAATAGTTATTAAATTGGAAACTCGTTTACCGCAAAAAAGATAAAAGTAGAAGATAGACTGAGGTGATAAAGTATGGGACTGTTAACCCTTGTCCGTGAAAGGGCAATTCTCAGACTTTATGGCTGCTGCTGTAGCATCATGTTCTTCAAACCTATTAAATTTCTTTACGTTCTCGCGAACTCACGCATCAAAGAGTGAAGATAATTTAGTAGTTTTCAATTCTGGCAAAAGCTATTAAATACATAAAGAAATATAAGAGATTCCAAAAGCTCAGGAAGTTTTATTTCTCGATAGAAAATTGACTTTTTTTATGCAAAATGAAATGACACTTGACTTATTCTCAATCTTTACTTATTTTCAATGCAAAAAATACCCAATCACATTCTCGACTGATTCCTTTTACTGCTTAGACACTTATGGAAGTGCATCCTGCTGAGTTTCTTCAAACATCGTAATCAACATCATTGACAACTACCGGGTTTGTGAACAAATACAGCTGTGAAAAGAGTCTTTAATTGCACCTTTGAGATCACTTCTTCACGCTTTTAAAGACAAGTCATTAAATTATGAAAGTAGTAGTTTTCTGTCATGTGATGAAAATATAGATGGCGTTCAGAGTTCATATAGCTCTCATCAAATGACTACCGTAATGAGATATTATTTTATGTAAACATATTTCGTTTAATTTGTAGGTTTTGGTATTAAAAAGTGTAATAAAAAATGACAACAGTTTTGCTCTGGATTATTTAATTGGAAAGCAAGGAAAATAAAAGTATATTGTTCTTTTCACTCATTTTTGATAAAACAAGATGAAGCATGTAATGGAAGATTAATGAGTGTAGAGTAACGATCGATCACGGTACGGTGGACTCGGGGAATGTCGGTCTTTGAAAAGGCGAGAATTATGTTGAGGTATATCGATCATGAATCGATCGCAGAGACGGCCCGTAATGAGATATATTTGTGCACAGTTGGTGTTCCGCGATTTGTAATTTTTATTTACACCTGTGACAATCACCTGTGAGTATCTGTTGCATAAAAAATCTCGCTTGAATCGTGATGTTGAAAGATAGGCTCATGTAAAGAGACAAAACATAAATGTAAACGCAATTTTTTCTGAATTATATTTTTTAAATGTCTCCTTGAGTTATATTTGTAAGATTAGCATTTTTTAAAGATTTTAATTTGAAATTCGATGTCTGTTTTGTGCTTCTTCTGCCTGCAGCTTAAATGGATTCTTTTACAGATACACAAGCCAGAATAAAAAAAACTGAAAGGTGGCGGTACAGAACAAAATGGGAATTTTTCCAAAGAGCGAAAAAACATTTTGTAAAATCGAAATCACTATTTAAAGATAAAATAAATGTCCACTCCCGTGCGGATTAAAAAAGAAATCAATTTTCGGTTTAAAAATAAAATAAAATCATGCTTCTGAGATATTAGGTTTCTGAATGAGGGTAAATCAAATTTAATGTAAAAAAGTTAACCAATTCCGAGGAAATCAACCGAGAACTTTGGGTTTAAAATTTTTTGGGTTTTCGAAATCGGGTTTGGATAGCGATTAAACAATGAATTTTGAATTTTTTGCAAAAGTAAAAACTTCCTCTCGAAATATGAAGATCCTGAATGAGATTAAAAAAAGTTTGTATGACGGACATTCTTTTGCTTAAAATCCAGAACAAATAAGAATTTTTTTCATTAAATGATAATAATTACAAGAAATATTAATGCTAAAAAACTGAGAAAAATGATTACAATGTTAAAGTTATAACTGAATTTCAATTAGAACTTTGAATACGTTTTTTTTAAATTATTCTATCAAAAAATGACACTTTGAAAAAATCCTTCTACCACAATGTGTATTTGATTTTTGAAGAATTTGTATGCAATAAACCCACTTTCGATACAAATGTTGGTTATTCAGTTCTGTACTACAACTGCTTGAATTTTTCGAGTTTTCGCAATCAATGTGTCATATTATATATATATATATATATATATATATATATATATATATATATATACATACATACATACATACATACATAGATTAGCAGTTCGAACTCGAAAGTTCATTGCCTCACTACCCGATTCGGGTAGTGTTTCTAGGTGGATATTTACTACCAATGTGGGCCCACCACACCCACGACGGGCCAACAGCACGCAGGCATTCCTGAACGCTTACCCATCCAAGTACTAACCGCGCCCAAAAATGCTTAACTTCAGTGATCTTACGAGAACTGGTGTTTCCAGCGTGGTATCGCCGTTGGTGATATATATATATATATATATATATTTATATATCACCTTTTTTAATTATTCAATACTGAATGTATAGTTTAGAAAAAACTGAAACAAAAATTTGGTCCTACATTATTATAAAATTTAAAATTACTTTTTCTTTCAAAAATCGTGCCCGAATCAAATCGGTTTCTTACAGTAAAAATGTTGTCATGAGCATAATTTGAATTTGATGTAAGGATAAAAAAGACTCATTCATTCGAAAAAAATCGATTGACCTATAATATTATTATATGTGATTCGAGAGTAAGGAATTTATAATTATTTATAATATTTGAAAAATGTATTTTTGAATTAATTTTTTTCATTAACATAATTCAAAGTTCATGCAAAATCAGAAAAGAATACTTGATTCGAAAAGAATTAATTGACCTTTTGATGGTCTTTTGATGGTGAGCACCCCCTATTATTTTAAAATATTTGATAATGAATCAGAATGAGGAAGCAAAGTGCTCATCAAATGAGCCCACAACTATAAATATAAAGAAAGGGAAAATACCCGAGATGAAATTAGTTATTTATTTTTACAAAGTTTTTTTTTTAGTTCTATCCTAAAATATGGGTAAAAAAACAAGCTGGAAAAGGGGTTATAGCCTTACGAAAAGTTCTGTAATCAATTAACGTAACTCCAAAATCCAAGTATAACCAAACCAAGCGCTGCTTAACTTCGGTGATGGAATGAGGAAACTTAAACAATTCCATCTATCCACTTGGACACAAGAAATCTGAACATATTATGTTATAACTATTATCTCTCTCAATCATAATTATTTAAAAACTTTTAGTAAAAAAGCCAGTCACCGATTTTTTAAGTTATAATTTTCAGTGAAAAGTTGCTAATCAGTTGTCAAAAGACACTGATTGAATGAGACAAAAGCTTTTGGGTCGTCTTATTTAACTATAAATTCAGTAAAAGTGTTAAATAAAATGATTTAAATAGTTTCCGATCTAATTCCCCACGTGTTCTGTTTTGTACAGAAAGAGGACGTTCGAATTTTTGATGACGAAATCGTGGTGTATATAATGAGCGAAATACGGAGGATTGCAACTGATCCAGAATGCAGTAAGTATATCAAGTGCAATATATTAAGCATGCATTTACCTAGAGCAAAGGGAGAGTGTTTTCGAGGACGAATTTAACATCGTATAGGTTTACATATGTTCAATCAAGATAGCGGATTCCTCATCCTCTGGAAGCGCTGAATCCTCGCGATCGATTTATTCGATCCGATAACTGCAAAGGATCTTTCGAATAGAACATCAAGAACAGTGCCGACATTAGTTCTACCTATATCCTGGTGCTTTGATGATCTTCCTTCCAGTATAATCTTTGAATCTTACTATAGAGATTATAATTCCATCAAGAAAAAAGGATATTATACTTTATTTATTTATATTTAAGGAAATCTCACTAGATCAGAACAAAAATTGTTCAGTTGATGAACCACCTTTTGAAGTTTGATGTTCTTGATGATTAGCTAATGCTAGATCAAATGGCAACTCACTATGAAAACGCGCAATCTGATCTCGAAATCATGCTCACAGACTTGTGACTAGGTAATTAATAACTCGTATCTGAGGTTCTGGAACAGTAATTTCATTACTTTAAATCATCAGCAAATGAGATATATAAATTGTTGGTCGCTGAGTTTAAATACGGAAAGTGTGAAAGTGTAAAATTGTATCCTGAATATTTCCGAGTATCGAAGAAAAGTGTTAATGTAATTCAAAACTAAAGTACCGGGTATAAGAAATATCAGTAATAAAGTATCATTTTTTTTAATTTGTATAAATATAAATATAGAGACCAAAGTTCTAAAAAGTACTGAAAGCAGAACCTTTCTGGAATATAGATCGTATGAATACTTGCACTGATTGTCCCAAAAAATCCACTTGAAACCGAACTATCTTTTCATTGTGTAGATGTATTTAAATTCGAAGAGAATAATCACGATTCAGCAGCAACGATTTTCAAATTGAATATACGTCATTGAGCAAACACTAGACATTTTTTCGCATCTCAGAACATATTAATAATACAACCGCATCCATTTGAACGACCACACATATACTCATAATCGAGGGTGCTGTTCATTAGCATCGCATGCTTGATCTATCAACATCAACAATCTCTGCAACGTAAGGGCAGAGTCGTGTAGAATGCACTTATCGATCGTAATTTATGAGAATCATTCAATTGCGAGACTTGCATTGACTGTAAACGTTAATAAACAAAAATTCATAATGAGTTAGACAAAAAAAATGTGTTATGGCCTTAGAAATACTTCTACTAAGATCAAAAGAATTGTTCCGAATTTAAAACTACTACTGTTTCAAGCTAGTCAGATTTGCTATCTTATTTGTCACTCGATTCAGCAAACAATGTTCGAACCCATGTCTGTATCTATAAATCTTAATTAGCCACGGACAAATAGATGTAATTTGATCAATGAGTATATGTGATATTACGCAAAGTCTGTAAGATTGTTCATATGAGTAATTAGAACATTGTACAATTTGGACAGAATGCACTCGTCAATTTATAGCATAGATGATCATCGATATTATCGATTTACAATGATTAAATCTTCAAGAGCACAAAGTCGATATCGTGAAACCGACGAAGCATAAAGAGAGATAATTTGATCACGGCATAATAGACCGCAAAGGCACCCACGTGGAATCGCAGGTCATAAGCTGATTTGAAGGTTTGGACCCGGAAATATTCGGAAGCTTGTCTGAAAGACGTATAACCAAATAAAAATTCTTGACTCCTTGTACTGCCGTACTGACAAGGTCTTTTGAATATTCATTAAAGGTATTAACATCAATGTTTCACACCAATACCCATTCCTGAAAGTTCAAGTCATCCTTTTTATTCATTAAATTACACCAGCTCGTGTAAATCTAGAATTTGTATTCTAGCCTTATGTGAATTTACGATTCGATTTATTGATTTATCGATCCATTGTTTCACTATACAGGCGGGAAAACATTGTCTCAGTAATAGAAACTTTATTTTGTTATCACTCTAGTGTTAATTTAGATATACAAGTTTACAGAATTTTTTTAGGAATGTGCTTTAATTTCAGGAACCAATAAAAATTAAATTGATGACTTTCTCCTGCATAATATTTCCATAAATATTAATAATCATGTTAAAAAATCACGTCTATGTGGTCATATAATCAATGTAGTGAAAGAAGAAGTACGAGTATACCTGTATAATCGACTGGATCCAGATAGGAAGTCTATTTTTTTGATTCTCTTTTATCACCTACATAACACCTACGTAATATTACTAGTCAATTTATGAGAATCTCGCGCATGGTGATTATTTTATAATCTATTGGAGGATTAACATTTTTGTGGCTAAAAATGTAGTCGGAATTAGCACTCATTACCTTCACGCCAACCCTTATTAATCATTCACGGACTTGCATTAAATTCGATTTCAGAGCGTTCCTGTTCATTTGGATGTTAATTGACGTTTGGGTTCAAGGTACTGCTGAACAAATCACCGAGAAAGTCAGCCCAGCAATTTTCTATAGAAACTTTGACAAACGTGTAATTATAAGAAATGCGGACAATAGCTTTTTGTGTAAAGGAGATTCCTCGCTGAATTTTTTTTACATTTCATTACTAGCACCTCCCTCGTCTCTTTACATAATTCCGATTACATAAGTGAGGATTTCAATAAGACTCATGAATAATCATTTTCTTTTGTATTGAATTTGTTATACATTTTTTTTAAAATAAGACTTTTCGAAGCAGCGAAATGAAATTTCTCCATCCTATTAAAATTGAATAGCGTTAGATGAGGATTAAAATAAGGAAGTTCTGCTAACAAGTCATCTTGCAAACAATTTTTCCATTTTAAGTTAATCCTTATTACAGGAAAATCTCATACATAAGTATGTAAAGTTTAAAAGTTAGTTTAAATTGGAAGGAGTTCAGGAGGAAAGTATTAAGATTGCGAATTGTAAACAGCAGCTTAAGTCGTGAGAAACTTATCCGTCTAGGGTAAAGTGCGAAGCAACTGATCCCGCCTTCTCACGCGAGAAGAGTGAACGTGAAAAATGTAGAAGTCAAAGGCGAGTACATTTTTCTAGCAAGTGGAAGAAATTAGTCATAGTCAGCCTACATCAGTTTAATAAAATGATTAATAAAATAGCGATATCCTAAAATTGTATTCATCAGCAAAAATGATCCTGTTTGATTAAAATTGTGTTTATTGATTAGATCGTTTGAATTATTCGCTACGTCTATGATAGAAGGAATAGAGTATTATAGAAGCTAATTCGAGATCAAGTATACTTTATTTTATCGCAAATGCAACTTTTATTTATAGTGAGGGGTTGTCAGTTTATTGCACGAAAACTATTTGCGTGGGGTGCTTTACTGATCCATTTGTCAATGGAGAATATGCTAGAATATATAGTTAACATATTATAGCTTTGGATCTTTTATAGTTACTATTTTATAGTTTGGACATGCAACTGTGTAGTCTTAAATTTAAATAATACGATACCCGATTTACATTTACAAGAAGACTATCAAAGTTTCAAATAAAAATTAGAATTCTTGTATATATAGATCTTTTGTATTTGTAATTTAAAGATTTAATTACGAATTTTATTTCGATCTTTTTTGTATATAAGAAAAAAGAAACAGAAAATATTTAATAAAAAGTTCAGACTATGCAACTGGTAAACAACTGATATAATCAGGAATTGTTGAGTTTGCCCAATATAGTAGTAGACGATCACGATTTTAACCCGGTACTACTGCAATCTTATTACTTCCCCTTTACATGGGCCCAGGTTGGGCAACTTTAAACTGTTTAATTCTGGAGGATCACACAGACTTTCGAAATCATCTCACGAGTTATAGCGATCAAGGATATGGATTTATTAATAAAATTATTACACGGTCTTCGATCGAACGTTGGGTTACAGCTTCAACAAAGGATTTGGCAGTCATCAGTTGATAACTCTGTTACCAATTTTTGTAACTGCATCATAAGTTTGATGAATTATGGAACATATCATAATTATTACAATTACTACAATCAGGACAATATTCCTGAAAAATATTTATACAGATACTTCTGCATTTTATTTATGGTGAATTATAAATTTTGTACCATTGAGCATTGTCTGGGCAAATTTAGGAACAATAAAAACATATCAATTTTCCAGGATGATCAAAAACCTAAAATTTTTAAATCCTATACTTAAAAGTAACTAAAAAATGGTCTTGATAATCATCGATGGAAATTTGGATAACCGTCCATCCTGAATGGTATTCGAAGAAATTTTTTATTTTATAATATATATTAGGATGGCCCAAATGAAAAAGAAGTTTCTTTGATTTGAGAGAACAGTCCCCAAAAATTTTCCATTTTGTAAAAAAAACAACTTTGAATTTTTCTAAAATATTTTGAATAAGGGATCCCACCTACCAAACTTAAAAAGTCGTATTTTCTCACATGATGGATAAAAAACTTTCATTTTTGCCTAAGAATCGTAAAATGTGGTAGGTATGGATAAAAAAAATGAAAGATTACAGAAAAGTTGAAAAACCACACTCAGGAATTAAAAAAAAAAAATTATGGAAAAAAAAATTAATTTTCGATTACACAGTTTCACATCTTAATATTTTGTTTATTCCCAGGAATATAGTCAAATATATTATTCTACAAATCTTAGATATAAAATAGTTCACATAAAACATCCTCATAGGTCAAACACTGCCCCTTTGAAAATTGTATTGTTAGGTTTGTTATTTAATGTAAAAAAAAACTTCCTATGAAATACGAATAAAGATTAAAGATGGATGAAAAAATATTTAAAATAACATATACTACGTAGATAGTAAATGAAATCATTGAGCTGGAGTAAGTCAACCTTAAACAAAGAAATTCATATTGCATCGTATGACACATTACAAAATAATTGATTTTTCCTAAAAATTGTAAAAAGACGTCAAAGGAGGTAAGGAAATGAAAAATATTTATAAAAAAGTTGAAAAATCACCAGAAAAAAATACCTTTTTATTAACGAAATAAGTAATTTTTACGATTTTTATAAAAAAAATAAAATATTCAAATATTATTTTTATGAATTAAAATACATTTTACAACTACAGGAAAGAAAAACCAAATTGTTCCTCGTCCCTAGTCGGCATTCGAACCCGTTTCAGGGAGCTTATTTAATTACTCGTATAATCTTTATAGTTCAAGCACTTTATCGTCAAAGCCTAAAATTTGCGTAAAGGCACACTGAGGTCGTTCAAAAAAATTGATTTAGAATTCGCAAACAATATTATGCCTAAAAGTAGTGCACTGGGATTCCCATAAAGTGTAATTAATGTGAAATCGATCGATTTAAATCTAGGTAACGCGCGCGAGAAAAATATATTACACCAGAGACTCGATAGATGAACAATCTCGGGGGTTGCCTGAAAATGGCCTTGTTCATATAACGCGTACAGCGAAACGTAAACAGTCAGGGCCGCCTGAACCGTTTCCATAATATTGCGCAATCTACTTGACTAAGTAGTATAGTGCATGCGTCCCTTCAGAGGCGGAGTCGCAACCGTCTCTCGCCCTGCCCCCTGAGAAACTGTGGGGACCAGCAATTCTAGGAATTCATATAACGCGTTCGATCGCGCGTTCAAATAGCGAGTCTCTGGTGTATTATTATTATACCATTAGGCCATTTCCTTTTCGGGGTAGGCGTGAATTGCTTGGTGAGGAAAGGAGTAATGTGAGGTAGGGGGTATAGATTTTTTAGTTTGATCTAGAATTCTTGTGTTATTTATTTAAATAAGACGTTCGTTCCGCAATACTGCTCCAACCCAGGTTGCTGATCAATCTCTCTAGCGATCACCCCAAGTGAAAAGCCTCACAAAATTGTTATGTGTGGTTTCCCACTTGGGCCCATCAGTATCCAAGGTCTTTGTTTCAGGCGTCATTCACTCTATTGTCACTCTGTTTACAAACTATTTGTCGCCACACTTATCTGTCCTGGCATACGCCTCTAGCTTCCTTCACGTCCATGCATTTTTTCATGCAAACTCTAACCACAGATTCTAACCATTCTTTCGGCGGTCTACCTCTGGGCATTCGACTAGATTTACACAAATTAGTATCTGCAGAGTTTTAAAGTTTTTTGGAATTTCAATTTCTTCTACATTTTTGGGGGTTTCTAGAGTATTTTTAATTTTGGCCAGATTTTATGTTACTATTATGCACAAGATAATTATATTTTAATATACACCTGTAATCAATTAGATCTTTTTGAGCCTATGAAAAGGTCGAAAAACATTTTTTTGGCACTTGTAGGCTTTCTTGGGATCAAAATAAACTCACAAATAAGTCAAGATACCTGGGTGATCAAAACTGGAAACAATAAACATTAAATCCAATTTTACTTTAGGTTTGATCATCCAGTATCTTGAATTTTTTGTGAGTTCATTTTGATGCTAAGAAAGCCCTTAAGCGCTGAAATAAATTTTTTAGATGTTTTCATGAGCGACAAAAAATAAAAGTTAATTACAGGGGTGTATTAAAATATAATTATCTCGTACAGAATAGTATCCTGAAATCTGGAAAAAATCGAAAAGACTCTAGATGCCCCCTAAAATGTAAAAAAAATAAAAAGTACGAGCCATTTTTGCAATTTTCCAGGAAAAGTATACGAGATATGAAAAGCACGTTTCAATAAAGTGTTGATATCAAAAAGATAAACAAATCTTTGCAATCCATTTCTTGATAAGACACATATTTTTCGTTTTAATCGTTAAAAACGTTATTAAAAATAAAAAAATACCAATTTTCGGTAAAACTATGCGAGATACGAAAAAAAATTACAAGCCAAAAATTTTTCATTTAATAAAGATCTATAAATTTGTTGTTAATAATTTTTTGATAGAACGCGTCGTTTTTGTTTAAATCGTGAAAAATAACATTACAAATTTAAAAAATAACATTTTTGGATAAACGACATGAAAAAAAGCTATTCACCCCAAAAAAGACCTAAAAATGTTATACAAATTATTTTTTGATCAGATCCGCAGTTTTTGTTTTAATCGTCAAAGAAGCATTAACAAAATTAAATTTCGCGGTTAGCTGCGAATAAAGATTAATACCAAATAAGGAACAAATTTTAAAGTAATAATAAAAATTAAATTTGTATATATAATAATAGATATAATAGAGTTGAACATAATATAAAAAAGTGTGCTTTTCGGACAAATTTTAATCGAGCGCGAAGCACGAGATACGTTATGAGAATGTGTTCGGTAAAGCCGAAGGAGCTTTAACAAAAAAGAAAGTTAAAATCACCAAATTACAGTTGTTGATGTTCTGCTCTTTAATTTTAAAAAGGTATATGCACAAATGTGAGAGAAGTCAAAGACCGAGAGTGTAGCGCGAGGTAAATACATCATCGAGAGCGAAGTGCGAGCGTAACAGACGCGCGCCCGCGGCGCGCCCAAACTTGCAAACGAAGTCACCCGCGCGATGACAATGTATGATTTTTTAACCTATTTGGCTCGCGCGCGTTTTTTAGATTTAAATCAATTGATTTCACATTCATTACACTTCACGGGGGTTCCAATACACTACTTTACGGCATGGTATTGTTTACGATTTCTCAAATAATTTTTTTCGATCCACCCTACTAGACACGGTCCTAGTAATAAGTTTTAAAAGAAGTTAAGATCAATTTTACATTTCCAAAAGAAGAGAAAGAAAATTATTTCAACTTTATTATTTTAAACATTATTTTATGTATCAAGATATAGTTTATAACATATATATGAAAATTTTGTTGAAAAATTATTTGTATTATTGTTTATGATATTTCTATTCACTCAATGAGTAAAATAAATCCATTTTCAAACCTTTCTTCACTATAAATCTCAATCTCAAAAATCGAAAATGCAAATTGTAATTTTTATTACTGTGTCGATAGTGAATACGATTATCATCAGATAAAAGACTGTAATAGCAAATTTTAGAACTAAACTAATATTGATCTAACGAAAAGTTGGGTTACGAATATGAATTGTGGAAGTGACTTGTATAACTGAGATGAAAAAATATTTTAGTTACAGCATCATATCAATCAAAGACGAATTGATATCTTGACGTGCTCAAAAGATATTGACTCAAGAATGTTTATTCGATCCTTATCGCTTTATTCAAAGCTTCATCGGACACTTAATCGTTGTACAACTGTTTAAGTGTACATGTTCCTAGTTTTCTACTGCTTACCTTAGTAGATGATATCCACTTGTGTCAGAGCCGCACATTCGTCGCGTCATCTTCAGAGCTTCAATATTTTTTTTGCAAAGTATAATTTATACTTTAATCGCTTCGTGAATTACGGAAGTGCTTATGCAATAATGAAAGATTTCTCTAGGATTATTTTTCTTTCGAATGAAGTGTCTGTACGTACAACCTGCGAAGATCAGTTATTCAGTAGTTATAGACAAAGTCGACTTTCTTGTGGGGCTTATCGATAGACAACAAAGTGAAATTGCGAAAGTAAAGCAGTTTCGCTAACAATCTAACGTATCTGTCCATGAACTCTTCTGGTTACCCATAATTCACGAGTAGTCCAATGCATCGATCAAGGACTATTCCTCGATAGTTCCGTTAAGAACAGTAAACATTTTTACTTCTTTAAGCTTCGTTTACGAGAAGCATTTGTGCTTGTCAAACATGATTACCTTTAGTCGAACGTGTATTAATGATTCAAATTGAGAAAAAATCTAAGGAGAAATCGGAGTGACTATCAAGATTTTCTTCCGGTTTACGCGAAATTATAAATATTTAAAAGGATTTCTTGCCGTAGTAAGAAGATTAGTAAGAAATTTCTGAGTTGTCTTTTAGATTAAATATTATTGGAAGTTCTATCAAATATTTAAATAATCGGGATTCATTCCATTAATAATTTACAAAAAAATGGAAGTTTTAAGATTATTGAAATATTCTCTAAGAAATTTGACTCTTGATCTTGCTATATAAGAAAAACAGGTTAAACTCCGTATGAAAAAAATAATAAATGTTAATCAGATGCTTTAAAGTGGGACGATAGTACAGAAAATTTCACATAGTTTAAAAAAATTACATACAAATTCCAGAGAATTTCTCAGAAGACAAATGTTTTTTACATAAAGATCTCAGAAGATTTTGATAGACATTGATATATTCCGAAAGATTTCAGAAGCTTAGATTTAAGTGGTTGACCAATTTTATAACATTACCATTAATATTGTTATAAAATATGTATTAAGTTCTTTAGGATATTTCAGACAATTATAAATTTTTTGCACATTATATAAACCTAAAATATTTTATTAGATTTCAAAAGATTATAAAATATTTCAGAAGACATCGGAAGATTCTAAATATTGTTGAAATACTTTAAAATATGATTTAAATTTATTCCGCACATTTTAAGAGACTTTTAAAAGATGTTAGTAGAATAAGCAAATTTGTAGAAAATGTCCGCTTGGACATGACATTTTTAAAGGTCGTTCAATTAAGTTAAGCTGCGCTTGTCTCGGTAATACTCGGATGGAGGCAATTGTACTGAATTGCAATAATAGTTTACCAAATTTATTTAAATTATTCAAGTTTGTTCATTTCAATTTAATAGGTATTAACAAAATTTTAATTGCTTCAAATTAGTACTTGCTTCCCTTTTTTTAAATTTAAAGGCTTTAAATTGATAATGTTCCTTTAAATTTAGAGATCTTAGAATTTGAATTCCTTTAAATAAAGATCCCTTATAAACTTAATAGATTTATTAATTAGCCTCTTGAAAATGTCAAGCTTTTAAATCCAATAATTAATTGATTCTTTGGTAATTGAAATATTTTAAGTTCCAAGGACTCTTTCAAGACTTAAAAAGTAGTATTATTCTGATTTTGCTGATGTATACAATGTACTGTTCATATGTTTTATTAAATTATTTGAATCCATAATATAAAAATATTTTTTGTAATGTGTTTATTGTTCAATCTTTATATTTTAAATTTTACTGTGCTACTCCTAACCAACCTATGTGATAGTAATCTAATATAATTTAGAAGATTGTAATTGGAACGGGCTATGATTTGGAGAATTCTAACTTTAAAAAAATATTTACGTTAAAAACATTAAAACCAAATTAAATGATCATTGTCTAAGTTAATCAGTTATTTCAATGTAAGTGTGAAGCCCATAAACGATACTGTTTACTTATTTAAAAGAAATTATTTTGCAAACAAATAAAAATGTCCTGAGATTTGCCAATTAACAAAAATCATTATTTAAATGTATCATTCAGTATCAAAGGATCATTCCATCCAGGATCTTCCTTGGGAACTCCATAATCTTATACAGAGTGTATACAAATCCCCTTCTACTTCGGAAGAGGCGCTTTCCTGCTCGCGTATAAAACCAGTGAAAGCATCTGGCAGCCCTCCAGACTGCTGTACAGTCTGACAGCGTAAAGAACTCTGTCCATATTTGTTATTAGTTTCATTCACCCTTCGTGAATGGTTTTGTGGCCAAATCTTAAGAAAAATTATTTTTCCTCCGGCAGATTTCGCGTGAAATTTCGAAGTTTCGCGTTCGTGAATTTTCCCCGGGTTTAACGGTCGGGAGCTCAGTTAAAATTTTTTTGGTCTTATCGGGATAATAAAGAATAGGAGTGCAAAATGAAGATTTTAATAATTCAGTTATTCGCGGTTATTTCAGTCCTTGGAACACAAGTGTCAGGATATCCACAGGAACGTCTCATGCCAGGTGAGTGTCTGTGCTTTCAATTCGAATTCAAAAATGTATTATAGACTTTACTTTTAAATTCTTGCAGTATTAGGCTTCGAACATCTTTATGACCATTAAAAAAAATGTGGCTGTGATTATGTTAAATTTTCTGTCATAAAAATGAAATTTTTTTATTCCTTACACTTTATGCAATAATTTATCAAGTGAGAGGGCTACCATAATCTAATTATAAAATTAAAGATTTTAGTATGTTGTTTCATGAATGTGAAAATTAATAATTGCGTTGTGGCTTTGAAGTTTTGATTGAAGTGATCATTTTTATGATAAGAATTGTGATTTATAAACTATCGTATAGATTAAACTAAAGTTAATAATAAGTAATGCAAGGGTTATATGCAAGAGGTTAATGAGGGGGGAAAGGCAATACTTGTTTCCTCTGCAAAGATCTCCGGATACTCTAAACTCTAAGTCATTCACTCTCATTGACTTAAAGTTCATGGCTGAGCCTTGCACAACGCAACCGGCAATGTGAGAATTCACTGCACCTTTCGTGTTTTCCGAGATTTTTAGCCCATTTATTCTCAGCATGTCTGAAAAAAAAGAAAATATTACACTTGAATCGTTTGATGTACAGGATTCAGGTTTCACCTTTGCAAGCAATTAAAATAATTTTAATAATTAATCACAACTAACAGATTGCTTAAATGTCTTTGGCTGACTTCAAAAATTATTTGCAATTGTGTAACTAATCCCATCTAATTTTATCAACGCACTGATCATAACCTTGTAGAACAAGTAACTCTTAATCACTTCCTACATTAGTTTCGTATTTTGCACTTTCATTTCGATCGTTAATTATTCAGAGCAGTCAGAACATAATTGCGCATTGAGTCAACGAGATAGAGGAAATATGATACTTCTTATAAGGGACAAAGTACTTTAATGGAAAGTTTAATGGATTCGATTTTCTTTTGCAAGCGTTCATTATTTCTCAAAAGCCGTGATTAGTTTCTTTTCTATCTTTCATTCTCACTCCACTTTTCCTCGGTCTTTACTTCCTCATCGGGACGTTCACTGTCTTCATTCTAAACAATTACTCCACACCCTTCTATCGCCTTCTCTGTCTTTCTTGTTGTGTCTGCAGGTCTGAACTCTAGGGGTAATTTCAGTCCTGTCTGCTCCTTGCGAAAGTAGAACACTTCCTTCTCGTGATGGTAATCTCAATAATCTCCATGGTATAAAAGTCTTCAAAAAGTGATGATATACCGAAAGTGTTACGGACCTTTGCATTAAATTATGGTTATGCATGCATTAATTAAATGAGCGTCCTATTGTGCAAACAAATCTTTTAAAACTTCACGCTCTAGTTTTATTGTTCTGCATACAAAAGTGAATTCAAGTCCAATTTAAAAGTATTAAATGCACGTTAGTACTGACTGCTACACATTGTGTATGTTCTACATATGTGAATGTTTTGCTTCTTTTGAATGGTGTGCATGTTGTGGGTGTTATGAATGTTGTAGGTGTTTTGCATGTTGTGCGTGTTTTGCATGTCGTGCATGTTGGGCATGTTGTGAATGTTAGGCATGTATGAATGTTATGCATGTAGAGAATTATAGGAATTTTTTGCACATTGTACATGTTTTGCATGTTGTGAATAGCATTGGAATTATGCGAACATGAGGTGACTAGATATAAAAGTTTTTATCCAACTGGTGGTGTGAACCAAGGCCCTGCATGATCCGTGCCAAGTTCTCAGTGATTGCTAGGAATAGGAACACAATAATGAGAAATAAACATCTATCTGTAATTGGTACGCTGAAGGTTAATAATCCATGTGTGGACATCGAATCGATTATCTCTTCATAAATTTAATCCATTCTGTAAGAAAGAGAACACTCTCACAGCATACGTGACAAGTTTCTGCTGAGTCTAGGCGAGATGTCGGCTTTGGTCAATGACACCGTGAACGGACGTCCTTTATTGAGCTATCAGACATTACACAAACAGCATTAATTGGGTCTCGTTAACCACCGCCGACGATCAATTCGAATGTATATCGCGTGCGAATTTCACACCCAAGAATTATTTCATTTGTTCGTTGTGGTACTTCTTCTTATATGGAAAAAAAGATTCATCAATATGCTAGATCACGATCTCCAATTCCACAATAATTTTTAAAACTAGATTAACTAGGAACGGAAAATTTTCTATATAGTTCAATCAAATTACATCATAGATCAAAAGAAGGGTTTAATCGATTTGGTAATTGAAATTGTTCATTTTTCACTTAATGGCATGAGTTTAAGATTGGAAAAATATTCTTAGGTAGTGAAGATGTTTTTTGTTCTAAATTTGCGATAATTGTCTTGGCTGCATTTCAAGTTAGTTTCACTGTAATGACTTAATTGCCTCTGAAGTAGATTCAGACCTCCTCAGGGTGTAAATTCGATGTAAATCATATTCAATTGATTTAAATTCAAATTTAAAAAAATTGAACTAGTTTTCACTAAGGGTTTTCCGATAAAAAAAAGAATGGTCCTCACGTGAGCGAAAATTTTGAAATACGGGATTGCATTTGATATGGATCTGTTAGCGGAAAGGTGTTCGATGAGGTGGAGCAAGAAATATATAATAATTTTATTCCTCTGTGTTGGAAGGACTCACGTGCAGCACGTGATTCCGCACCTTCCTGCACGTGCCGAATAGCAGCACGAGATAGACCATATTGCTCCCGTGAATGGCCGAGTATCAGGTTATACTGTGCAGTTTGTATGTCACAAGGTGAAATAGGCAAATAATAACAGTAAAAGGAAAATATTTTACGCCAACAAAAAATCTTGAGCTAATGGGCCCCAGTTGCATATTTTTCTCACAGGTGGAATAAAAGTTCTCGTGACCTCTGTCTCCATTTATAAACGTATAAATCTCAGTTGAAATGAATCACGTTTATCGAATCAATAAATGTCATTTACTTACATACCAAGATTTCTTAGTGAGTGAGTAGAACAAGATTAATGAACTTTAATAATTTTTTACGAGAAATAATTTAATTATATTTCTTGTTAAAAATTATTATTGTATATTAATATTATTTCTATTAAGGACCGTTCAGGGGGGTGACGCCAGGGGGGTTAACGTTGAATGTGACACCACACATGGAAAATATAAATGTGAATAATAATTTTTTGAAATGCTTGAAAAAATGAAAATTAATTCCGGGGCAAAAGTCGATGCCCCTCACTTCTTTTGATTTCAATTCGGTCAAAAAAATCTCCGAATTGTTTAATAGAAAACATCTGAGAGCTTAAAGTCTTTTGAATTCAACGATATGATCACCTTCATCATAAAAAATGTTTGTCAATTGTTGGAGGGCAAAATATCCCCAAAAAACAGGGGTTTTCGGCCTCCTTTTTCAAGCGCCGCCTTTCAACTGTTCCCAGAAAGCGGTCGACGTTAGGAAAAATCTGAAAAAATTCACAGATATTCTTTCAACATTCCTTAATGCAATACACTTATCAAAATTCTGAAATATTCAATAATTTACTTTTTACGGGGATTTACTTAAAAATACTTAATTTGGAGAATGAATGAAGATTTGAAGCCCTTTAATGGATCCAAATGTGCAGTTTTGTGATGCGAGTATACCATTACCATTAAGCCATTTCCCTTTCGGGGTAGGCGTGACACTACCCGATTCGGGTAGTGTTTCTAGGTTGATAACTTGTAGTAAATAACTACAAGTGTGGGCTCACCACACTCACGATGTGCCAACAGCACTCAGTTTTCTCGAATGGTCACCCATCCAAGTGCTAACCGCGCCCAACGCTGCTTAACTTCAGTGATCTGACGAGAACTGGTTTTTTCAGCGTGGTATGGCTGTTGAGTGCAGTTCAATAATTTAATTTATGATTAAATCATTGTTACGCAATAAATATAATTTTGAATAGTTCTGGCTTTAATTAGTCTTGGCAAGTGGGCGGCACAGCAAGACAAGTGGTAGAAAAAACTACCCTTTGGATGACAATTGTAACTCTGTTGCCACATCTATTCAGGGGAGTCGGCTTGCTTCTGGAGTTATTATTGTCATCGAAAGAGTTCTTTTTTTCTACCACTTGTCTTTCTGTGCCGCCCACGTGCAATTCAGAGATTTTTCTGAACGAATTGCAATCAAAAGAAGTGAGGGGCCTCGTCTTTTGGCCCACACCTTAGCGTTTTTGTTTGACGAGGAAAGCATCTTTATACAGACTTCACACTCTTTCCTCTATTTCCCTCTTCACCCCTTTTTCAAGAATTCCTCTTTTTCCCTCTGCTTTCAACAAATGCTCAATTTTTCTCGATTTCTTCGCTTAAATGTAAACTGATTTAATAGAACCCAATAAGAAAATCCAGCTATTTTTTCTGAAAGTTCTTTTTTTTCAATTGAAAAGTACACTATTACAGGGTGCACAGTCTTCGCATTTTTTTCTTAGTTTCCCCTTTTTCTTGAAATTTCCCTTTTTTCCCCCTATTCTCAAAAAACATCCCCTTTTTGCCCTTTTCTCTTCAAATATACGATAGTTGAAAATACAATATCTGAATTACGCAGAAAATTCTCTGAAATTAGTAAGTGTACACTGTACCCATTATTGAATCATAATTAAAGCAATTACAGAACTTAAATACATTATTTGTGGATAAATAGGTACCTACCTAATATTGAAAAATGGAATATTCCAAATTTATCAACTGCAATGTTAAATGTTCTAACTTGAGCAATTTTTAATTTGATTTTAAGAGTACTGAAGAGTAGGGCGGGGTAAAAATGCTAAAACATTAAATCGTTGGAGCTGAGGGAAAAAAAACTTATGGGTTGACATTCGACAAAAGTGAAAAAAACTTTAAACCAGTAAAATTTAACGATTTCAAATTCGAAATATTTCCTATTAGTTCAAAAATTATGATGAATTTTTTATATTCACAGCTTTTACTAGTGAATAATAATAGAAAAATAAAAAATTTAAAATCAAATGTTTTGCGCAGTAACATTTTTTTTGAAAGTGTGCAAAAACACGTTTTTTTTATTAAGTCATAAGCACACATTTACAAAAAAAGTTTAATATGTCGAATCTGAAATTTATTTAGCTTGAATCAAACAGTTTATCATTTTGCTTTTTCGGAAAAAAACTTTCGTCGTGATTTAGGATTTTTGGCATTTCATATTTTTTTGCGATTTTGGAACGTTATCTACACCACGAACAAAATGTTTCCCATGAATAAAAAATAATAACATGGTTCTTTGGTTCAAGCTGAAGAAATTGCAGGTTCGAATCAATCCAAAAAACATGTTTCTATACATTTTCAAACAATTTTAAATAAGGCAAAAAAAATTTGTTAACTTAAAAATTTTTTTATTGTAAATTTAAAAAAGAGAACAGAAGATCATTTAACGATTTAATTAATGAATTTAATGAACAGAAGATATTAACCGATTTCAAAATTATTTTCTTTATTTGTTTTGTATGTCGGACCACAAATTGTTATCCCTCAGCTCAAACGATTCGATTAATTTTAGCATTTTTACTTCACTCTACTGAAGATTGTAGTTTTAAATTTATATTGAAAGTATTAATTATAGTAAGGAAGAAATTACAAATCTTGGAAAGAAATATTTATGAGAACTATGTTAAACATATCAAAATTGTGTATTAAACTAATTTGATTTTTTTCGGACTTTTTTATATCAATGTGAAAGGATTTCCAACGACCTAAGTGTATCCAATTTTTAAAAATAAATTCTTAAATGGCAGAAATCATTGAAAAATCATAGAAAATGATTTAAAAATATAATATTTCTTATGAAAAATTCGTTTGTGCTTTTCGACATATAAAAATAAATGTTTAATCTTTCCCCTATTTTCCCCTTTTTCGTGAGAAAATCACCCTATTTCCCCTTTTTTGAGCTCCTTGTGTGCTGTGATCCCTGCTATTATATTTTTGGTTCAGAATTCATCTCTTTTAGTTAAAAATTTTACTATTTGGTTGCAGATTTAACTATTTTGTTGAAAATTTGTTTGCTTGTTTGGTTATATATTGATCGTTTTCAGTTGAAAATTCAACTATGAAACTTTGCATTAAAAATTCATCTTTTTTGGTTGCATATTCGACTACTTGGTTGAAAGTTCAACTACTTTGTTAGGCATTCCTCTTTTTGGTTAAAAATCGAACTATTTCGTTGAAAATTCGTTCTTCATTGTTGAAAGTACCTTTTTTTAACTGAAAATTTAACGGTTTCATTATTGGTCAAAAATTTATCCATGTTAATTGAAAATTCAACAATTTGGTGGAAAATTGATGTATTTTGTTGTAAAATCGCCTTTTCTGGTAGAAAATCAATATCTTTGTTTGAAAATTCAATTGTTTGTTTAGAAGATAAAAAACTTTGTTAAAAATTGATTTCATATTTGGTAAGAAATTCTACTGTTTTCTTAAAAATTCGTCTTTTAGGGTCATATTTTCGGGTTAAAATGGAAAATTCAACAGTTTGTAGAAAACTCGTCCTTTGAGATGGAAAATTCAACAGTTTGGCAGAAAATTAAATTTTTTTTCGGCAATTTAACTATTTGGATGAACATTAACTTTTTGTTGAGAATTCAAATATTTTGTAGAAAATTCAACAATTTTGTTAAAAATTCATCGTTTTTGGTTGAAAATTCATCTGTTTTGTAGAATGTTTGTATTTTGGCTTAGAAATTCAAAAATTGGGTAGAAAATTCAAGTATTTGGTTAACAATTGAACTATTTTGTTAAGAATCAACTTTTTGGTTGAAACTTCATATTTTCAGGTTCAAAATTCAACTGTTTTCTAGAGAATTCGCGTTTTTGATTTGAAAGTTAAATAATTTAGTTGAAATTTTTTTCTTTTTTGACTGCAAAGCCTTTCCTGGCTGAAAATTCAACTCTTTTGTTGAAAATTTGTCTGTTTGGTTTGAAAAATAATCTCCTTTGGTAGAAATTGGACCTACTTTGGTTAAAAATTCAACTACTTCGTTAAATTTCTTTGTTAAAAATGCATTTATTTTTAAAGATTTATAATTTTGGTCAAAAATTGAACTGTTTTGTGAAACTTAATCTAATTTGTTTAAAAATTCGACTATTTGGTTGAAAATACGTCCCTTTTGTGTCAAAGTTCAACTTTTTCGTTTTGAATGCAACTGTTTGTTTGATAACTAATTTTTTTAATTCAACTGTTTTCTTGAATATTCAATTATTTTTTGAAAATTAAACTATTCTTTTTGAAAAATTTTTCTTTTTGGATGATTCCAAACCCGGGCAAGTCACACTGCAGCAAATTACTTTTGCGGCAAGTCACATTTTCGGCAAGTTATCTTTCGGCAAGTCACATTGCGGCAACCTCATTTCAAAAAATATAAAGTCCACAAAAAATTGGCGAAAGTGCAGCAATTCACACTTTCAGCAAGTCACAATTGCGACAAGTCACATTTGCGGCAAGCCACACTGCTGTAAGTCACATTGCGGCATCTCTCATTCGGAAAAAATGTGTAGTCCATACAAAATTAACAAAAAGTAGTGGGGGACTTAAATTATTTCAGTGATCAATCACAGCGGTGTTCCCCCACCACTGGACGCAGTGGCGTAGCCAGGATTTCATAAAGGGAGGGATCTGAAAGGCTGAACAAAAAGTACGTTACTACTTACAGGAAAAAATTAGGATAATTTAAGACATAAAATTTATAAATGTCATATTTATCATCCTTGCGGGAAAAATTGTTTTGAAATCATGAAAATGCTACATTATTACGCACATCCATTAAACCTTCCTAACATATTTGCAATTAACCATCAATTAAGACCATATTAGAGCCATTCGCTTCTATATAAGGGGCCAGCCATATTCCACATAGACAGTTATTGGTGGTGGGGGGGGGGAAGTCCATGATTGTTCGTGAGGGGTGCCGGGGGTTCTAGCCGAAATCCACGTGGATGCAGTTTCTCTTCCACCTGCGGATGTCTTTTAAGAAAAAAATGAGAAGATAGAAAACTGGCACCACTTTTTGTTTGGACCTCATTCCTTGTATCATTCGGCTTTTGTTTTCAAGAAAAACCGAATTTTCAGCCAATTCACCGCTCCTTTGGGCTTCCTTGCTTTTGAATACCACAAATATCCAAATTTTCATAAAATATGGAATAAGTCCACGTGGACAGAGGCTTCAGTGAGGGGGCGGCGTAAAAAGGCCACGTTTTTCCACAATTGGGGGGGGGGGATAGTGATAAAAAATTGTCCACGTGCTATATGGACGCCCCTAAAAGTGCGCTCGTTCATTTCAGACCGATTAAAGAAGAATCTGGGGCTTGAAAGGACTTATTGTATTTTATTATATAGTTAAAAGTTTGTCATAAGGACAACCGCAGGATTTCGCGGGGAGCGGGTGCTAATCTGAAAAATTGCACCCGCTCCCAGCGAAACCGCGGTAAAATTTCAGCTGTAACCACGTCTCACGACCGTGAGATAGGTGGTTACGGTCTGCGAGGAATTCAATACGATGATCCGGCAAAAGTCTCGTGCACCCTGAGGACACGGAGCGACCCAAGGACGACCGCCTTCTGAATTTTCCCCGCAAGTGTCTCAGCATTTTGTTGACACGCAGGGATGCTTTTCAGGCTATTAACCAGTGAAACCTTGACACCTCCAAGAGCGCCGATGATCTATAGTCAAGACGATTAGCTTAACAGAACATTCCGGGTATCACCGTCGCAACTCCCTTATAAGGTCTTTATACCTCTCTTTCTTTTCTTTCTCCTCGGCTGTGACGTTTCTGTCAGCTGGTGCCGAAAATTCGATAACGAACATGGTTCTTTTTTCGAAGTCAAGGAGAACTATGTCAGGCCTCGAGTGCGCAACAGAAACTATTGTCGAGAATATGAAGTTCCAGTATATTCGGTACTTCTCATTTTCGACAATTGACTCTATTTCTTTAGGAGCGTTTAGCGGAGAGTTATTTGGGCTAATGTCGTAAGAGTGCTAGAGATGGTAATAAAGCACTCTTAGTGCCGCATTGTGCCTTTGGATGTAGGTCGTTCCCGCATGAGTATATATATATATATATATATATATATATATATATATATATCATAATTATCATGTTATTTCTGTTAAAAAAGTTATTGTTGAAATTTTTACTCAATATTACACCCGCTGTATAATTATACATATATAGTACCGTAAGTGGGCCGTTAAGTAAATATGCCTGTTTTATCGCAGGAGGAGTGTAATAGTATATTATGTACCTAGGAGTGAAATAGTCTCTTTATCCACCGTAATTTTTTGCAAACACGCGAGGATAAAAAGACGTTTCACTCCTTGGTACATACGTTACTGTATGTAAGAAAGGTATGATTTACAAGTTCATCACGTCTAACATTTGAGGTTAGATTGACGCGTTCCATAATCGTACAGGGCCGACAGCGAAGGTGCATACGCAGAGGACTATTATATTACAACGCACATGCGCCGAAAATAAGCTGATAAAACGCGTCAACGATGCCTGCGTTATATAAAATACATTCATTTTGTGACAGGGGTGTCTTCCTGCATTTTTGAAAATTGTTGCTGTACTTCACATTTTTCAAAATGAGAGATGCCACAATGTGACTTGCCGCATTTTTGCCAATTTCTTGTGGACTTCATTTTTTTCGAAATGAGAGTTGTCGCAATGGGACTTGTCGCAAACTTGACTTGCTACAAATATGACTTGCCGGGGGTTGGCATGATTAAACCTATTTTGTTTGAAAATTCGGCCGTTTGGTTCAAAATTCGTCTTTGTAGGTTGAAAAGTCATCTTTCTTGCTGGAAAATGCATCTTTTCGGCTTTAAAAGTTAACTTTCTTCTAAAGTATTCGACTTTTTAGCGTGAAAACTCACCTCTTTCGTTGAAAATTCATCTCTACTGGTAGAAAATGAATCTTTTTTGGTTGAAAATTCAACTATCTTGTTGAAATTGCAATATATTTCAACTTGAAATCTTAAGCGTTTCATATTGAATTTAATATGGTACTTATACATTTATTTTATTTGAAAGAATTTATTTTCATACTATTTTCCTATTTTCGTGAAAATCAACCTATTTTCCCTGTTTTCAGAGTATTTTGAGCTGTATAGTCTGTTAACCTATTATGTTTATATCTTTTTTGTTTTATTTTAGACGTTTATCAAATGAAATCGAAGACCACATTTTGACTAAAAGGGGGGTGGGGTAGGTGTTCGTATTTGTAACGTCCCCCTGGGGAGTTCAAGCTTTGTGATATTATCTTTGACGAAAAAGCGGATGAGTGGAAAAAATGTTTGACATAGCGTGATGTAGTTTCTGAATGTCCCCTTCGGAAAAAATTCGCATTATCCAGTTTGTACTCTTATCCAGTATGTGCCAGTCTCGTCTACAGGAATCCAAAGTTTGCATGAGTTTAATTAGGATTCAAATACATGTATACAAATATATGTCATGAGCAATGAAATATATCATATAAATCCAAATTAGCTTTATGTATTCGACCTTTGCTGATGTGAAATTAGTTCGAGCTTTCAATTTCCTTTCTCTTTTTCCCGGAGAAAATCGATTTTCATCAGCATAAATATGGAAAATGAAATTATTAAATTACATGTTTCGTAATTCATGTTTAGCAAAGTGTGACTCTGGTATGCATTATACCTACCCGTGATATTATAGGCCTACTTGCTTCAATTCACGAGATTAGTCACGTGATGGCCCTGCCAATTAGCTCCATCATCTTCTTTCACTCGGAACATCAACTCCATAAAATCATGTAGACTTGCCTACATAGCGGTTTGCCTTTAGTAGCTATAAGGATTGAAACATTGCCATTGACATTGATTACCAACTCGTGCTGAATAATTAAGAAGGATTTAAAATATACTTTACAAGAATCCATCCCATATCAATACTAAATGCAATGAAATATATGTTTGCAGTGATAATCTTGTATAAGATTCAAGTTTCACATAATTAACATATGAAACACGATATATCCCTATAGTATAATATCGTCACAACTCACGCTGACACTGAGTGGGTATTTAATCACAATTCTTGTTTTCTGTTATCAGATGAAAAGATTGTATCCATTGAAACTAAATGTCAATTAAGGTATAGTGAAGGTTAATTTCCCCCAGAAGAAGAAATGCATCTTTTAAATTAAATTATTAATTGTCCTAAGTAAGATAAATTAATGAAAATCCTCTCTTGTATTTTTTCCTATTTGGACTTCTAAACGATAGAAAAAAAACTTGGTACTTTAGTATTGACTTGTTTCATACCTGATATTTTTCGTTGGACTTTATTCGGAATCCCAATGGGAATTTTATTACTAAAAACTCATTTCAGTTTAGATAAGGTTATCTGTAAATTGGACTGAATGAGTTCATATTCATTTTATTTATTTAGGAGAAATAATAATTGAATAAAAAAATAGCATGCATATAATTCTTTTCTGGAAAATATAATTTTTAAATTAACCAACTCTCACTTTCTAGCTTATCGTTTTCATATCTTGCAATCTTTGACTACTTTCTAGTCTGAAGTTGCGGTGCCATTGACATTGATAAGTGTGATGCTTGAGAAATTTCTAATGGAAATACAAAATCGTTCAATGGAGCAGAGCAATAAACGTCAATTAATTTCTCCCTAAACTGTAGAACTAGCCTGAGGAACGTGAGAATTTCAGCGACCATTTTGCACTCTTCTTAATTGCACTCAATCAGCCCGGATAGGTGTAAAGGGAATGGACTTGATAGTTCAAACAGTTTCTGTCATTGACACTGATACAGTCATCGTGACACGTGATTTGCCAGAGAATAAGACAGTACGTTCACTAGTATAATCTGTGACTTATTGCTTGCCGATTGATAGTGTTTTTTCGATTTTTTTATTAAACCTGACTTGGTTATCCCGGTTAAACTGATCCGTGGTATTTGCACTATAACTGGGGCGGATAATAAGTAAGGTGATTCGAACGGTCGAACGCACCTTTAACCGAGGTTGTTTTGTACGAAGTCCTTTGGTGAACCTGTAATTGCGTTTCTAATTTATGTTCGGATCGTTAGCGCGAACTTTAAAATGCAGGAAAATAAAGGGTTGTGAAAGTAGTTTCAAAGATTTAAAGTGGTTATTAACGAACGAATAATCATCTTACAATAAATATTAAAGGAACATGTGTCAGTCAAATTCTACATTCGAACACAAAGAAGGTTTGCAATCTTTAAAAAATTATGTTTGCTTTTAGAAATCCCAAGAATTTCCTAATGAAATTGGTAATAAGAACTCTTTACTTTCGTGATCATTAATTTTCATTTGTTACCAACAATTTTCTTCTCGTGAAATTGGATTACAGCTTTAATTACTCGTGAATTACATTTTTAAGCGTAAACTTAATTTCATGGTTGATTAAATCACTTATAGTTTACAAAGAATTAGACAACGGTGGAATTGATTCTGCTATGAGAATTACATTAGAATAATAACAAAACACAATGTTTTGAATTCTGTTTGCAAACGGCCTTGTAACGATGCTGTACAACTGTTGCGCATACTGGTCATGCAAGAAATTATCGCACCGAGTACACTGACCGAAAGAATAAGTACATGTTATTATTTCATTGTCTGCCACTTGAAGTTTCAGATTACCTATGATTTTTCTTCTTTAACTTTCATTCTCGTAGAAATTAAAAAAGGGGAATGAATGTGGAATAAATAGGTCTAAACGTGTCAACTTTCAAACAGCGCTCGTTATGTGCTTTTAATGCTAACAGAAAATAAAACTCTTTAAATATTCAGTGCTAAGTTTTATGTGACACTGAAAAAATGAATTGTTGAAGCCGTATAAAATTTACGCCAGCAATAAAAAATTGTATGTCAGGGCAAATTCTTACTCTCTTAACTTGGTGCACATTCTAATTAATACTTTCAAAGGAAAAGTATTTCACCAAATTTTTTCAGATATTAACGATTCTGTCTTTTCCTTCAGTTTCGTTCCAGTGACATAAATCTTGAACAGAGTTAAAAACTCGACGTTTCTTAAAGCTCGTTACTTTCCTAATTCTTAATTACGAGTTTATTTCACGAACCAGTTCCAAATCTTGTTAGGAGATTAACTGAATATCCTAGAAGTAGAATTTTAACAGGTGGTGAAGAAATCGCCTATAATTGATAGTAAATCGAAAAGTACTCGCGGCTCTTTAACTGTTTTATGTATTTATGAATCCCACATGTGGCAACATCGAACTCTCATAGGCACGCGACACTTCCGCATTGAGGTTTTCGTGGCGTTTATTATCGTCGTATGGAGCACTTTAAAATGCGCGGGAGCACGGCAACTGTTTTGATTTAAACATCAGCTTTCTACACGATCGACTGTCGATTAGAAGTAGGCGCGATACGCCTAGTCCGCAGATCTGGCAGTGGAAGGATTTGCAGGCGACTCGAATATGTTAATGATCCGATATTATAAGGTGGCCCCAGAGGACCCAGCGGTTCACTTTATTCGAGCAATTAACATTGTTGAGCTGTCTGCTATTACCCACGCTGATTTATAGTTCCATTTGGAGATAAGAAGAAAAAGGGGCTTACGGTTTCAAGTCCTTTCCTGGTTTCCTTGGTTTTTAATCCTTCCTCTGACCCTATCCGTCTGGCGCACATTCTTCAGCGCCAATTATTGGGCTACGTAGAAGCCCGAAGCTGGAGTTTGTCTTTCTTGGGCTAGTTTTTGCATCTCTGTGAGTTGTATTTTTAAATCTGATGGTCTACAAAAAGAGTATGATAAAGTTCGTTGCTGAAAACTAGAAGGGAAACGGTACCTGGTGGTGGTAGGAGACAAAAAAAAACTTTTCTAAAATCAGATGATAAATTTAAAAGAAAAACGACCTGCCTCAGACCATCTAAATTTTGTATTTTCTCTCCCAGACGAGTAGAGAAAAAAGAGGCTAACATCATTCTGTATCCATGCCTCTAATTGATGTGCAAAGTACTTCAATCCAGCAGACTGTGCGGGAATAATATTGGCGAATGCGCACTTTGAAACACATCAGATTTTCGAATCGAAACAATGTATGTGCATGCGCACTCTAGAGATAAGTTCCTCTGCACACGTCAAGATAAAAACATTCTTAAAAATTCTTTTGAAAATATATACACAAATTTAGCCGCGAGTGTGACACTGGCAGCATCTCACACTCGTCGGCAATTGCCTATTTTGCGCACTTGTGTCACTAATGGATATTTTATGTTTATGTAATCCTAAAGAATATTAATATGTGCCTTCCTTTAAGTACATAAATTATTATTGTAGTTCATTACAGTACGTTTTTTCAAGAATTTCACGACGCTTTCAATTTTGTTCACTTTTGTAGCTCTGAACTATTGAAATATTTTGTTTAATCTGAAATCTTTAATAATATTCATAACTGCATGCCTAGAAATACAAAAGTTTTCGTAGATTATTATCATTTTAGCATATTAATTAATTTTTTTTTCAAAAATTTGGATGAACTTTTTCTAAGGATTTTTTTTCATTTAAAGCTCAGACTAATGAAACAATTTTTTAAATAGTATTCTTTAAGGATATCAATGAAAGCATTCACCGATGTATAAAAGTGTCTCTAAATTATTATTTTAGCTCATTAGTAAGTATTTTTTCAAAAATTTGATATTCTGTATTCATTGTTTAGTTTTGAACTTACAGGTTAATGAAATAATTTTTGTAGGCTGTCATATTTGGGGTATTTGTCAAGCGTACCCGCCTAAAAATTTGTCTTAGATTTTCTTGAAATTCTCCTAAGTTGTAGTCCTAGTGGAGTACGTTATTCAATTAATAATAACTTCAGCTAAAGTTGATCAATTTCACTTTTATATCAGTGTTTCATAGAAGCTTTTAACTGGAATTTACGGTAAAATTAATTATTTTAAAATAAAAAAAATTTGCCCGCCGCGCAGGCATATGCATATATCGCGCTTCGCGATCAGTCTTTGTATTTCCCCCACATTGATGACAAATTTGAATGAGTTTTCACTCTTCTTTGGAAGAGCAACTTTTGTTCATTCATTTTTTTCATAGCTTGTGTCGTTTGTCCAAAATTTAATTTTTTATTTTTAATGTTCTTTTTTTACGAATAAAATAAAAAACTACGCATCCTATATAAAAAAATTATCAGTAACAAATTTGTAGATCTTTTTTGGGTGTACATTTTTTGTTGATTCAGTTTTTTTCGTATCTGGCATCGTTTGACCGCAAAATGGAATTTTTGATTATTTTTTGTGCAATCAAAATTTGAATTTTCGATTTTTCAGAAAAATTCAAAAAGTTGTTATGATAATCTGGTAGGGCTTTCAAAAAGCAACGTTTTTCTTCTCCTGACTTTTTTTCATATGGTTCGTTGTTTGTCTCAAAATGTTCATTTTCGTTTGTTTTTTTGGATTTTGAAAATGCTGTAACTCTGATAATTTTCTTTCCATCGAAAAAAGTCATGAGGTTAGACTAACCAGAATTATGGTTGAATTAACCAGAATTTCTGGTTAATTTAACCAGAATTCTGGTTGATATAACCAGACATTTTTTTGAGTGTATGAATAGCCGTACATAGCATTTTTGAATCTTGAAAAAATTGTCTCAAAAATTTTGAAAATGCTCTAACTTTTTGAATTTTCATCCAAATTGGCTGGTTAACGAACTCGATCTTTCTTTTTGTTCCTTGAAACTGTGTGCCCAATTGCATCTGAATTCGATTAGTCTTTCAAAATTTATCCGGTATATACTTGACGAAAACAACGCCAACGCCAACGCCAACGCCAACGCCAACGCCAACGCCAACGCCAACGCCAACGCCAACGCCAACGCCGACGACGACGACGACGACGACGACAGACAGCCACCATCGTAAAACTGGTTTTTTCAGTTTTCACACAAAAACAATACCTTTCTTATTATGATGAGAATGTAAAAATCATTTCACGCTCATTTTTCGATTTTAAACATATTTTTGAGTTTTCCTCCAAATGCGGCCGCTTACATTTTTTTGAAAATATTAAAAAAAGCTTGATTCTTTCCCTTGAAAATCACCTAGGGTAGAAAGTGGGGATAAGATTTCTATTGGACATAAAGGAGGTTTTTTTAGGTCTGGCTGCAGCGCCGCGAACTGCTGCAGTGTAACTAGAAGCACCTCGTAGGTCTTATTGTGTCCATTAAGAATATTATAATATGACTGTAGTTATTGAATATTTCTTGAACACCAAATATTTTTTAATTTTTAATAGTGATTTAAAGCTGAAAATAATTTTTAAATTTGATTAATTCGGGGTGCTTTTTGGTGTCAGTCCCCTCGCCTCTCATATCGATGATTGAGTAGAGTGATGACTGCACTTGACTACACGGGATCATACACGAGGGATAGAAATGCAAACTCTGGCATTTCCTTCCTGCATTCTACACATAGTTTCGCATCGGCGTGTATGCTTGGATATTTATTTTTAAGAGTGGTAGAAATTATTCTTAAATTAAGTAGTTTCTTTTTTTGCCCAGACTTGAAAAAAGGATCGAATCAGCGATGACCCAAGCTTCTTTTTCTCAGCATGATTAAACTGATTAAAAATAATGTATCTAAATAATATCTAACTAATGAATATCTAACTAATGAAATTTATATAACCACTCAAGAGGAAATTCAACAAATTCAGTAAGCTCAATCCATATTGAGACTGATTCGGATCTTTTCAAGAAATATTATTTCTGAAAACAAAATTTTCTTTCTTTTGACTATTTGAATTGATCAATGCATTCGCAGTTTACATAAGAATCCATTTCTATGTAAACATTAATGAATAATAAAAATGATAATAATTACAAACCTGCCGTATACTTCAACCGAAAATTGCCAAGGCTAAATCTCATAAAAGATCATTTCTATTGTGAGAATACATTTTCATATAGCGGCAAACACAGGACTAAAGGTCTCTCATTTTTTTCTAGTAAGGGCATTCCAAACAAGTGAAGAACCCGTAACTTCTGTAACTGAAAATTTCGATAGCTCGCCAAATTTCAAGATATCGTCTGATTCGTATGTAAATTGGCACAGTGGGGTTTTCGAGGCATCTGCTTTGAAATTCAATGTCAATACGTTAAAATGAAAATGAAACATCCGATACGGTGAACATAATTTTGAAACTCTTACAGATTTGCATCGAAGTTGGTACATACGGGTTTTCGAGGTCGCTAATTTCAAATTTAATGTTACAATTTCTGTATTAAAAATCAATACAAAAATGAAAAAATATGTTTAAAAAACTTTGAATAACTACACTCATATTATAATAATATTATTAATGGACACAATAAAACCTACGAGGTGTTTAGTTACACTATAGCAGTTCGCGGAGCAGCAACCGGGTGCAAGAACCCTCTTTTGAGTCCAATAGCAATATTATAGCCACTTTCTACCCTAGGTGCTTTCCAAGGGAAAAAATCAAGCTTTTTAAACAAATATTTTCAAAAAATTCAAGGTACCGCATTTGAAGAAAAACTCAAAAATATGTTTCAAATCGAAAAATAAGCATGAAATGATTTTCTATCCCAAAATCATTATTTTTATCGTAAATCTTATTCAAAAACGTTCGGAAAACACTTTTATAAAAGTTGAATTGATCAATTTAGCAGAAGTTATAATTAATTGAATAACGGCGCGCGCAGGGTCGCATTTAGGGTTGTGGGGGCCCTTGGGGCGGTTAAAATGTGGGGGTCACTAGGACTACAACTTTGAGAAATTTCGAGAAAATAGAAGACACCAAATTTTGAGGGGGATACGCTTGACAAATTTTGCCCCATTTGTGAATATCAATGATTGCAAATAGAGATATAAAAATATAATAAGATTTCATTTATTCGTATATTTTATTGACTTCACTTAAGACAACATTTTTTCATTCTGTATATTTAAAGAACCAAGTTCTAATTTTTTCGGGGGAAACCATTTAACTAGGATATTCTTTCTGAATTTAGGTTATTGTTGAGCTAATAAAAACATTATAAGAAATTCCGAGTGTCAAAGATTTTTCACTACATGTTAATAGATGCTCAATAAGGTAAACTGCACAATGATTGGCCACTTCAAGAATTTTTCTAGTTTAACAATTTGTAAAAAACACTATAAGCATTGAACGAAATTCTGAAATACACAGATAGCTAATCAATTTTATAAAGATTTAAATTACCATAGTAAGTTAAGCGTTAAAAGTAGTAAATAATTTAAATTTAAAGTAATCAACAATAATGTCAAAAAACACAATGATTGGCCAAGACGACATAGTGATTAGCATAGTCCAATGTTTGTATGATTAGCCACTGAAATGTGATGAAATACAGTCATTGGCCACCCTGTTGGCCACATCTGGTTATAAATTACTGCTTTTGAAAGCACAGTGTTTAGCCACTAAATTGTATTATGATTTTTTGTTGTGTCATGTGAATAAGTTTTCCATTTGATTCAGATATGGAAAAATATTAATAATGAAAAATCCACATAACTTTCTCAGAACTCGTCAGAATCTTTTGTTCTTTGAGTACCCGTAACATTCTTTCAAAGTCCAAAAAGTAGGACCAAATAAATTTTCAAATTTTTGAAATTTTCTAAATGACGGTTTGCAAATGTCCCCCTATGTAGGTAATTGCAATGAGAAACTTCAATTGGCGTGCAGCACTGGTTTATATTAACCAATTAAACTGCAATTTAAAACACATCATTTTTATGTCCAAAAATTTGAAATTTAGAAACAAATTGTAAGGGAGACTTGCATATCCTTGAAGACTGAACTTTTAAAACTTGATGCGATACTTGTATCTCCCTATATAAATTTGAACTTCTTGTTATTGTTATTTTAAATGATCGATTTGTTGAACCGAGACGAAATATTAATATCGATAAGTCGCAATGAAGAATTTTTCTAATTTATCGAAAATTATTTCTCTTCACGACTCAATAATTATTAAAATCCTATCCTATTATAGCACATTCTAATTATTAGATAGAAGTAAAATAATTAGGCTTGCATTTAACAAGCATTAAAGTAATTAAAACCATTTTCGATTTCATAATTCTGAGTCTCGTTCTATTTCCAACAAAGCGAGCTAAGCTGAAAATTATTTAAAACCCTGGGCGAAGAATCTAGAACGCTAAAGCGGTTTGGCAGTAATGAAAATTCTATTGCCAATGTTGACTAGTCCTTGAAAGAGGGTCCACAATTGAGAAATTATAAGCTTGGGTATTCACATTCGCTCGTAACTTTTCATGCTTCAACCTTAGGCTTACGTGATTTGCAATTAGAAGGGTAATGTTGATAATAGACACTTTCGTAATTTACGTTCTTACCACTGCTTGAAAATTTAAAGCAGGTCGAACTTGGAACCAAATTGTTAGAATTAGTATAGAGACTTTGCCATCAAGATACGTGAAGTTATAACTATATGGAATTCATGACGAATGCTTCGTTTTGAAAGCTTAATTCCTATTTTTTCCTATAATTGAATAGAAGGTAGGAGGCTAATATGTAAATATGTGTAGGTTGGTAAGGGTGTGGAAATACGTCGTTTGAGGTACATATAAGAGAGGTGAATGCGGGACAAGGGTGTGCGTAGGTGGCGTAGAATTGGGTTTAGATTAATAGGGTTTATGAACGAACAATAAAGTTTACAGATCAAGCTAGGCATGCATACCAGTGGGTTTGAAAGTTCACTTCTTAATTATAATTGATTATTTCTAATAATAAGGGATCGGGAGAGAGAGTCAAACAGAAGCAGTTAGGCTACCATTATTATTTAACAACAAAAAGTCAATTTTGCAATGGTAGTGAATTTAATTTAAAGATCATAAGAGTGAGTGGCAAGGTCTGAGCTTGTAGTTGCTGATACTATTTCTCTTAAATTGACGATATTACTACTCATGCCTGTCGACATTAAATTGTTAGGTATGAAATGCGCTACCAAGATTGCCATTATACTCGGTAACTAAGCCAATCCGAATCTAAAAAGACATACTATAAATTAGGTTAACTGTCAGTGGAATATATCGTTTATACGAGATATTGTCGCTTCAGGTAATTTGCTTCCATTTGAAGATCTCGTTTTCCTTATATCGATAATCCAATTTTTTGCCTTTTTCAAAAATTTTGTTGTAACACAAAAACAAATGAAGGCTCAATGAAAATGTGTATTGTTCAAAATGAGATGCGACAAATTTTACCTATGTTCTAGAATCTTAAAAGTTTTTATTTAAACATATCCGTCCAGAAACCTTATATACCTTTCAATCAATATTTTCCCATTGAAATTCTACTGACGTCCTATGTCTCGAGATCTCGAAAACATCTATCAATTCTAAAAATCTGATACTTTCTCTATCAACAGCTTTTTGCTAAAACTCCATCAAAACTTATCCGCACCAGACACGTTTCAAAACCTATTTTCCAGAATCTGGAAAATTTTTATCGAATTATACTCGTCGAAAAATCTTCTACCAAGATATTATCATTATATTATCATTCTAATTCTATCAAATCTTGTGCAATAAGAAAATTTTGATAGAAAAGCTTAACATTTCTTGACGGATACAATTTTATAGAAATTTCCGACATTTTGATACGTAGGATTTGATAAAAGGCTGGATTGGATAAGACTTGATAGAAATTCAATGAGAAGCTATTGGTGGAAAAGTGTAAGATTTGGATAGAAAAGTGTAAGATTTCTCGACTGATATAAAAACTTTCAAGATTCTCGAATATAGGATTTGATATATGTCCTGTGCCAATAAGATTTAATAGAATTTTAATGAGACACTATTGATGTAAAAATGTAATATTTCTCCATAGTTAAAATTTTATCAAAATTTTCGAAATTTTAAAAGATAGGTTTCGATATAAGTTCTGTATGGATAAGATTTGATAAAGTTTCAATGAGAAACTGTTGATAGAGAAGTATATAATTTTGCAACATTTGGTAGAAATATCCAATATTTTGGAACATATGCTTTGATACAAAATTGTTGCCGTTAAGATTTGATAGAGTTTCAATAAGATGTGGTTGGTAGAAAAGTACAAGATTTATGTTTGAATAGAATTTGATAAAAAATTTGCGCATTTCGAAACATAGGATTTGATTCAAGTTTTGTGCCGATGAGATTTTATAGAGTCTTAATGGACCTTCTTATCTCGAATACAGATATACTAGTGCCGCCATGACACTTTCTGAAAATTTGAAAAAATCGGGCATTTTCTGCTAATAACATGTGTCTTGTATGTATATTTATTCAAAAGTTGTTTCAACAAAATAATATGTATCACGCGTAAATTTAGTTTAAAATAAATTTCGAAGCTCAGTGAACAATTATGATATTTAATCAGGAATAACTACACTAAAGTTTCATTTTGTGAAATTGAAATTGTGTTTTCGCACAATTATCACTTTTGCACACCTTGTTTTTAAATACAGGTACAACATTTAACCCTATATAAGATTTGCTCACTTTCATTATTCACATTTTATCAAAATAATTTTTGAATAATATTTATTTACACATCTCAATTAATTCGGATACAGATATGCCCGACAATTCACCGGAACTTCGAATATTAATCGCGCAGTCGTGGCCAAAAAATATTCAAGATAAAAGGTCTATAAGAAACTGTTGATAGAGAAGTATACGATTTCTCAACAGATAGAATTTAATTAAATTTCACTTCTTGATCGGTTTTGATAGAAATTTCCCTAAATGTATAGAATTTGATTTAATTTCATGTTTTCTCTGGATAGAGAGTCTATCAAATCCTATAATTTTCTATATTTTTTTAGCAGGTTCTTAATTGTACATCTATGATCTGGACTCCCTATCATCAGTGCTTTTGTTTCACCAGTTTTTCTCTCCATCTGCAATATAATTTCGAACCGGTGATTAACCTCGAGGAATTTAAGACTCATGTTAAAAATTGCTGCAAAAAATGCACATTAATACGCATATGGTTTTATGGGACTTTTGTTTCTAAGAGCATTGCGTGCAAGCCCCTTAATTGCATGATGCATTTGCAACAAGTAGTTGAATTCAGCTTTTCAGCAAGTACTGCTATGCTACCGTCGCATAAGTGTACATATTATGATGGTGAACTTGTGCGTGGCTCTTTATAATGTTTCCGTGTGTTTATCCGTGTAGATTGTACATTATACAATGTACGTACAACTGCGGACGTTAACTCTCGTGCTGCATTTAACGCCGCGGTTTAATTCACGTGCCCGAGAGCGTGGTCGTTGGTGCACTGTCCGGTGCACGTGACACTGCACGCTTCTCGGCTGGGTCACGTGTAAACATACCGTGCTATTTATACAGATATATGTATAGTTGTATACCAATATAAAGGGAGAGACCTGCATGTTGGTTCTCCTCTCTCTTGCAGTAAGAGAGGAGAATGTACGAAGCTGCATAGTTGCGTGTCTGCAACAATCTAGGGTCAATATATGTGAGTCTACCTACACAGGTGAATTGTTTATTTGACCTAGTTCGGATTGCCATCGGCTAGCACGTGACGAATTTTTCAGTATCCTATTTCCTGTTGCAGAAGGTGTCAATGAGATAAATCTCTATGCAGATATAAAGTATATAACACGAACTTAGAGGTAAATAAGATTTTGGATGTCGTTCTTCAATAAAGAGAACATGTACCTTCTTAGATTTACATCCAGAGTCTTGACAGTTTTATACGAATACATGAGCAATCAATTGCAATTAAAGAGCACTTAAGTAATCCGATCTTCGTTCATGAAGATATCCACACTGTAAAAAGTTCCAAGTAATTTTCCCACAACAATCATAGGACATAAAAATAGCAGTGATCTTTGTGGGAAATTTACAAAAAAGTTTTAAGGTTCAGACAAGGAACAGTGTAAAATTACACGAAAAGAAAACACAATATTCTGCAATTTCCCTCAAATGTTTTAAATTTTCATCGATTTTTGCGGTAAAATTACTATAATTCTTGATGTAAATTACCCACAAAGATCACTGATATTTTTATGTCTTATGATTGTTGTGGGAAAATTACACGTTTATAGTCAATTTCACACAGTTATGGGAAAATTCCTTTAGAAATCCGTTTAAATTTATGATAAACGTTTAATTTTCCCACATAAATCATAGGAAAAATTTCAGTAAGAAAATGTATTTTTCATTCACATGTTGTGCAGTGCACCCTTTTCTCCAACTTGTGAAGCTGTTTGAATAGTTAACCGTCACACTTTGATATAGAAAAATCTAAAAAAAGAATGAGGACAAAATGAAGCCAACGCACTTTATTATTAAAAACTGTGTTCTTGTAATTATGCAGAACTTCAGTAAGTATCACTTGCCCTTATGCGTCCAAATTACGATCAGACCAATTAGAGAAAGAAAAAAATCTGAATAAATTAATACGTTAGAATACATTACATTTTTTTCAGTCTTTTCATGTAGAAGCAGACAACTTATGGTTCTATGCTGTGCATTTTGACCATTTAAGTAAAGACTGATTAACCAAGCTGTCCTAGTAACCTCTGAGAGAAACTAACAATCGCTCGTTAGTCCACATTAAACCTCCCGGAAATACCGTAAATCGTGCTACAATTTACACAAATGAGATAAACACAATTTCTTCTTTCGAAACATTCAACTATCTCCGACCTCATTAGGTTACAATTTAACACATGATAGTTTTGGTATTCGCATAAGTCCGAAATCAATGTTAGTATCGATTGTACAGTCAATCGGAACTTTATACGAAACCTCGGATGTCTAGTTCGAAAGACTTTTCAACGGACCAATTATCTTTCTGCATAAATAGTATTGTGCTTTTCGCTGCGGGCGATTGAAATACACATAATTAGTGTAACAGAGTAAAAGACTAGAGTGACATTGATGCTTTACGATACATCCAAAGAGGTGTGTCGTTTTTTTCAAATAAAAGTTGACATCAATATATATACTGTACTTTCGCCTTTGAGCAAAAATGCAAGTAGAATATATTGTTGATAATAATGCATGAGTTGCTAGTAGATTAACATATATATGTTGAGCATAAATAGTTATAAATGGCATTTCCAGTAGAAGTTAAAGAAGTAATGTCAATCAGCATAAAACAATAATTAACAACGAGAATTAAATTGCAGTTTATTCCTATCGCCCGAAAAATTAATCAGTACCCAGCTGAGTTCGAGAAGGTCTAACAAGCATATATAGTTATTTGATTGCTCAAGCTTCATGTTTTTCCTTTTCTTGATTATTTGATGGTTCCCTCTCTATTTTATTTTTATCGTGAGTAAAATAACAAGGAAATTTAACTCGTCACACTTCCAGCCCTTTCTTGTTTCGTAATTTCATATCGTTAATTTCTAAAAGCCAGCAGTAAGTTCTATCTCTATGTGTAAGTTATTACACCGGTGAAATGCAATTCAATTCGAACACGGTATTCCTTGTCGAAAGGATGTATCTATTCCACATCTTTATTAGTAGGAATTATCCACTTCGAAAGGTTATCTAACACAACTATTGTAATATATTTTAAATCTTGAGATCATGGGATATACTTCCGAAAAGGTCACGCGCAAGAATATTGACTTGATACTTGTCCTATGGGTTCCTTTTGCATCCCAGTTTAAAGTCCTAAAATATTTTTGGCACATATCAATATAAAAATATTGATCTGAGATAAAAATGTTGTCTCATCAAAATGAATTTTTTACACACTTTTTCCCAAAAATTAATATTTTTGAAGAAAAAGGACAAGAATTAATTTTTAGATTTTTCTTTGAAAAATTTATCAAACTTTGTAAAATAATTAATAATTTGAAAATGTGGAGCTTGAAAATGGACGAGAAATGAGTTGATTCATATTCTCAAGTGCAAAAGGGCTGTGGCATATACCCGCTCCCCCTACTCAAACCCCTTTTCGAGGGGCCACAAAAAAATATGCGTCCTAGTGTTGGGCATTTGCAAGCAGGGATATACTTTTTAAAAAAAACTTCCCTGATTTAAAATGCCCAACACTAGGACGCGTGGTCTTTCTGGGCCCCTGGAAAAGTGTTTTGGCGAGAGTTGGGTGAGAAAGTGTGGGGTATATCCCCCCAAATAATTTCGAACACTGGTATCGGAAGTTTGTAAACTTTTTGTAACAAAAAATCTAACAATGCATGTTTTTCGTTTTCTTTGAAAAATATTATTTTAGAGAAAAAGTGTTATTGAAAAAATAGAAATGTCTCAAAAATTCTTTTAAGAAATTTAACTGGGATAGAAAAGGAACCCATGCGCTAAGTATCAAGTCAATATTCTTAGGTGACTTTTTCGGAAGTGTACCCAGATCGTGCTTTAAACTTCTCTGCAACATTATATGGAATTGCATATATCATTAGGCCGTGTCTACGTGTACCAAAATTTCCGGTAAAAGAAGCGAGATTTTTTCGGTACGAATAGGGGGGAGCTGAAGAAGGGGCTATTTGTACTGAAATTTCGGTACGTATAGTTGGAGTATAGCTGTTTTAAATTTGATGCGTTCAAGTTTTAAAGATTCAAGGCTGACAATTTTTTTGTATTTAATAAATGATTTTAATTAAAATCGTTTGAAATAATTCATTTGTTTTGAACTTCAAATTGTACATCATCCGCTTTAAAATTGAACCCGCTTCATTTTAATTGACAAATTAAAACGTTCAAATTCAATAATATACACCGTAAAATTCAAATTTGAAAATTCAACAATCTGGAATTGGAAGAATTTAGAATTAAAGAAATTAAGATAGAGCAATTATTAAACCGACATTAAACAAACTTAAACTCTCGATCTTTTAAACTTGGATTTTTTTTAAATAGAATTTTGTCAACTTTGTATAATTTTATATTTAAATCTTCCAAAATATAAACTTTTCACCTTGGATCCGTTGACATGTCTTAAAAGAAATTATTTCAAATTTTAAGTAATGAAATTACTATTTCAATTAAAATTTGATAGCCACGGAAATTTTACAATCTTAGATTTTCAAAGTGTACAATCTTAAATCAATTTAAATGTATGATTTCTGCAATTGTCACGATTAATATAAAATATATTTCAAAATATAACTTTGAAAATTGTGCACTTTCAAACAAGAATAATAAATATGTTTCAGTTAATACTCATATCAGAATCTAATCGTTCTTATGAACGGTCCTAAATTGGAAATTTTTAAACTATAAGATTCTGAAGTTTAACTATTTTATCTGTGGTGTTTATAGAATTGATCAATGTTACGCAGAAATTCGTAAATTCGTGTAAAATTTGGTGAGAGTGGCGAAATTTTAGCAACGAATTTGAGTTTCTCGTAGAATTTTTTGATAATTATTAGCGATTTTCCGAAAAATGATGACATTTTTCCAACACTTTTACATAACTAGACAAGTAATTACACATTTTTTCATAAAATTAGAATTTTTACATAATATAAGTGGGGAAAGCTAATCGGTACTAAGTTCAATCGATATAATTTTACAGGAAAAGCATAAACCTTTCTAGAAGAACAATTTACAATCGATTACGTAAATTATTTTTATCTCATAACCATCGTATAAAAAAAATAGATGGCGCTACGCGTGTATGTAATAATCTAATGAAAATGGCGATGGACTTAGCACCGTTTAACTTTCCCTGGTATTATAAATAAAAGTAGTACATAAAGCCTAAAGAAAATTGCCTGAAGCTCATTTTTTTATTTTATCAAGAAATTACACTATTTAATAGGACAAAAGAACATTTGTAGTATTAGCAAATTTTTTAATTTTTTTTAATATGTAATATTTCCAATTGTTAAATACGTGTAAAAATCCTATAGTGCCCGTCGAATCGTTAAAAATGGAATATTTCAGTATAATTCAGTTATTTATTTGAATTCTTTGAAACTTCAAAATATTTGAATACATTTATATACTAAATTTCAGGGTATACAATGTATGATTTTTGAAGAAAACTCAATTTCGTCAAAAAGTGGACTTAGCACCGTTTAGCTTACCCCGCTTTCATAGTAATTAACTGTATTTTATTGTGAAAAGACATTTCAACTGGGAAAGACGTAACTTTTATAGAGCCTGAATAGAAACAGGATATTTGAAAATAATGTTGCAAAATAAACAATCCAAATTGCATACTGTAAAAAATTAAGTCCCAAAGGGTTTATTGCCTGAATGAGATTTCTTGCCTATGATGGAGTCATTCCCAATTGAGGTATGCATGATAAAAAAGTGAACTTTTACTTTCATGCTACCTTATATTGGCGGATAATGCCTAATCTTAAGTTATGTTTTTAAAGCGAAGCCAAGCGAATTTGGTGGCGTTCGAAAGGTGCATTGTGCAAGGCTGGTCCGGTGCTCATGTCGCGGTTATGTTAATTTAATTGGGCAGTTTTGAAAGGCCCTGCTACCTATGCTTGTATGTGTAACATGGAATCGCTGGTGTGCTGAGCGTAATAATGAAGTCTTGTTTTTGAAATTACGGTCGGAATAAAAACAATGACCTGTCCCTAGCTGCTGGTATATATATGTATAAAAAGATTGCGACAATCAGCATGTACCTGTTACCATAAACATGCTCTGTACTTGGCTCTTTCAGGTGCTAAAGTAGAGCTGGTTCTGAAATTAACGAATTTCAATGCTGATAATTGATAATAAAAGAAACGACTTTTTAAATGCGTGCCAATTCCAGAGAGTTCAAGTTCGCTCTATTTCTAGTGAGAAATATATAAGGTGCTTTGAGTTTAGCCTTTCAAGTTTTTACTTGTTTAAGTTCAAATTCTCAAATTAAAGATCGAAATTCAGGTAAAAAATGATGATGAATTCTGATTCAAGCTAGAGTGATAATAGCATATCACGTTCGAAGAAATATTTGAACTATAATAAAAAATCAAGAAAAAAAATTTGATTGGACAGTCCCGTAATATAGGATGAAAACAAAAAAATTGTAAGAAAGGAGTTATAAAGTTGTCCCATTCGTTAATAATGACTCAGCTAAATCCTAACTTTTTCTTGGACCGTTTTCTATTAGTTTGTCAGCTACCGTTGCATATTGTCTTTTTTTTTATCGGTGTCCTCAGAAGAACTCGTTTCGCTTGGTCACAAAATTTCTATTAGCTTGAATTACTTTATTTTTCGGGTTTCTTATACAAAAATACTTTAAGCGTAACCTCATAAAGAAAATAAGAGTTTCATATTAATAAGGAGCCATCTGTAAACTACGTTACCAATTTGAGGGGAGCAGGGGGTCGCGAAAAACAACGGTTGGTAACAGTGGCGGGAGGGGTTGGGGGGGGGGCTCAGTGGAAATAACGTTACGAACTTAGATAACATTTAGTATGTTTCCTAACAAAGTTTGCGAAGTTGGGGAACGATGGCCCTGCAACGGTACAGTTCAATAATAACTCAATAACTTTGAAAAACACTTTCATATTTGAGACCTCACAGTCTTTTCCCTATTCCATTTTTCCCACTTTTCAAAAGAATTTCTTTTTTCTTCCAGCTTTCAAGGAACTTCTTCTTTTTCTCATTATTTCGCTTAGTTGCGAACTGAAATAATAGAACTCAATAAGAATTCATTTTTTTAAGATTCAACTCTTCAGTTCAAAATAATTGAACTATTTAGTTGAAAATTCGTCTTTTCGGGTATAAAATTAATTTTGTTCGTTGAAAACTAATTTTTTTGGTTGGGATTTGACTATTAGTTAAAATTTCTTATTTTTTTGTTCAATTTAATTAGTTGAAAATTCATTTTATCTGTTAAAAAATAATTTTTTAAACTGAAATTCAACGATTCCATTGTTGGTTGCAAACTCACATAGATTTTTTAGTTTAAAATTCAACTATTTGGTTGAAAATTTATCTTTTTTGATTGGAAATTAACGGTTTTGTTGAAAATTAATCTTTTCTAGTTTAAAAATCAACTGTTTTCTAAATAATTCTACTGTTAAACTTTGAAAACTTAACTCTTGTATTGAAAAATCGTCTTTTTGGGTGGAAAATTGATCTTCCTTTTTTAAAAATTAATCTGTTTGGTTGAGAATTCAACTAGTTTGTTAAAAAGTCGTATTTTTGCGTTGAATTCAAGTCGTTGAAATTATTATTATTTTTTTAAAGTAATTTTTAAACTCAAAACTTAACTAATCCATTTTTGGTTCACAGCTTATTATTTTTAAACAAAAATTCAACTATTTGGTTAATAACTCAAGTATTTTGTTGAAAATGCATCTTTTTTGCAGAAAATTAATCTTTTTTGTTAAAAATGCATCATTTTTTGTTAGAAATGCTGTTTTTTATTTAACATGCAAATATTTTTTGGTTAAAATATCAACTGTTACATATTTCGTTTAGGATTCATATTTTTTGGTTCAAAAATGAACTATTTGGTTTCAAGTTGAAATATTTTGCTAATAATTCACTTTTTCAAGATTGACCTGTTCGGTTAAAAATTCAACTTTTTGTTGAAAATTCGTCTTCTTAGGTAGAAAATCAATCTCGCATGTTGAAAATTCATTTTTTTGGTTAAGAAATTTGTATTTTGTGGTTGAATTTAACTAGTTAAGAATTCGCTTTTTTTCTTGGAAATTACTTTTTGTAAACTGAAAATTTAACTATGCCATTTTTGGTTGTAAACTTATATTTTTTAGTTGAAAACTCAACTCTTTTATTGAGAAATCGTCTTTTTGGGTAGAAAATTAATTTTCTTTGTTGAAAATTCATCTATTTGGTTGGTGATTCAACTGTTTTGTTAAAAAGTCCTATTTTTTCGTTGAATTCAACTGGTTTAAAATTCGTTTCTTTTTTGTTAAAAACTAATTTTTGAAACTGAAAATTCAACTTATACATTTTTGATTGAAAACATATCAATTTTAATTAATTTCGTTGGAAATTGAACCATTTTATGAAAGTCATCTTTTTTTCGTCCGAAATTCAACTGCTTTGTTGGTAATTCTACTTTTCGGGTTGGAAGTTCAACTGTCTTCTAAAAAATTCATCTTTTTTACTTGAAAATTCAACTGTTTCTGGTTGAATTTTAATATTTTTTGCTTAAAAATTCGACCATTTTATTGAAAATGCATCCATATAGGTTGGAAATTCGACTATATGGTTGAAGTAACGTTTTTTT
>CAKNYM010052531.1:516738-591339 GCA_932195095.1 Andricus curvator
AAAAAAAAAAAAAAATTTATTTGATCCATAATTACCCCGGTTGACGGTACTCTATCATACATAAATGATTTTTATTGCTTTCTGAGATGATAGCTTAATAGTGCCACAAATCAAAATAAACACAGGAGCATCGCAATATATCCATGAAAAGTGTCATAATGTCAACTTTTACGTCACCCGGAAGCTGAATACGTCACGAAGAACGACGACACTCGTGACGACGCGACGATGAGAGAAAGTGATTCGAAGGAATGAACGAAGAGATGCACATCTGGCTCGTGTATTTCACCTTCCACGATTCGTCAGGGAAATCGCAAGATTCGTGTGTGTAGTATCTTTATGGCACGATCTCGATCTCGTTGAGCGATCACAAGTCCTCTCTAAGAATCGAACAATGATCGATCTAGAGAAACGCGGAACTCAGTAATAGATAAATAATTGCAACCATTCATAGATTCACCCCTTTGAAGAATCTCGCCAGAATTCTTAAAGAGCATCATCATTCATGAAGAAGGGTATAAAAAAGATCATTTATTCAACTACCCAGGTCAACGACTTATTGGCACTTATTGATCATATTCAGCACACGGGGTTTTTATAAGTTATGTAAGTTTTATAGCTTTAGATAACTTGAAATAAAAGATCCGTTAAGTATTTTACTTCCATCGTTAGCCAGCAATCTGTTAACATCAAGAAGGATTATGATTTTTCTGATGGATATTAAATGACTTAAATACGATTTCTTTTCTATTATATGATATTTGAATGATGCTCAATTTCATGTTTACTTCTCAAAAGGCAAACTATAATCGCAAATATTATGCATCCATCTTGTAATAGCAACCTGATCATCGAAGGACGATCTCCGCAATGCTCTTGTTGCTTGATCATGCTCGATTAATTAGTCTTATTGACTTACTTATACGGAACCTAATTGCAATCAGGTTCTTGTCAAGCTATGTCATACATTCAAGGAATAAATATCGCACTATAAGCGACACTGGAACTGAGTAACTAAATTGTTAATCATATACGTATAATTAGAACAAAACTGTAAAACAAGAAATAGCTTTAAGATTTCGAGGGTATGGACCTTCGAAAGGAACAATCCGGTTCAGGGTTGATTCTATATTTGACTGAGGAATCTCTTGAATCCACTCCTCGCAATTGTTTATGATCGCGAAACCGGGACTCGATCCTTGGTCCTCGAAACGGGTTTAGTGAGTTTCTGGTCGAGGCATAATTCTATAGTTATCGGTCGTGAAAGTGCCATCGAACTCGGCTTGTCTTTCGCACTCCTACTTTCCTTCTCGCTCAGACTGAAACACTGGGAGACCATTGGGAGACTCGGCCACATTGCCAAGGCCAATCTCACTCAACAACAAACAGGAATACACACATAAGACATTCACGATCGAAGATCAGCGATTGACGGATCGGATGCAAAGAAAGGACACCTACGATGCCGATCTGGGTCGCTCTAGAAGTTGCGGCTTTGAATTGATATCTGATCAGAAGATCTTTTCTTTTGATACTCGAGTCACTCGTCGCGAAAGTCTCAGTGTAAATAGCGATATTTGTAATTCAAAGCAACTTAAAAATTAGAACATGAATAATTTAAATATTTTGACTTGTTAACTTCAGGGTATATGCTGACAAACATACAAATTTGACCAAAGAGCCCCAAAATAGGAAGAAATTTATTTCCATTATCATCGTACCAAGAATAGTCTGACCTTCTGCTAAAAATATCGAAAACCCGTTTTAGGTCGAGAAACTATACCAGTCGAGTTTCTAATTATACCTTCCTTTTACAATCACTGGAGAAATTAGCTTTAAATTTAATAAAATAAAAATTCTATGAGCAATTGAAGCACCATCGCTCTCACATAAGATGTTTGCACCGCTAATTATTATTATTGCGATAGGAAGTAATTTGTTTCGTGAAGGTTCACACTATCCTCTTCGAAATGATTATCCGGTAATATACTGACATCTATTCTATATTGCTGGCTATTATAATTATAATCATCATGTTTGAATAAGTAATTCACGTTTTCTGCTCTTACAAAAAATTAATTTTAGGAAGAGAAATATGTTAGGCGCATGAATATTCCCCAAATACTACTTTTCCTTGAAAGTTTATTCCACCGAAATTCCTCTGTTCAAACAACAATTTGCCTTAATTTCTATTTTCCATATTTTCATATTACCTCATTTCTATTTTCATGAATAACCATTCCAAATGACTTTTTCCGAATTATCATTTGCTTTTATTTTTTGGTGAAGTGGAGATTATGGCAATTCGGAAAAATTAAAGTAATACCAATTCGCCATGCTAATGTCATCTAATCTAATTTTGATTCTTCTGAAATACTATTGCTGAAAATTCCGAAGTCGTAAACTACGTGATAAACTACGTAGGTAAACTCCGAAACGACGTCTTGTATTATACCAATTCATGACGTAGTTTACGACGTCGGATCCTATGTCGTTTCCGACGTTGTTTCCTACGTAGTTTACGACTTCAGAATTATCAACAGGGTGTGCATAATTTTTATTTTCTTCAATTGCCTTCAAATCTGGCGAATTATCATTTGCCACGAAAAATAAAATTAAGGATAATAGTAATTTGGTAAGATGAAAATGAGGACAAATTACTATTAGGAAAAATAAAAATGATGACCATGGTCATTCGAAATATCAACAATTATGGCAATTGATCATCAAGAAAAATTAAAAAGGGAGCCAAATGGTAATTTTAAACCATGTACACTCAAATCCCTATTAGGCATTTTCACTTCATAGTCAGCTAGCTTCACTTCGTTAACTACTGAGGGGAAAATAATGGTTAAAATGAATGGGATTCGATCCATTTTTGCCCTGTTTTGTTAATATCTTCGTAAAAACTAATTTTTTTCTATATAAGTCTTTTTGAAAAAAAGTTTTTATTTTTTAAGAACTATTTAATGAAATAATACAATGATAATAATAATTATTATTTACGAAGATATTACAAAAGAACAGTTTTGTCCCATGCATTTTGTCCATTGTTTTTCCCTCAGCAAGTAACGAAGTGAACTTAGCTGATGGCTGAAGTGAAAATACCTAATTCTGGGCGCCTCTCTGGGCATATAGTGTTCTAAGGTCAGAGACTACATATGCGGTCCTGAGTGTTGAGATGGAAAAACGTAACCGATTCTGGGCCTCCAGGACCCGAGGCCAGCCCAGAATTGGGAGTTGAGTGTAAATAAGGAAACAATGTTCTTCATTCAAATAAATTTTTGTAAAATAAAAATTATTTACAGTAGAATTCTGGAAATATTCACACGCCTCATAGGACCTTCATTATCTATTTTTCTTCACTTTTTTCTTGGCTCCAGCGCACAGTGGACCGAATCGGAAATTCACTATTCAAAATCACCTACAGCCTACAATTCTTAACCAGTTTACAAATTTTTTTTAGAAGTTATCAGCGATAGTTTCACAAGAGCGACCATGGATTAGATTTTTCAATTTGTGTTATTTTCTTTCTTTTATATAAATAAACAAAGAGAGAAAATGAGACATTTTTTAATTATTATTTTTTATCTTCAAATAAATACCTTAATTAATTCCACTCTCGACGAAAATGAATGTCAAAGTAACCAAAGAATATAAATAATTTACAGGATATCGAATCTAATTGTTATAAAGAAATTATATTAACAAAATGTAAACGTATTGCACATTTTGCTTGCAAAGTATATCTGTAACTTGAAATTGCTTGATTTTATCAACAGGATCATGTTTGATCATGAAAAGTTGTTGTATGGTATAATTTGTTCATTTTAAAAACAAATTCTGTAAACAAATGCATAGTTTAGGCTTTTATTGGCAGAAAGTAATCGTTTTTCTTTCTTAGTGCCTTTAAATTATATGATTGATAATATTTAGTGATTAACTACTATTCTCCAACCGAACAAGTCACGCCTACCCCGAAAGGGAAATGGCTTAATGGTATAATAATAATTCGATATTATTTGTTTATTTTATAAACAAATGCATAGTTTGGTCATTTATAGACAGAAAGTAATAGTTTCTTTTTCTAATCGTCTTCATATTACATAAGTTGTGATGTTTAGTGACAAAGATTTGTCAATCGATATTATTTGTTTATGTTATAAACAAATTTTATAAAAAAATGCAGTTTGACCATTTATAGATAGAAAGTGATCGTTTTTCTTTCTAATCATCTTCAAATTACAAAAGTGATGATGTTTAGTGATAAAGAATTGTCAATCGATATTATTTGTTTAAGTTATAAACAAATACATAGTTTGAGCATTTATAGATAGAAAGTGATCGTTTTTCTTTCTAATCGTCTTCAAATTACATAAGTGGTGATATTTAGTGACGAAGAATTGCTAATCGATATTTTTTTTTTTTAAACAAATTTTATAAACAAATGCATAGTTTGGTCATTTATAGACAGAAAGTAATAGTTTTTTTTCTAATCGTCTTCAAATTACAAAAGTGGTGATGTTCAGTGATGAAGAATTGTCAATCGATATTATTTGTTTAAGTTATAAACAAATGCATAGTTTGAGCATTTATAGATAGAAAGTGATCGTTTTTCTTTCTAATAGTCTTCAAATTACATGAGTGGTGATATTTAGTGACGAAAAAATTGTCAATCGATATTATTTGTTTATGTCACAAACAAATTTAATGAACAAATGCATAGTTTGACCATCTATAGATAGAAAGTGATCGTTTTTCTTTCTAATCGTCTTCAAAGTGGAGCAAGAATGAATTTTGAAATGGATCCTAAAATTATTGAAATGATTAACAAGTACAACTATTCATTTGTTTATAAAATTTGTTTATAACAAAAACAAATAATATCGAATGACCAATCTTAATTACTAAATATTACCACTCATATAATTCAAAGGTACTAAGAAAGAAAAACGATTACTTTCTGCAAAAAAAGCGCCTAAACTATGCATTTGTTTATGGAATAAACAAATTATACCATACAACAAATTTTCATGATCAAGTATCCTGTTGATAAAATCAAGCAATTTCAACTTACAAATATACTTTGCAAGCAAAATTTCCAATATGTTGACATTTTGTTAATATAATTTGTTTATAACAATTAGATTCGACATCCTGTAAATCATTTATATTTGTTGGATACTTGGACATTCATTTTCGTCGAGAATGGGAATAATTAATAATAATTAAAAAATGTCTCATTCTCGCTCTTTGTGTATTTATATAAAAAATAGAAAATGACAAAAATTAACAAATCTAATCCAGAGACGCTCTTGTGCAACTATCGCTGATCAGTTCTTTGAAAAAATTGGAAATCGGTTAAGAATTGTAGGCTGCAGGTGATTTTGAATAGTAAATTCCCGATTCAGCCCACTGTGCAGCGGTGAATGCAGTATTAGTCATTTTTGTATGTACATTTGCAGAAGAAACTACTGTACACAGTAGTAAATATAGACATGCACTTTATGAGCGGCTTTGTTCTGCCCTTTGGGAGAAAGTTTTTGATTGGTTTTTACTGGAGATGCCACAATAAATTAGACGAAAGTCTTAAGTTCTTGCACGATCCATACAAGGAAGTCGCTATGTGTAAAACTTAACTGAATGTAACTTCTCATGCTGTAAAGTGTCGGCATTTTGGTTCTGAACTGAGCATCTTTTATTTTTAAAGAAGTGCGTACAGTACATGCTTTCTCTCGTGTAATAAATTCTTTTGAGGGACCATGACGTTTTATTTTAAGCGAATTCAAAAGCGAGGACAGATTAATGAGAACTGTGCAAGGTTAACACTTTCTTTTGAGACTGAACTGCATGAAACTTTCAACGTTGCATGATTAAAAATTGCATTCACTTTGCTTTTTCATTAACAAAAAAATTATTCTTTTCAAGTTATTGTAAGGATGATGGATTCATATGTAGGTAAAGACCATCTTTAATTTTGTATATTATTAAACTTTCTTGATAATTTAGAGATTGCGTGTTGCCTTTACAAAAAGTAATACAATTGCGATTTTGCTCCTTTGAGTAGATACATATGTAACAAAAGGATTTGGTTGCATGAAGACAATTTGTAAGAAAATATGTACATTCCGGATGAGAAGTAAAAAATTATAATAAAAACTTGTACAGTAAACAGGGGTATCACCGACAGCTTAAGAACAAGTTTTTAGAGAAAGAAGAATATTCATTTATGTATTTCCTGTCTTTTCACGAAAGTCACTTCATGTAAAAGAGCATATTCTTCAGTTTTTGAACAGTAACTATCATATAATAACCAGTAGTTACATTTATTGAAACACTTCTTCAAACACCATATTTCCAGTGAACAATATCCTACGCTTCAGTAAACGAAACCTATTTTATTCTTAGAATTGCAATTTTATATTTTAATCACTTTAGATAATGAAGAACATAATTTTATGTAACTGTGAGTATTTTTCCAAGTAATAAAGAAGTTCTCGTCTAATAAAGCATACATTCGATATTGGGCGGTTATGTTAAGTTCACGATATTCAGTACTTTGCCAACTTCATTCTGGGTGTTTGTGATTGATTTTTGAAGTTTGGATTCCGAAACTAATTAAATAGCTATTGAATATTAAATAGTTATATAAACAAATTTATTAGAAATCAAATAAATGGAAACAAATGATAAGAACATGGATGTCAATAATGCCCCATACAAAAATATATATTTTTAATTCTTATAATTTTAATAAATTCATTTTTATATCATAGGTGACGTTCACTAGAAGGGTGTTGGCAATACCACTGTTTACCCTACAGAGGTTCAGTTATTCATCAAATGTTATTCGAAACCCGGTATAAAAGTTTCCCAGGTATAATTTAGATGTAGATAATCCACGTACTAATTTTAATCAGTTTTATCGTGAGAGTAATTGATATGCATTAGCGCAAAAATCTTGGAACCGCATGTAATTTAAATATTAAGTATAAGCAACTATTTGCCTTCGAATAATGTAAAAAAAATATAAATATTTCAGTAAAAGACTCTTATCTTCTAAACTTAATTTTGCAACTAAAAAATTTTGTTCAAACTCCACCTAAAATTCGTTAAAGAATTATCAAAAGAAAATTAATTATCTAGTTTGGTAACTGATGCCTTTAGGTCTTCAAGAAAGGGAGCGTTACGCTCGTATTACTGCTGTCTCATTAGCATTAGATCAATGCATCTTACCACTTCCTGCATGGCAAGAAAGTGTTCACCTAAGAAGAACACTATGTATGCAGAAATCACCCTACGGATCTCAAAAACGAGAAATTAGAAATCCTATGATCGTTCCGCGGTGTTACCACTTGGCATCCAATTGGCACGAATACAAATCTACATAAAGCTTTTGCTAGAGGGAACAGGAAGCACCTGACTCTACCTTACATACCCTATTCTCAGCATCGTACAGGAGAGAGGCAAATTTCTTTTTCATCTCCCTCTCGGCAATTGATACGTAATGCTAATCGCATTTCTCTACGTTCAAAAGAAGCGAAAAAAGGCGAAAGAGACGAAAGAACATTGCTGTTCTTCGATGGAAATCACTTCCTGATTTGTGGAATTAAGTCACTCTCCACAGACTTCTCCATCACAGGATCGCCTCAAGAATATCCGCCCTGATTTGCGATTTGATTATATCATACCCGCACGTGCCGATCGATTACAATTTCAAAGCAGTCCGCCCGGAGATAATCGGTAATCGTATTGAGATACCGGGCAATTCAACTTTATCGTTCATTCATCGATCTGATGCATTCGAATCGCTTGTTGCACCTAATAGTTCTTGCCCAGCAGCAAGACAGGAACGTAGAAATATCGAGTTTTAATGACGAGCGAAAAAAAGTCATGGTTAACGAAGAAATGACTGATTGCTTTGATTAAAAAGCGTCGGGGAGGCTATTGCACCAACAAAATGTAGAGGCTCAGAGGTAGTTGTAGGTTCTTAGGAAGTTATTTGACAGACTGAAGAATCATATCATGTAAAAGAATATGAATATTGAAATTCTATTTACATAAATGTTGAATTTATCAAAATTCATTTGACCAAATAAAACTTTGGTTATTGTTTAGTTGTTTACCTTAATGACTCTTCCGAATTTTCGAGTAAATAATTTGAAACCTTTTGGGAAATCTTCTTTCAAGACCAAAAGGAAACTATCAGTCGGAGGAGAGAAAAAAAGTTTCATATTTTCCCCTAAAAAACCTAAAACAATCCAAAAAATTAAAAATCTGTGAGTATCACGTTCATAACTGATTCTATTCTCGTTCTGTTAAAACCACGTATACTAGTGTATTTTGAGGTGTCGATTGCGACTATAACCTCGAAAATATTAGCAAATCAAATTATTATTATTCCAAATATGTAAGTTTGTTGATTTACTGATCGGTATGCTTTATTAGTTTCAGTTTCAAGATTTCGCTTCACGAAGTGGAGCCTCTTCAAGAATTAAGAACATCCTCTATCCAAAATTTGGACACGTCTTAATACACAAATAAAAACTGTCAAAATTTTGGATAGGATAGAGCATATCGATCAGTAAATCAAAAAACTTACATCTTTGAAATAATTTCAACCCTGATCAATAAAAGAACATCTTTTATAAAAATTAAATTATCATTATTGGTAATTTTTCGAGCTGGAAAAGGGGTAGGGTGTTATAGAATTACTTTATAATTGATTGATGAAACAAAATTTATTTAACATATTATAATTTTGTGGTTAATTATAGTAATTTTCAATTTTTGCTATTCTAGTAGATTTATTATAAAATTGAGTATAATAACAATTCCGTGGAAATCCCGAAACGTTGAAAAAATCATTTATTGCAAACAAATTTTTTGATTATTTTGTATTCTTTAAAAAAATAAAAATGTTTTATAGTTTCTCCTAACTAATATTTTACTTTTCGACTAAAAAAAATGTCTTGCAAAAGGTTTCCAATCATTTACTCCAAAGTTCGGAAAATTTATCAAAGTAAACAATTACCAAGAATTTTCCAGAATTCCATTTTCAAGAATGACTATTTGGTATACATTTTATTTTTATGAATTACTATTCATCACAAATTTTATTTTACTAAATGACCATTTTATCCTAATTTTTATTTTTCTGAATTCCCATTTGACATCATTTCCATTTGTCATAATTTTCATATCACATAATTTATATTTCCATCATTGACCTTTTGACCTTATCAAAGATAATCTTAGTTATCCTGTATTACTATTTAGCGTATATACAAATTTTTAATCTCTTCATATTTCCATTATTTGTCCCAATTTTTATTTTACAGATTTGCCAATGGCCCTCAATTTTATTTTTCCCAACTGCCATTTAGGACCGTTCAAAAAATACGTAACACCTCTGTGGACATTTTTGACGTTACGTAACTATTATTTATAAAATAAGTATATAAAATAATTTGATAAATCATACATGATATTATCACATTCATCATTTGAAGAATTTTCTTTTGATTGTACAATTTAAAAAATTTTTACGACTGTTTTATTCTACGCTCAGACTTTTGCTGCAACCAGGGACAAATTAATAAAATTATCTTGAGACATTGCAGACATTCTATGTAAAACTTAAACATTTTCACTTTCATCAATGTCTTCTTGAAGATTGCGAAAAAAACACTTCACATTGGGGTTATTGGACGCAGTACTTTGTCATTTTTCACGTTATTTGTGAATTGGGAATTATGACAAATTTCGATATGCGTAAATGAATTTTAGGTATGGATGTTTGGAAAAATGTAAATTATATCAAATAGCAGTTTGAAAAAATTAAAATTAGGGCAAATGGTAATTTTGTCAAATACAAATAATAAATGAAAATTTAGAAAAATAAAAATGTTCACTGTCTAGTATTATGGACTTTTCCGTGCACCTAACCCATTTCCAGCTTGTTCGGGTTACGAAAATTTCTGTAATGCTAACCATAACGCTAGACTTGACCAGTAACTCTTACGGAAAATTCCGTAATACTACTCAATGCCTATTAGGAAATGGGGCAAACGGTAATTTGAAAAAGTAGAAATTAGAGCAAATTGTTTTTTGATTAAATGAACTTCGGTTAAATAAAAATTAGAAAAAGTAAAGTTTGGGGAATATATTAATGCCACATCTGATATTCGAAGAATGTAGACAGTTCATATACAAAAAGAATTAGACTCAAATCAATTTGGAAAATCCAAATACTATTAGAATTGCCTTGGTCAATCATACTATTACAAATTTATACACAACTCTGCGCGAAGCTAAATTATCGGTTGTCTATTACGCGTATGATTTATAGACAATAAAATGACGGGAGCCACGCAGAAAAAATCAAATAATGAAACGATGGATATGTGGGAACAATGGTGTAAAGCTGCGTGTCATGCAGGTATGCTGAGTTTTCATCGGTGTCTTCATTGTTGGATGGAGGATCGTTGGTGAGCGTCATTGAAAAAGGAGGCCAAGCCTTCACGATATTCATAATTTAATGATTAAGGGTATGCATGGTATCGTCATCAATTGAGGATATTTGCGTGGTGAAGAAAAGATGAATTATGACAACTACAAGCAAATGTTATGATCGGGTGGATAGTTGACTCACCTTGAACTCACATATTGGTACCCATTACCTTTAGAAGACACGAGATATCTTCATAGATGAACGGAAATACAGCAAATTAACCACAATTACAGGCGGTTATTGCGTGTAATTAGAAATCGCTAGTGAGTCAGAAAATTATAAGTTAAAGAAGAGCTATTGTAAAATCTTAAAGAAACATTTAATATTTTCTTTCTGACTTTGCACTTGAGACTGATTTCAATTAGCAGCGCCTTATTTTTATCAAACTGCAACTAACACTATAAGTAGAAAAATTATGCAAACGTCTCTTAATTAAACTGTAAATTATAATTTAATTAAGGTAGGATGGAGTAAAAGTGGGCCGCCTGTTCCTTCGTGCTATTATGTGGAAAATATATGATTATATTTAATTAAATATTTTTCCCTGGAGGAAAATTATCAAGCAATTATAATGAAACGTTATAGCGTCGAAAGTTAGCAACTCTCAAATATCCCTCTACCCTGTGTTTTGGACCTGAACTCACCTGTCTTACTTGAAAGTCTTGAGTCAGTGTGGATCACGGAATAGAAAACCATAAACATGGAGGAACAGCAGGTGATAAGTCGATCGTCAGGTCGATATACGAGGCGATAAATTACTAGAATGCAGTCTCGCCCCAACAAATTGCTGATCGGTACCGACATTACGTTGTAGCGACCATAATTGGCCGCAGTGAAATACCGCTGACAGACCGCGGTTTAACAAGTCCATCGAAGGGATTTCTTTTGGAGATATTAGTTAACTAAAAGTATCGACAAACTAAGCATGATAAAAAAGGGTGGTAATTAATCATTTCTGAAGTAAACAAAAAATCCTACAATCCAACTCACTTCCTCCTGAAATTAAATTGCAAGATCAGAAAAATAAGTAAAAGATCTTAAATGTATCGACTTTCTACTCTCCTCTCCTACTTCTTTTTCTCAGCATTTAGAAAAAAATTGCGACTGATTAGTCGCGAAACTCGACAACGAGTGAATTAAAAGTAAGCATAAGCATCTAATTAATACAATCGGATTTGAACAGTAAGGAGCCTCTTCTTTAGCGTTTTCAGTTTTAAAAGTAATTTTGATGATTCAAGATGAGAAAACCTATAGCCAATACAGTTTAATCAAAATTAAGTTATAAATCGTTGATCTAGTTTTATTTACATTTGTCGTTTTCCCCTACTCATAAAATAACACACGCTTTAAGATTGTAAGAGAAATATGGATTTAATTGGTTGTTCACAACGCTAATTGGCAGTGGAAGATTTCTTACTTTAATTGCTGTAGTCATCCACTTTCAGTTCCGTAAGACAGGCTATTAAGTTTACATCGCATACCTAATTTTTTACTCCCCTGCATAAAACAAATAACAAGATTAACTATACTTGCAGTACATACCTCTTGTCTAATCTAAATAATTTTCTGGTTCAGAAAAATGCTTGGGACTAATCGTAATTAGTTATATAAAGAGATCGCTAATTGCTCATCAAGATTTTTCTATGATATGTGTTTTCACTTAGAAAAAATTCATCACTTAAATGAAAAGTATCTGTTTTTATCCAGAAAGTAAATAAAGGTGAAGTTTGACTATAACAAGATTCCTAAAATCGTACATTGAGACTGAAATGTTCAATGTGCAGAACGTGTCTTTAAAATGACAAATGCAGCCACTTCTCTAATCTATGTATGTACATTAGAGCAAGTGCATAAATATCCCAGAGCGAAACTGACAAGATAATGATCAAAAATCGTAACTTGTCAATGGTTTCTTGCACTTCATTATCATTCCTCCTGTTCATTGAAAAATATTCTATTATTATCAACTGATTGCAAATAACAAAATCTTTTCTTTTTTACAGATGGAACACCTATGATTAAGGACGAAACCACATTCGAGGTGAGATATTCACAAAATACTATAACTTTATTAATAATCAATAATATGTACGTACAATATAGTATGTATATGTATAATATGTACATTGCACGCATGTACGTAAGACAATGTATGATACCAATGAGAAAGAGTACATACAATTTTATTGCCTCGCAATTCAAATTTGTAAAAGAAATTGAGATTGAAATGTTTAATTTTTATCCAAATTTCAAATTTCAGAACAATTAAATTTTAAAGGCCTAGTTCTTGCGTGGTTTCATTTACAAGACCTAAATTTTAAATAATTCTAAATTAAAAATTTTTTAAAATTTGAAAGCTGCTTTAAAATTTGTTAATTTTCAATCCTTTTTCGGAATTGTTCAGACTTTTCATTTGACGTGATTATATAGTGAAATAGTTCAATCTAGAATATGTATTGGTTGCGTATTGTTCATTTTGCATATTTTCTTCAGATATTTTGCATTTCGAATTTGTGCCGCTTTAAATTCACTTTGAATTCGTCAAATTTTTATTGCCTTGAATAAAAAATTATTTATTTTAAAACGTAAATAAAATTTTATATTATACATTTAAGCCGTTCTCTGCAAGAACAACTTAAGCCAACCTAAGTGGTTTTTGCGGAGCACGGCTTTTCGAGGTCTCTGACATCATGGTTTTTTCATTTTTTTTTACCTTTTAGATTATTAGGGAATTTTGTAAGTGTGCGCGCACAGTCGGACCATTTCAATAATACAATTTTTTTGAACAAATTACTCAAATAAACAACGTAATCAATTGACTTAATTAAATTAAATTAAAATTACGTATACAAAATTTATTTAGGCAAATACTCTTGTGTATCAGTTTGTTGTAGACAACTGTTCGTTTCACTAAAATCGTTCTGATTTATTATTGAAATGATATTTAGTAAAAAAAATTGTAATAAATTAAAAATTTATAAATAATTCATAAAGTTTTCAATCATGTTTTAATCTATGAAGGCCCATGGGCAGACAAAAAACTGACTCACTGGATTATTTGTTTAAATAAATTACTTTTAACAACAACAAAAAATGGTAAAAATCATTTTTATACTTCTTAAATCTATCTTCAATGATTCTGACCAACCTCACAGTAAAGTTACCTCTGATTTTATTGAGGACTTCACTAGGGCCTAGGGCCCAAATAGAAATTCTAACGGCCCTGATTACTAACAATAAAACAATAATTGGGCTATTTATTATTTTGCTGTACCACCTATACGAAAATTTTTCAAATTTTATTAGGAGAATGAAATAATAATAGTTTCTAATTTTAAAAAATAACATAATTGTTTATAAAAACCTATGGGAATGATTAATCTTCAATTTCTTAGCCCTATTTTATTGACAGATGATATTCGACAAAAAAATTTTAGAAACCTATCACATTTACTCCTAATATCTTAGAATACAAATTTTTTTCTTTTAACGTTTTCTTTGCTTGCACTCAATGCTCAATTTTCCGCACATTAAATTCAAAGTTCTTCAATTTGGAACGCTCTAAGTTTGACATTGGTCCGTTTTTTTAAATACCAAATTCAATCATTTTCAGTGCTAAATTCTTGATACTGTAATTGTTTAAATGTTCAGGCCTAAGATTAAACATTGCTCAATTTTCATGATTTTTGTTTGAAATTGTATAATTCAAGTTATTTATTATTTGCAGATTGTCTAATTTCAAAGGCTTCGAATTTAGATTCATTCAGCCCTGAATGTTTCAATTCAAGCATTTGAAACTAAAGCTCACGTCACTATTAAGATTTTCAACGTTACATTCTACAATATGTTTTGAATTATTTGAATTTTAAACTCTAAAATTTTTAATTTACATATTATTTTAGGTTATTTTGAAGCTGTACTGTACATTTTAAAAATATTGAACTTTGAAGCCCAAATTCCGGCTATTTGTATAAAAATTTCAGTACAAATAGACCCTCTTTCCAATCCCACCATTCTTACCGAAAAAACCGGCTTTTCGTACTGAAATTTTGGTACACTTAGGCATGGCCTCACATCTTCAAACTGACTATTATACTTTCAGGTTGAAATTTCAAAAACGAAATATTAAAAAATGAAACTGTGAGCAATTTTGAACATTTTTACTTGAAATTGTTCATTTTCTGGCATAATTAATTATTAAATCAATTATAATTCAATCTAGAATTGTATATATATTCAGAATGTGCATTGAAACTTGTACTTGCATAAGCTTCTATTTATAAACAACACAAAACTATTGAAGCATTCGATTTCATGTCACCACACTGCCCAAAATAAATATTCTTATATTGCTAGATATTGCATCGTTGCCGGGATATGAGAAGTGGTAGCTGGTACACTTTGGTGTGCAGACCATTTCTCAATTAAATGTTATTGCGTCAAAACCGAACCAAATAAAGTTTGTAATTAATGGAGTTTAATGAAAATTCGACGAAATTTATGACGGAGGTAAACAAAAAAATATATATGTCCTATAGTTTTTTGAAATCGAAAATTAATCTTCCGAATATCTCAAAACACGTATCCTCGAATTTTATTGAAATGCATATTTAAAGGAAGTTTAGAATTTCTAGTTTATAACCCTGAATAGACATAATGGATATTTCAGAAGATTCTGAGATGTTAATGAAGATAATTATATAATTGCAAAACTCTAGGAGTCAGAATTCAGAACCTCCCGCTTGAAGCAACCTCAGTGTTCCTCATGTGTTTTTCATTTCACTCTGTTAAGTTCTGAATTCAGACTCCTAGAGCTTTGCAAGTATATACTTATTTTGATTAATATCACAGAGTCTCCTGAAACGACTATTATGTCCATTTAGGGTTATAAACTAGAAATTTTAAGCATTCTTTTAATATAAATTTGATCAAACTATGAGGATATGTGTATTGAGATATTCGGAATTTAAATTTTCAATTTTAAAATACTATATAAATGACTTATATTTCGGAAAAGTGTTAACAACTGTCGTGAAGCTTGTCAAATTTTCTTTCGGATCCGTTAGTTGAAAACTTTATTTGGTTTGTTTCTGACGCAATAACATTTCATTGAAAAATGGTCTGCACAACAAAGTGTACCAGCTACCACTCCCATATCTCGGTAAACATGAAATATGGTGACTTATTGTTTTGCCCCTACAATAGGGTCCTATAATAATAAAGTTTACCATAGCTTGAAGGAAATCGAAAATCATTTGTTTTGGGCAATGCGTAAACACTCAAATACTCTATTTTTTCTAATGAAATGATTACCGCCAAAAAATTACCGACTCAGTGAATTTGTAATTCTAAAGACGTAGAAAAGAGCATCACTGCGAACGGAATGAATACTGCAAACAAAAAATGATGAAGATTATTATTTTTAATAACCAGACACTAGACACGGAATATTTTTGCCAACTAGACAATATTACATTGCTACACAAATACCACCGAGAAAAGGTCTCTAATCCATAGCAATAAAACGTTGAATTCTTTGCATAAAATCACTAGGTCATTTGGAATCGATCAGTTCGAGTACAATGCACGTTGGTCTTTAAAGCGATCGAACGTCGTCTCTCGATCAATGAAATCATAGTTCAATATCCCACGATCGAGCTAAGGAAAAAGTCGATTTTGCTGCATTTAGAATCTACATTTCAGATTTTGCTTTCGCGTCTCACAATCTAAAATTCCCTCTAGTAATATTAAACCGATTTTAGACGTTGAGAAGATGATTCTGAGAGCACATGGATTACGGAAAAGACCATTTTGAGTCCATTTTGAGCTCCATTGCACGCGCTGATTGCCCTTAATTCAGATATAATTCATACCATCACGGCGGTCTAACGCTCAGTCCTAATAGGATAGCAAATGCATCAACATGAGTTAATATAATAATCTTCGGGCGCTACAACCTGCATTTTATTGCACCTCGCAAACTGTGCAAGACTAATCTCCATGTAACGCAATCACACGATAATAACGTATCTTTCACTTTTGATTCTTTGCACCGACAATCCATCTTTTACCGAAACGATAGTTTCCAAAGAGGAGAAAGCACTTGTCAAATTCAATTGAATTGGACGACTTGGGAAATCTATTATACAATTGATCAATTCTATTCAAAATAGATAAATAGATAATTTCTCAGAACCAAAACGAGTAGATCAATAATGTCAATGTCTATCAATTCTATTTCGTAATTTGGTCATAAACAATACAGAAAAAATGGTTTGAACTTTCGACAGAATTTTGCATCTCATAAAACGGTACTTGACAAGCTGAGTGATTTGCATCGCATATAGAGATTTCTATCTATCAATTCTAATCGAATTCGAGTAGCAAGTGACTACTGAATATAACCTATAGAATTTTGTTCTCGAAGGCGCTAATACCTATTTCTGACAATCGTTACAGCATTCATTACTGTCAATCACGCGTATATGAGGGTCTGCAGTTCATACTATCAAAATGGATCTAAACCTGCGATAAATTTGTTGTAGGTGCACTGAGTGCATTTTAAATTGGCAGTAAAATCTGTAAATCATGTGTGCGAGTCATCGCGCATAATGAAAACAAGTGCTAATTATATTTATGTGTCGAAATAAATAAATATTACGGTTAGAGTTATATAAATAAGCAACAGATAAATCTTTCCTTCTTTAATTGTGCAGTATTCCATTAGCTGATATTTTAAATAGAATTTCACTTGAGAAAAATTCAGATCATCCTGTGGGTGTTGCCACAAATATTTTTTGCATAAAACTGGTTTCACAATGGGCTGTACGAAGATTGATTTGAATACAGAAGTGAGGAATTGCGCCTTGCGGAGGTCGCGTCAGCGATCCAGTAACACTCCCGTTGCTGTCGCTGACCTGACATATTCGTAACAATGCTAGGCGTGTCTGTTGAGTGTTGCAACTGATTCTAGTAACAACCTATGCATTCAATATATTTGCGTAGGTATGCAGGTGGATACATATATTTAAGTGCGGAAGGTATAATAAGCATAATTACTTCCGAAAAAAGTTAGTTCCACTGCTAAAAAACTGTATATTTAATTAATACTAAGAGAACTTCATGTAGAATTCACAAAAAACAAACGTTCAACTTACCGATTTTTTTTAAATGTTCACAGCTTATACGAATAATCTAAATTACGCAGCTCAAAAATATTTTATTCGACGAGTTATCCTATTTTGACCAATTGCATTTCAAATCCGGCAGAGAGGACGTGTAGAAATTTTGCTATGGCCCAGACCGGGCCCAGACCAGGCCAAATCTGGCCCAGATCTGGAAAACGGACCTGGGTCCGATCGCTGATGAAACACACGGCCCGTTCGGAGCCAGATCTGGCGCCCGATCTGGCCACCCGATCGGTACCCGACCTGGCCCCGACCAGTTTCCCATTAAGAGCCATTTTTTAAATTTATAATTTCTTATAATTTTGGTTATAATAATAATAATTTTATAACAAGAAAAATCAATGAAGTGAACTATATTTTTTATTCCAGTACCAAATATTAACGCAAAAACAAACTCAATACATTTTTTAGTCTTTTTGACTTCGTTATTTACCATGCCGGCCCCAGTCCTTGGCGGGAATTTCTTAAAAATAATTCTAATTTTTAGTCGAAACGGGTAATTCGCAAGAAGAATTCAAATTCTGGACTAGAACAACGAATTTTTAAAAGAATATTAATTCTAAGCTAAAACTGGAAATTTTCGAAAAGAATTAACATTCTGAATTGGAATAGGGAATTTTTTTAAATAATCCTAATTTTGATTGGAAACGGTTAATTCGCGAAAAGAATTAAAATTCTAGACTAGAACGGGGAATTTTTAAAAAGAATTCTAATTCTGAGTTGAAACGGAGTTTTAAAATTTTAATAAATTCTGAGTTGGAACAGGGAGTATTTAAATTTCAACCAATTTTGAGCTATAATTAGACATTTTCAAAAAGAATTAAAATAATGGACTGTAACAGGGAATTTTTCAAAAGAATTCTAATTCTATGTTCAAACGGAAATTTCAAATTTAAACAAACTTTCAATTGGAACAGAAAATATTCCAATTTTAATCAATTTTGAGCTGGAATTGGAAATTTTCGAAAAAACTTCAAAGTCTACATTGGAACAGGGCACTTTTCAATAGAAACTCAATTCTTAGTTGGAGCGGGTAATTTTCAAAAAGAATTACAATTCTGGATTGGAACAGGGAATTTTTTAATATTAACAGCGTCTGACCTAGAACGGGAAATTTCGAAAAGAATTTCAATTCTGGATTGGAGCCGGGAATTTCTCAAAAGAAATTTAATTCTGATTTGAAACGGGTTATTTTCGAAAAGTATTGAAATTTCAAGTTTTTGGAAAATTCCAATTAAAACGCTTTGAAATATGTAACCTTTGAAATCTTTTTAAAACTATAAGCTTAAAATTTTGAATCTTGAATTGAAAAAAATTGTACTGCCCTTCAAAATTTCGAAATTATGAAAATAACTATTCAATTAATATAAAATATATTTTTTTGAAAATAATAAATTTAACTCTAAATTTAGCTCTGAAATCGTCGGTAAAATTAAAATAAGAATGAAATAACATTTTGAGGTTATGTCGAAGAAAACTTAATTTCTGATACTCACAATCCTGAATATTTATAAGTTCACTTTTAGAGTTTTAGATGCTATACTTTATCTTTTAATTATATCAAAAACTAAACACGTTACTTTGATCTTCTAAAATTCCTGGAATTTGCATTTCGGGTTGCGTTCCACTTTCTTCTTCATCATCTGCATCAATATCTACATAATTTTCAATATATAGGGTAAGGAGGGGCAGCGCCGACCAGTTAACAGTCAATGATTTTTTTTAAATTAATAAGATGTGGAATTGATCCATTTTTTTCCCATTTCGAGTCCTACATTATTGTACATCATAATTCTATAAGTAACAATTATATGAATAAAACAATGATTTAATAATTGAATTATTTCTGACAAGCTGTATTTCGTCGGCTTTGCCCCACACCGGAGGGCAAAGCCAACCGCAGCTTTTTATGAAAATCAAAACATCTGAAGAGTGGAAAACATGATGTTCCGCGTCTGTGGTATTTTATGTATTGGAAAAATTACCTTTAAACATATTCAGCAAGAAGAATAAGTTATTTTTAATAAAAATAGTGATAGCTGTGATATAACCTCTTATTAGTTGACATTCAACTAGAGACGGAGTACGCGCAAAGGTTTCTACCGTGCCAGTACAGAACACCCGCTCTACCGACGGATTGAAAATAATAATATATAATAGAGTTTCTTGCATGTAGCCCAGAAGATAAGTGGCTGTTCTACATTACCGATGACTTATCGACCAAACTTATGATACGTTTATAACCTAAGCACGTGTAAACTATTATTTTGGTCGGGCTTGCCCCACTGGTGAGGCCTCAATTATTTACGATATTAAATACACTTTGGACTTGTATTACGTTCAATTATTATAATGACATAATGTGATATTGTTTTATCTGTCAAAATGTCAAATTTTCATACTGTAAGTATTGCCATTAACGTCGAAAACTTTACATTTCTGCCAGCGAATCTTCCATTCTTTCGTTGTCAAAACTCTTTTCTGCATAATTTTTCTTTTACAACGTCAATTTTCAAGATATCAGTAAGTAACGCTATCTCTATAATAAAACAGATTTATTTAATGCAAAGTAGAATGAAAATTGTTAAATAATAGCGATGTTATAAGCAAAGTTACCTTTGCCCCACCGGTCGGCGCTGCCCCTCCTTACCCTAATCAATAACTTGGGTTAAAATTTATATACATTTTTTATTTGCGTAACTATAATGCAAACTCAAAATATCTTAAAAATATACAATTTATAATAAGTTTCCAAATAAATTTCAATTTTGAGGTTAGGTTTCGATTCAATCAATACGATTTAACAATTTACTTATCCTCGTTCACATAACGAAAATTGTCTAAAGCAACTAACGCGCGATGCTTTCGAGCTCGTGCTGTACTAGGCTTTGCCATATTGTTTATTGCATTATACACTTAAACTCAGATAATAAACATGAATTTTATCAACAATAACACACTTCATTTGACAGCAAGGCAAGTTCCCTAAATTGGAACTAGGTGGCGTTGCAATACTTGAACCGGTCTGGCTCGGATCTGGGCCATGGAATTATCCCGATCTGGCCCCGAAGATACTAAACCGATCAGGGCCAGATCGGTAATCGGGAAAATATATGGCGATTTCTACACGGGTAGGATGACAGATTTTTTTTCAAAATCCAGTATTTTCCGGACGAGCGCAGATATTTGGGATTTTCCTTTCTTGTTCGGCTGTTTTTATTTTTAATTTTTATTGTGGATTTTCTTAAAAACTTTACTTATTTTTTTTTTTCAAATAGACGGTATTTTTCTCAGAAAAAAATGGAAAGAACAAAAAATTTTCACATAGAAGTTTACATATATAGACGATTTTTACCAAAAATGCCTGTTGCTCTTCTGTGATGTACAGTTTACAAAAAAATCAAATATTGTATTAAAAAAAACGTTGGCCGGCCTACAAAATGATTTAGTCCTCAGCAAACTGACAAAATTTTTGTAATTTTTTAAAAATAAATTGGAAGAGTAAGCATTCCCATGGCGAACACAAAAAGAAACTTCCTCATATATGCACTCGTTCGGAAAATAATGCATTCTGAAAAAGTTGCCCTTTATTTTACTCTAAAATGATATATTCAAATTAGCAATCATTCTGCCACCATGACCTAGACTTTTCTTAACATTTTACCTGATTTAAAATGGACTTTGTCTTTTAATTTTTTTATTTTCAGGATTCATTGTGAAAAAGTAAAAACTGTTTTTAATAATTTGTACTATTTAAAATTAGCTTATATGTTTAGTTTTATTCGAATTGATTGAAATGACAAATTTTAATGTAAAAGTCGGGAAATCCGGAATTCGGGGTCCCAATAACTTTCATTATGCTAATTTTATATTTTTTTGAAACATTTTTACGAAATATCGAGCAAAATAATACAAATCACAATATTTAAAACTATTTCGTAACTTCGGAAATTATTTGTTCCGAAATTTTGTATGTATTTTTATATTTTTAACTGCGAGAATATTACTTCTTCCCTAGTTACTAGACAAGTATCAACACTTAATTTTGCGGGAAATTTTTTCTACAAAACAAGTGAGTATTAAAAAAAATTATAAAACAAGTGTATTCATTTTGCAAGTTTATTAACGCCTAAATGCAGGTTGAAAGTTTCAAATTCATTGGGCGACATCCTAGTTGCTTTTGTGAAATTGACTTTGAGGAATGTCTTGAAAATAATTTAGAAACGCGAAAAAACGTGAAGGCCTTATTGAAAGTGATTAGGACTCCGAAATTTGAATTCTTCAGTAAATTGTACATAGAAATATGCAAAACCAATTAATTTAATTGAAACTAAGCCAACAGGTACAAATAATTTCGAAAACTTTCCCCTGATTTCTAAAAAGAATTTTAAAAAGAGAAAAAATCAAAATGTGATAACTCGTCGGATAAAATTTTTTCAAGCCCTAAGATTTGTTTTATGTATACTAAGTTGCATTCTAAGTTGTTCCTCAGAAATAGTTTAATGGAACCAGTGGTCGTTCAAGGACTTATTTTTTCACATTAAAATAATTTATACTCTCTGAGTCGAAATTAGTAGAAAACTACTCATTACACTGTAACTTGAATTCAATAAGTCTGGGCTTACGTCGTTCCTAGAATTTAAATCCTGGGCATTTTGGTGATGCAGGGACCAAGGTATCGAGAGAGAGGCGGTGCTCAGTCAAGCGTGAAAAATAGCATGATGGCAGTACTCTCAGCCCGTTAGTTGCGTCAGCTGTTAGCATGCGTCCACATCCAACAGAAATGGTTCAGGCGACCCTGACTGTTTACGTTTGGATTGTCTGGATTTATGTTGAAAGCCACTGCAAGCCATGCCCAAAACCATACTTAATTCCAAGTTCCAGTGTAATATACAGCGACGTCGATCACCAATTTATTCATAGTACCTAATAATTTCTAATAATATGTGACTTTTCGTAACGAGCGGGCCAAATATCTACTAAATATCTACTAAACCACGATCGACAAAGAGGGTTCTCTTGCGGAGCGTCACATATAATTTGCTGTTTTGTTCTAATTCAGATTTAAAGAATAGAGTTCTTTTTCGAGCAAAAATAATTGATCAGAAACAGAAAAACCTGCAATAAATTTTCTTTGATTAATTAATATATTTTATGAAAAAAAAAACTTTTAACAAGGTATAAACAACGTTGAATGTTGTATCATATATCGTGCATGGCTTGTAACTATGTTTCAACTTTAACTATACTTCCATAGTTGCTGGAAGATGCTTTAAATGTCAAGGCGAGGACACGCTGTTGTCGAAGCTTCACCAGATACAATATCTCTTACCGCCTACGATCGTTCCGAGAACAGTTAACACATAGTTCGAGATTATATCTTATTCGATGAAAAGTTGAAAATTATAGGAGAAATCAAAAAAATTTAAAGATCAGTTTCTTTAAAGTTCACGTGTATCATATTCTATAGATCCATTTAAAGCAATAATCTTTATTTTACAGGACTCAGTAGCATCCGCTTCTGAGATGGGAGAAGATGCCTATGACGATGGTGACGATTCCGACATGTTTATGGAACCCGATGAGTCGGAAATGGAGCAAAGTGAAAGCCGAGCGACCCACGAGAAGGAATCAGCATCGATATCTAAAATGGATAGTTCAGAACCAAACCCAGAGGAACTCGAAGAGTTGCTTGAACCTGAATCGACACCAGAAAAGACGCCAGAAAAGACACTCAAAATCGTAGCAGAGAACGCACAAATTAGAAACGGTCACCAGCAATCTCAGGAACAAGATCCAGCCCCTGCTACAGTCCTAACCGTGAAATCAAACGAACCTTCCGTTAGTGTTGTAGCCACAGTTTCTCAAGAAAATGATGACAAAAAGAAAGAAATCACCGAATCAGAGTCTAGTGAGAAGAACCTTGAAACTGATAGCCAGAACTTCTTCCCCTCGTTTGCCGAGTTGTTTTCCAATCATCGACTTCCTTACACGGAGCATCAGCAGCAGCAACAGCAACAGCGGTACCGACCCAACCGATTCCTCGGATACTTCCAACGCGACCGCGGAAATTACCAAGCCGCCTCTACGCAAACAAAGGAAACCCTGCATCCACTTTTGGGGTCAGGAAATTTCGGCGTGATTCGTGGAGGAACCTATTATCCTGAAGAGAAAGAAAATGATGAATACTCGATAGATGAGTCTGTCTACAGTCCTTATTATCATGGTGGTAATGGTCGTGCAAGACACAACTATTACAGAAATCCAAAACCACAACCTGTTCGAGGAGGAGACTTTTTTGCAAACTTCCGTGATTTCGCGGACATCACAGCACCACCCAAATCTAGCTTCTCTCACTTATCAGTCGTCTATGCAAACAAGAACGGCAGCCATACAGAACGAGTTCATGATCAACCCAGAAATATTTTTGAGACTCTGAGAATGCTGGAGGAAGAAGAGTTCAATGCAGCCACGACTACCACGACGGAAGTACCGCTTAAGAAGCTCAGCCAAGGCAAACGGAAGTTAATAAAGATGAAGAAATATCAAGAAGACAAAGCCAGGAAGTCACGCATGACAGTGGAACCCCTTCTGGCCCTTAGTTGAACATTCGTAGTGGACGAATAATTTTAATGTGTACAAAAGACTCGCACGCTTCGGGAGTCATCCCATGAATGAATCTGGCCATGAGATCAGAACCAAAGTCTGAGTAAAGCGTCGTCAATGTCAGAAAGGTGTGACAAGTAGTAGAAGAGGTCACGCGAAGATGGAGTGAGAGACTCAGTTTTTGCGTCGCGAAAACAAAACTATTTTACATAATGATCCTAAAGGTATCCAGGGATGTCCAGATGATGTCTTTAAGACAATTGTTAGAAATTTGTGTTTAATAGACACAATCCACTCGCATTGTAAACTTATTTGGGATCAACAGAGAGTCTGATGACATCAGCGTTATCATTATGGAATATCGAGCAACGATTATTGATTTGGAACATTAAACTCTTGATATTTATTTTTGAAATGTAAGGTTAATTGCAAATGTAGTTACTTCATTTTTTTCTGTCATTATTATCATATAAAAGTAAGTGTAATCTGCTCGTATTTCAAATGAAAAGTGCTGATCTAGATATTTAAATTAAGTAATTTCAAAACGTGAAAATTTACTCAAAGAAATGTGCTTGACCTAAAACCATTCCGTTCGAGTAACCTGTCACAACGACTTTCGCATTATCGCGAAACGACGATAAAATATTCCACGATGTACTGTCATGTAATACGCGACTTTATTCGCATATGAATGTGTCTTACAAAAAGAATAGGCCGAGTCAGAACTGAGTATCGAGAAAGATCCGGTCTTCTATCTCAAGTTCTTTATATCTATCGTCAAGAGAGTTGTGACACGAAAACTGTAAAGATTCTACGCAAAAGAAAAAGAAGTAGTTTTCTTAATAATTCTCTTTTTATATTTCTAGAATTGTATTTGAAAACTGAAAGACTATGGACTGAGCTGCTTTTTGTGAATCGAATCTTTATACGTACGATAAAACGTATTTTAGCAAGAATTCTATCACTTTCGAAACTTCATTCATATTATTATAAGATAAACTTAAAATTCATTAAAAGCAACGGAATTCCTATCCCCTTGGAGTTCTAGCATTTCATTTTCGAAAACGATTTACGGCGAAGAGCAATCTTCAAATCCTAAAACTTGAAAATTTATTTCGATTTTAGAAGAAACTGATAAATTGTTTATTATTCAGGAGCATGTTGATTGCATGTCCTTTGGTATCACAAGCTCTTCACCCTCAATCTCACCGCATTGTTATTTTATTTGTTGTTGATTATTGTAGAATTAGTAGTAGATTTTACTCAACAAAAATTGTACTTGAAAAAGCAGTGTTTTGAAAAATAATTGTTATTTTTGGCAGACGATAAAATCACAAGAAATATATTTTTATAAACCAGATCCCAAGACTTATTTCCTTCTTCACTTGAATTGTAATATTATTGTAGAACAATTAAATAAGTGTTTAAGAGCAAGGGGATATTTAGGATAATGTTTTCATAAGAAATTGGACTTGCCAGTTTGATATATCATTTATTCCTTTAAATATAAAGCTAGAAAAGATATTTTAGTTATAACAATATTGCCGAAAAACATCCATAAATCTGTATATATGTTTCTTTAAGTCAATAAAATTTTATTAAAATAAACTAATTTCGTATACACCATACACTTCCTAAATGCTGAGCTACAATAAAATACTAAACCGTCAGAAGATTATTTCATGTATTTATTCATTTTTGTAATCATCTTACCGATGCCAATATGAATTTCATGGTGAGATGCTGCACTATACATCCAAGCCGGTGTACTGAAAACGTTGTATTTTTTACAATGAGTCACACCCTTAACATCTCGTTTTTGTACCTTGGCACCCATTTTCCTTACTTTTTCAATAGCTTTGCTATACGGCCATTTATCCTCAGGACCTAGAAGTTCACAGTTATATAAGTTCAAATGATAATTGTAAAGATTTTAACAAAAAATAATGAATTTCAATAATATTTAATTACTTGGAAATATGTAATGCCATCAAATTTAAATTTTATTACTTACTTTGTTTCCCCAACGTAATCTTCACACCTTTGAGCACTTTCGCTACCAATGCTGCTGAAATGCAGATCGAGCCAATCGGTTTCTTATTGCAGCTAAAATCGTGAATAATTCTCTCCAAGTCAGGTAAGACTGTACAGTTACTTCCTTCAGATGCAAAGTTACTCCTGAATATAAAGCGTAAGCTATGGCATAACCATATAAGTGCAACTTTTCTCAAAACACGTTTAATCGCCTTAAAAATTGTCTAAAATTTCACTGCACATTATGGTAAAACAAATATGATGTTTAAATTGTTCAAACAATTTTAATTAATATTCGAAACACGGAAAAACTAATAGCACTATTCCATTATGTGAAAAAAATTATATATAATCCATGTATTTGTCAAATATTTGCTCCATCCAATTTATTATATAAATATAGTACAAATATAAAGTCTATAACATGAAACTGTTTATTTATATTATGTGACCAAATGAGTAATTACAATTTAAAATTCATTTTTTTTAAGTCATGGGAAACTTAGTGACTGGTTCGATATTATGCGAGGTGTTAGAGAAGGATGCGTTATATCCTCATGGTTATTTATTATATTCGTGGACAAGTGTCTAACAAGACAACAATAACAATAAGTCTAACAATCTGCCATCCCAAATTCAAAAGTCGTATCTGCAGTTTGGATAAGTCACTTTTTACTTTACTAAACTTTAGATAAAAGTCATAAACACCTTCCTTGTCGTTTATGTTTATGGTCGTGCATTTTATAAATTATGCTTCAAAATGGTTCTTCATCAATCTAAACGGCAAGGAAGGCATTTATGATTTTTTCCTAAAGTTTGGTGAATTGACAAGTGACTCATCCAAAATGCAGATACGACTTTTGAATTTGGGATGGCAGAAATAGTTTATAAAAAGACTGCCAATGGAGTGAATGACGCTTGAATGGGCCCGAGTTGGGAGCTTCAAATGATGACCTTGTGAGGCTCTTCACTTGGGGTGATCGCTAGAGAGATTGATTAGCAACCTGGGTCGGAGTAGTGTTGCGAAGCAAACGGGTTCTTTAAATTAATACCGGAATTCTAGATCAATCTAAAAATCTATAGCCCCTCCCCACATTACTCCCTTCCTTCCCGAGTAAGTCCTACCCCGAAAAGGAACTGGCTTAATGGTATGATAATAATAATATATTTCTTAGTTTTTGGGCTATAAGTTTTCCAATAGTATGACGACATAATAATTATTTTCAAAGTTCTGAAGAATTAAAAAAATGGTATTTTTTTCTTCTGAGCCTTGTATTTGTCTCGTAACATGTTTCTGGTGGGCAAATGATATATATCTATGTTAACTGGAGCTTGAAAAAACAATTTTTTAAACAAGAGTTTTTTGGCAGTCATGATAGAGGACGATTTTTGATGATATTTTTCTCGAAAAGTATTCATATTGTCGAACTTTTTTTATAGGTATATGGAGCTTTATCAACTCTCGAATGTACTGTATGATTTTTTTTCAATAATTCGAATTTTAAAAACGCTTTTTTGCTCTCCGGAAAACTTTTTTTCTTGGCACTTACATGGTTCTGCCGGGACACTCTTCAAATGTATAAAATAGAAACTAACAAAATTGGGCATCAAATTTTTTAATTTATTTATATTTGAAATGACCAATAAAAGCAACGAAAATTTAAAAAAAACACACACACACAAAATCTTGGTAAAGTAGGAATTGAATAACTGTTACGTGGCTTCAGTAAACATAAAATTGAATATTTTCAAGAAGTGCTGATTTTATTGATTTATAAAATACACCTGGCATATCAGAGAACCTTAGCGAGTATTAAAATTAAAAATATACTGTTTTAAAAAGATAAGTATCGATTTCTGAAGGTATTATCTTTAGATGTTTGCAGAATTTCGAAAATCAATAACTGCATAAAGGAAATTGAAAACATATTGCCAAGTTGTTTTAGGTAAAAAAATGTATTTTTTAGTTTTCTATTTTTAAAAAGTACAAATTTTAAGATACAAGATTCTTTTTTTCTTTAACATTATTTCCATATAACTAAAATAATTAGGTTATGTTAGGTTCTGAATTCAGATACCTCGAGTTTTGCAATTGAATATTTACTTTAATTCAAATCTCAGAATCTCCTGAAATATCCATTATGTCAATGCAGGGTTATAAACTAGAAATTCTAAGCTTGCTTTTAAAATGCATTTCAGGAAAATCTGAGGATGCATATTTTGAAATATTCATAATTTAAATGTTCTATTTCAAAAAACTATAAAAAGGACATATATGTGGGCATCCGCATGAAAATGGTCTGTATGAAGTTACGTATAGACACATATAGCCGGATAAATTCCCGGAAATTTAGGCACAACATGAGACACCAGGGTATTTTTGAAGTTGGAACTTCGAAAAACAGTTTTTCGAGAAAAAATCATCTAAACTTGGCGAGCGCCATAAGCGCACGTGTTATATTTTTTCTTTGAACATAAAATATCCTTAATACTATTAATGTAATATTAATGTAGTAAAATGTAATGTAGTAAAAATATAAAATATCCTTACTACTGGTTACTATCTGGATATGATAGTACTACGATTTAATACAGTTTAAAGAAAATCGCAAGACATTGGTTTTGGGCTGTACGCTCCTATAAAATGAAATATATACTTAGAATTTTTTTAAAGTTTAAAAAATGCACAATTATTGTAATATAAAGGTAACAATAACAATTGACAAATAATTTAAGTTTGTAATTTAACTGAAAAATGTGATGAAAATGGGAATGAAATACTCTGATAAATGTTGAGTTTTAGAATTCGGGAAATTTGTATTAAAAAGGTTCCATTGACAATAATTAACATTCTGATATTTTTTCCAGTTAACTTACAGGCAGAATTTATTTTGAAAGTACCTATAAAAAATTGTCTTTATAGAAGTATATAGTACAGAATTTCGGGCTTTTCTCGATAAAATTAAATCAGTTTCACACGTGGAAGCTTATATATGTATAGGTAGCAACCATTAATTAAGTGAGGCTTTTTATTGGGAGGGGGGTCTTACGAACCCTTACTCAAGCCTGTCTTGACTGCTGAAATTATACTTTTTATTACACATTGAATCATTACTTGTTTTATTTCTTTTTTATCATGTGACCGAATCCATTTCAAATCAGGCAGGTTCTACACCTGAAGTATTTTTGCGATTTATGAAAAAAAAATTTTCACGGAGTTATGAGTATTTGAATTTTTTGCTTTGTTTTTCAAAAAAATCCCAATTTTTGCTTTAAACTTATATAACTTTTAAACTAATTAAGATATTTAAGATTTCTTTTCAGATTCCGATAGAGTTCCACACTTATACTTTTTGGCGAATTTTTTCTTTTAAATTCGTACTATCATAATACTTTGCGAGTTTTATGTGGGCTAAATAACTTTTGTGGCCAGGAGATTTTTTTGTCATAAAATCGAAGTTTCGCATTTTTCTTGCAAGCAACAACATATACGAAAAAATGTTTAAAAAATAGTTTGCACAGTTAAAAGTTTCTACAAAAAGTTCTTTCATTCATTTAAGATATCTTGCACCATTTCCGATGAAAATAAATAAATTTAGTTTTCATAAACAAAAAAATTCTCTTGACCACAAAACTGGTTTAGCCTGCATAAAACTTATAGAATATATTTTTTATATAAATGAAAATTTCTAAAAAATATTTTTTTTAAATAAAAAAGGTGACGTTTGGCCCCTTTTACAGAAATTCCCCATATGTTTCTGGTCCTTCAACTTATTTTTCAAATTTTGTACATGAATGAACAATTAAAATTTCAAAATGTCTATTCATTTGTTCTATAATACTGTGATAGTTTAATTTCTCGATGCAAATTTAGATTCACAATAATAGGTAAAACTCAGAGAATAAATCGACGCCTCCATTCAATATGAGTCTATGTGCTAACAGCGCTCTGTATGAGACTATACCCTATGCTTATACACAGCGCATAGTCTCATACACGGCGCTGTCAGCACATAGACTCATATTGAATGGAGGCGTCGAAATTTGAATTCCAAACGACAAGTGTGTCCTGATTTTGAAACTGCGTGACTCGCTCGGTGAGGAAAGTAGTAATGTGAGGTAGGGTGTATAGATTTTTTTGATTGATCTAGAATTCTCGTGTCATTTATTTAAAGGACACGTTCGTTCCACAACACTGCTCCGCTCAGGTTGCTGATCAATCTGTCTAGCGTTCACCCTGAACGAAGAGCCTCACAAGGTTGTTATGTGAGGTTCCCCACTTGGGCCCATTAGCATCCAAAGTCTATTATTTCAGGCGTCATTCACTCTACTGTCACTCTGTTTATAAACTATTTATAGCCACACTTTTCTGTCCTGGCATACTTCTCTAGCTTCCCTCACGTCCATGCATTTTTTCATGCAAGCTCTCGCATTTCTATGGCTTCTTATGTCTCTTCGGATTAATGTCTCATTCATGGATTCTAACCATTCTTTTGGCGGTCTACCTCTGGGCATTCTGCCATTTACTTTACCTTTATACACTTCTTTAGTCAGTCGTTCATCTTTCATTCTTTCAACATGTCGAAACCATCTTAACTGATTTCTTTCCCATATGTCAATTAGTGTCTCTCCTGTACCACATTCTTTGAGGAATATCTCGTTTCGGACCTTGTCCATCAGTGTTTTCCCGTATATTATGCGCAGAGATTTCATGCCAATCGCGTTGATTCTATTCTTGTCCTTTTCTTGACAGATCTATGTCTCGCTAAGGTATAGTACAGTCGGTACAAATATCGAATTATGTATTGCCATTTTAGCTTCTTTTCTTATGTTTTTACTTCTGAGAATGGACCCTGCTCCACCGATAACCTTGTTACCCTCATTTATGCGCCTATCTAACTCCCCATCTACCTTCTCGTCACTAGTGAATAGGCTACCCAGATATATCAAGTATTTATCAACTTATTCTAATCTCTCCTCATTTAGGATAATCTTGCAGATTGTTTTCTCACTTTTTTCTTCAAACGCCATGATTTTTGTTTACGCTAATTTTGAGTTACATGTTCTTCATGCTTGTATGCAGTTCATTCAACATTCTTTGCAAGTCCTCGATTGAATCTGCTATAAAAATCTTATCATCTGCGAGAGCTAACCCACGTACCCTCACTGTCTCGAGATCTACACCTTTTTCAGTTTTTCGTCGAAGAGGGCCATTCTTAGACACTTATCCATAAATATGATAAATAGCCATGAGGACATAACGCATCCTTGTTTCACGCCTTGCATAATATCGAACCAGTCACTCAGTTTCTCCTTAACCCTTATACTCGCTTTACTACCTGCATATCTTGCTTTTATTGCTTGTAGGAGCCATCCATTGACTCCGTACTCTTTAAGAATTTCCCAAAGTTTACTTCTATTTACCTTATCAAATGCTTTTTCTAGGTCAAAAAATGCACAGAAAACCCAGCTCTAAGTTTATTTTGGAGACTAGAATATAATGATCAGTATTGCAGTCGGAACCCCTCATGACTCTTGTATCTTTCACTAGTTCTCTTAGTCTTTCACCCGCAGCAACGAAGTCAATTATACTGCGGTTATTTCCTTTACACCAGGTGTACGTGTGGATCATTTTATGTCGAAACCAAGTATTTGTAATAAATAGGCCCTTTTTTAAGCATCAGCTAACTAATTATTCCCCATTATAATTTTTTCTTGTTGGATCTCCAAACTTACCTAGCACCCTTTCTGTATCTGTATCCTGACGTTGGATGCCGACCCATCCGTTCATATCTCCTAGCAGAATTATTCTTTCACCTTGATCGCAAGTACTTATTGTATCATTTAAAGTGTCTCAGAAGGCGTCTTTGACTTCCCTTGGATCACTATCAACTGGGGCGTAGTACGCTATGATAAATAATAATCTTCTGATTCCTACCTTCATTCTAGCCCACAACAATCTAGGAGATACAAAATCATGATCTTTGAGATGCTTTCTTGCTTTTTCATTCATAATTAAACCGACCCCTTGACTACCATGTGATTCACTACCTACTCCTGACCATATTTGAAAACCGCGTTTCAACACCCCATTTTCTATGTTTCTACTTTCGCAACCCTTTTTCTTCGTCTCAGGTACACGTAAAATATCTAGTTTCCTTAACTGCAAAGTTTCTCGTAGTTCTCTTACCTTAAGATCATTCACTCTTCTAGCATTCCAAACACTCAGTCTCCATTCATCGCCTGAAACTCGACCTTTACGTTTACTGTGTGTATGCATTTCGTCAATCAAAGTTTCAGTCTATTCTGAGGCTATATTATTGTTTTTATTATTCATTGTTTAGATTGTACACTCAACTACCACCTTTATGCGCGAAATTTATTTTGCGAGTCGGAATCATATCCAAGTTAAGTAGTGATTCGTCGTATGGTGGAGAGTCTAGTTGTAACGTCAGTCCCACCAAAACTTCGGTAACTAAGAAGTGGGGGGGGGGGGAGTTTGGACAGAGAATGGAAACGGAGAGTCGCAATTGGTTAGTGTTTTATGTCGAGAAGATCACCAGTCTTCCGCAGCGTCGTATTACATAGGAGTTCACATGTTCCCATCTGTGCCAATTATGTTCTTTACATTTTTTCGTATTTTTTGTAGAAAAGCAAAAAATTCAAATACGCATAACTTCGTGAAAATTTTTTGTTCAAAAATCGCAAAAATACGTATCGCCTAATTTCCTAATTTTATGAAATATTTTTAAATCCTTGAAATTGCTCGAAATCTTCGAATTCCATATAAACTACTTTTAATTCTTTAAAATCAGTGGCAATCCCTTAATATCTCTAAAAACTATTTAAAGTCGTTGAAATTTCGTCAAATAGTTCGAAATATTGCAAGATCCCTTGAAATCTATCAAATTTCTTTACAATTCATTGAAATCTTTACAATCAGTAGGAATCTTTCCGAATCTCTTAAAATTACTTAAAATATTATAAAATCTTTCTAAAGCTCATGACATCATTCAAATCCCTTCAAATGTTCGAAATCCCATTAAAATCTCCTGCGAGGTTAAAAATCCGTTGAAATCCTTCGGTATCTCCTGAAATCACGTGAAATCTTATTAAACTCCTTAAAGACCCTTGAAATCCTGTAAAAACCTTTTAAAAATTCAGAAGCTCTCTGAAAACTGTACTATATCTTCAAACTCTTGAAATCTTTTCAAAATTAGTTGAAACTTGTGAAACTTCTCGTAAACCTTTGTTATCATTTCAAATGCACTAAAACTGTTCTAGTTCTTCAAAATTTTTGAAATCCCTTGAAATCTCATGAAATTTCTAAAAATCTTTGGGAATCTCATTAAATGCCGTAAAATGTTTGTAATTTTTCGAAAGACTTTGTAGTCCATTGAAATGCCTTAAATCCCTCAAAATCTGTTGAAATCCTTTAAAATCGTTAAAAGTTTTTCAAATCTATTAAAATCCCTCGAAATCTATTGAAATCCCGTTTACAGTGAAAATAAGTGATATATTGAGTGAAAAATTTAAAATCTTACTCAAGAAGGGGGCAGGGGATACAAAAATGTTATGAATCCTTAGAATGAGAGGTCTAAAATTTCAAAAATCATCTTTACGTAATTAATGGACGTTCTCATAAGCGGAATTGCTTAAGGTAGATGGGTGTACTTATCAGCCTTTGAGCTGCCTTCACCCTCAAAGTAGTAATAATAATTACAAGTAGAATAATCTTTAAACCGTTGTGAAAAATCGAAAAACCGGAAAAAAACTTTCTTTGAGCTACAACGTTATAGTAGGAAAACATTTTTTTTTACCAGAAGAAAGCAAATTGAGGGATTATAGTATTTAAAAAATGTTGATTGCTAATGAGTACCCTAATGCAGATGCTTCTGCATATATTTAGATTTTTGTGAAGTCATTTTTGGGCTATGAATGTTTTAATAATCAAATAAATAATATTTAATAATACTAACAGAGTATTAGTAGCGCCAAATCCCCCAGGGATGATTAAAGCTGCTGCAGAAGAGGTACTGCACTCACACAGGGGTTTTATTGAAGATCGTGCTAATCTCGCCGCTTCCTTTAGAGATTTTCTGTTTTCATCAGTTACTTCCTTGGTACAGTGATCAACTACTTCACAAATGTCAACTTCGGGAGCATAAAATTCGGGCGCAAACCCTTTTTGGCTACAATGGATCGCTACGGAGATAGCTTCGGATATTTCTGTTCCATCGAGAGCACCACATCCACAGAGGATCTGGATATAAAGAGCAAAAACTGAGACATTAGGGTAATAATCTTTCCGCATTATGGAGGAAAGTATGGAAAAAAGTGATTGTATCATAGCAGATCAAGAAGGGAAAGCTATATTCGATAAAACACATAAAGATTGTCCGTTAACGAGGCAATGCTTACGAAGCTAATGTACGATAATAAAAATAATGAGTATCCGCACCAATAGCCGCTGCAATAAACGCAAGAAGCAATTGCTTTTCTTGCATTGCATAATATTGTCTCAAGAGTAATTAAGTTTGTATTGTAATTAAAATGGGCTGAAAGGCAGACAGTAATTCAATCATATTTTTTTTGTACAAAAGTTGATTTAACACGTGCTACCAACTTGTCTATGCAATCATTCTAATTACAATAAAAGTTGTTTTGTTCTTTATTGGATAAAGAAAATTAGGATAGATTATGCATATGATAAAGATTAGTCTTAAAAAAGGAAGTACGGCAGATTATGTATAAATGAAATATAGAGGACAAATTAAATTGAAAAATAAATAATTGATATACCACTGCTACTGATTTTGAACCACAATCATTATTTTTTTTGTAGCAAATACTTGTCGTGTGAAGATTATTCGATGACAAAAGGCAATGTTTCAGTATGTCTTGATGAAGAAAGCTTGAAAGTTTAGATTTCAACATTATTGACTATGTATTCAACAATAAATAAACACATTAAATAATTTGGTGATGTAAATAACTTTTAATTCTCATAAATAAACTTGAACGGTGCGACATTGTTCACGTTCTCGACTTTGGTTAAATCAGGTTAAATGAGATTTTCAACTGTTTGTCCAAGTGGTACAAAATCAAGGAAAATCGAGTATATCGACACTTGCAAACGCTTGGTGAGGTGTGAGTAAATTTTGACCTACTGATATTTTAATGATAGTACAAAGCAAACACGCGCGCTACGCGCTCGATGATTGTTTTTTTGGTTCACATAATTTCTAAATTAAAATATGAAATTGATATTAATACAAATTTTTTATACATCACAGTATCTATTATCCAAAATATTAAAAAAGCAATGTATTATATAGATACATAAAAAATCTTAATTTCCGTGAAAAATTGTAGCATTAACTATTATTGTGCATCTCTTTCTTCAGTGTCGACCTTTTATTGATGTATAAAACAGTCTCCGGATTGAAAGGTCAGTAAAATCAAAACAAAAAAATTTGTTTCTTTGAAAAATGACAACGTTTCGGACTCAATGTGGTCCCTTTTCAAGCCTATTGAAGCCTTAGAACAGTAGTTTAGAAGACAAGTAAGAAAAGACTAGATTTTCCATGTTTACCAAATTCGGTTGAGAAAAGGAAAAATGTGAGAATGTCCAAAACAACAGCAATGTTTATCATTATGTACTTTAAGATACATAATGATTGTTGAAATCACAAATTTTTTTGGATTTTGATGTTGGCTACGTCAACAATAAAATACCAAAATCTTTTTAAATTTTATAAACATTTCCGTGAATGTGGACAAACCCACATTTATTCGTACAGTTAAATCACATTGTTATCAAAAACAAGCGGACTATATGGAAAAGGCTTGAAAGGCTTGAAAAGGGACCACATTGAGTCCGAAACGTTGCCATTTTTCAAAGAAACAAAGTTTTTTGTTTTGATTTTACTGACATATCCATCCTGGGACTGTTTTATACATTACCTATTATTGTTCAAATATGGTAAATATTTTTTGAAATATAATAATTTTGTATTGACAATAGAAATTTAAAACGAAAATCACTAACATAACTCAAAATTGTTTCAGATGGTGAATCTTTTTTTTAAACCTAATGTTTTTTTGTTTGAAATCACCTTTTTTCGGCGAAAACTATTAACATAACTGGGAATAGTTCAATTTAGAATGTTATCAAAATCAAAAATTGTACAAAAATTGTGAATATAATGACTGAATAATAATCTGAAAAATCTTATTCTTTTTTTTAAATCAAATTTCGATGAAAAACACATTGTTTTTGGAAACATACACATTGAAAAACGAATTGTTCCAAATTGTAAATTTTTCTGTGAAATTTCCTGATTTTTGCTTAAAATAATCGATTTCTGGTGAATAATATTAATACAACCTTAAATTTTTCCAAATTTGTGAATCTTCATTCGTGAATCTCCTCTGAAGTAATTATTTTGTTATTTAAAAATACCAATTAAAACATTCTAAATCTTGTTCAAATTAGATTTTTTCTTTTGAAAATACGAATTTTCGATTTCAAATTCCAATGTAAACTCAAATTGTTAAAATATTATGACTCTTTTTTTAAATGTAATGATTTTTAAATGAAAATTTCAATTTTCGAGCAAAAGCACCAATTATATCCGAAATTGTTCAAGCTTATGAATTTTATTATTTTAAACAAAAATCGTTGGATTGAAATCTATTGATTCTTTGTTTAAAAAGTACAAATTTCAGGTGAAAGACAGCAAAATAATGTAAAGTCGTTGAAAAATTGTAAATATTTATTGGAATATAATAATTATTTAGTGAAAATACCTGAATAATTTTTTACGAAGAACACTAAATTAATAGGAAATTATCCAGAATTGTAAATCTTTTGCTGAATCTAATGATTTTTGTTGAAAATAGCCGATTTCCCGTGAAAAATGTTAATATGACTTAACACTGATCGAAAATTGCAAATATTTTTCGCACTTTAATCACTTTTCTTTTAAAATACCAATTTTTGTTGTAAAACGATAACGTAGCCTCAAATTTTTCAAAAATCATGAGCCTTTAAAATCTAATGATTTTTGTTTGAAAAACTTGAAAAAAAATCGAAAAAAAATCATTGAAAATTTTATAATCTTTAAAATCTAATAATTTCTAATTAGAAATACCCATTCCCGGTGTAAAACGCTAACATAACCTAAGTTTGTTTAATATTGCGAATATTGATGATGATTTTTATTCTAAAATGCTGATTTCCAGTTAAAAAATTATCACAACCCAAAATTTTTAGAAATTTCAAGTCTTCTCCGAAACTTTATGATTTCATATTGAAATTTTTGTTAAAAATCACTAGTGTCCACTGAATGGACTAATATGAAACATGTATAATATTTGCAATGATTTATCAGATAATTCAAAAGATTTAATTTAGTCGCCGACTATTATTTAAAAAGCACAAATTTTTCTCAATTCGCATAATTTTTTCTGTGATTTTTATTATTAAAAGAGATTATTTGTAGATTTAATTTCCGAAGTTTCAAATTCAATTTATATATTATACAAATTTAAGTAATGAAAAGCCAGTCTATTTTCGGATACATTTTAACAAATTTAAATGCAGATAACTAATGTTTACATGATAAGGAAGATATCGTTTCTTACAATACTGAATAACCTTACGAGTAATTGAAATTACTGTCTGTCGATAAGGTAGTTCACACCTATTTCTATCGACAGCGATATCAGATTTGATGTATCTACAAGCAAGGTTCCATTTACGCTCACAAGAGGTCAGAAGCTCCCATTGCTGGGATGGGTACCTCGGTACCTCTCTCGGTAAGAGCGGAATCTGTATAATACTTTCTCAACCATTGTCGATAATTTAAACTTCAGCAAAGGGAAGTTATTTGTTGCTTCCGCGCTTGGATAATCTCATAAACTAGTAAAATGAGATGGCAGTGGTATGAGAGTCGTAAGTCGTAAGGAAGGTTCAGGGCGTCTCCAACGCTTAAATAAACATAGGCATGGTAGCTTCGACTTTCTTTATGGATCGTATAACCTTTATTGTGCACTAGGAGCAATTTTTGCGCAGGCTATGAATACGAAACACATAATGCAAGGGTGGTTGCGAGATTTAAGAGCTTAAGCCAAGGGTAGGATAAATTCACCAAAAAAATCAATAGGATTCATTGAAATTTAAAACAGGACAAATAATGTATAAGAATTGCATGATGAAGTGTCGGTGGAATGAATGACGCCTAAAACGAAAGACCTTGGACACTAATGGGTCTGAGTGGAGAGCTTTACACAATGACTTAATGAAGATCTTCGCATGGGGTGCTTGCTAGAAAGATTGATCAGCGATCTGGTGTTATGAAACGAACCTGTTGTTTAAATAAACAACACGGAAATTCTAGATCAATGGCTTTTTAAAATTTACTTTTAAATTTCTGCTGGGCACTTTTTCAAAATTTTCTTTATATGTTTTATTATCAATATTTTTTCTAAATCATTTGGCCAACTTTGATGTCACAAATGCATATAGTTGTACTTGACAGGTTTTTTGTATCGTAAAGGTTTTTGGTGGGATTTCACGGTTTTTTTCTTGTAATCAAGGAAAATAAGATAGGTACGCTCAATTAACCTAATTTACTGAAGACCGAATTCATTTCGATTCGGTCAGACTGCCCATGCCCAAGCCACATAATCATTTGCCACTCAAATATTTTGTATTTCAAAAGTAATCAGGCAATACGTATCTTACCGATATGACGAAAAAAAATTTGATAACCATATGAGTATTTGAATTTTAAATATTGAAAACGCTAATTATCAAAAAATAGTCCAAGTTTTTGTTAAAAGTGTGATATTTTGTAATCAAATATAGTTAGCAAATGAAAAAAATGTAAATTGTCAGAAGGGCGGCTATTTTTCTGAAAATATTAACAGGTAATTTAATCAAAAAAATCAAAGTTTTTTTTCTCGATTTCTTTCTATATTTGTCGAAATATGAAGAAGAAATTCCATGATAGTATGTGCCCGCCCCTTGGAGAGAAGACAGATTTTTTGTTTTAAAAATAAAATTCATGGTTCTTGCCAAAATGCCACAAGATACGAGAAAAATAAATAAAAATTATTTCCCTAAAAAAATGCTAAAGAATGGCTCCTGACATGTTTTTCTGTCTTGCGTTATTTTTGAGATTTTTGCGAAAATATGTTTACACATATTTTAACAAAGGATGTGAAAATCCTTCAACATTTTTTTCCTGACAATGAAATTTTATAGCGTAACATAAAACCAAAAAGGACGTAATTTAATTATTTCAACAAGGTGTTGGTGCAATAAGAAATTTTTTTTCTTCAACCAAAAGAACTGTTTTCTTGGATATGCTTGAAAATTTGGTTAAATCAAATAAATTTTGGTTCAATCAACCCGACAGAATTTTTTTGTTGAATCAACCACATACTCCACCAAAATACGTGGTTAAAATAACCATAACATTTACTTTTGTTAACCAAATATTTGGTTGTCCATATAATAACGATATTCTATGGACGAAACAAAAAAATGTGTTAATTGAACTAAATCGTTTTTTAAGTCTGCAAAAATAATGAAGTAAGTTAGAAAAATGAAGATTATCGATTATTTAAAAAATACCGACATTAAGGAGAAAAGTTTGACATAAAAGTTGTTGAAACTGTTAAATTATGTTCTTCTTTGTTTTATATGACATCATAAAATCTCAAGTTAAGGTAGATAGAAAATCATGCCAAGAAATATTTTTCTAGAATACTCTCTTTGCATTGGGTTGGATGTAGAAAAAATGAGGAGAAAAAGAACAGTGGGGGTTTTGAGTAAATTGACTTTGAATTTTTTAAAGTGTCCTACGAATTTTAAAAGAGGACGAAAAATTCTATCAGAATCAAAAAGAAAGCGATTAGTAATAATGCCTATATTGGATTGAAAAATATTCCACATTTAACCGAAATTAGGACAATTTTTTGATCATTCGCGTTTTTTACTTTTAAAATTCAAATACTCATAACTTGGTCAACCAAACCTTTTCGGCAAATTGGTAAGAAGCGTGTCGTCTTATTACCTTTAAAAAAAAAACATATTTTATTGGAAAATGATATATTCTGTGACTTGAGCATACACTATTTGTCCAATTACAATGAATTCGGTTTATACATGGAACATTAAATGAATCGTTTGGATAGTTTTAATTGAAAATTCATTAAAGGCATTATAATGATTTACTTTCCAATTCAATTCAATGGTGCCATATATTATTAAATTAAAATTTTGATTAGATTTTTAAATTTCAATTCAAAATCGGAAGGCTGGCTCGGTTCACTAAACTTAACCAATATTTTATTTTCCGTAATATTTTATAGAAATATACTTTATGCTCTTGGATACAAATGCGTTATTATTCAATAATTTAAAAAGAATTAAATTTTTCACCAATGCTCACCTCTGCAGTCTAATCTATTTAACTGATTTACACCAATTTTTGATGAGAAGTCTGTAGTAACATATTCCCGATACATATTGAAAAAATGTTCGATATCTTGATATCGTCATTTATATCATTTGTGAATCTTTATTTTTTACAGAAAGTACGTAAGACTTTACAAACCATTTGATATGTCGAAAATTCCTGCAAACTGTATCGAGAATCTGTTAATACTGACTTGTCCTTAAAATTTGGTACGAATCGAAAATTGGCTGTTTTCATGGATTTTGTTTATTTTGACCTGACAGTTTCTAAGAAATTAACATAAAATCACCCCTAAATTTATTTTTTAATGATTGGTTATTCAGCTGTCAAATTTATTCGAAATCGGTTAAGAATTGCACCGATAAACTACAAAAGGTCCAAAGTACATGATTATTTCAGATAAGGATTCTTAGTAGATTTTTGTTTGTACTCGACGGCGCGAATCTGAATTTGTAAATATAGTTATCGCCGCTCAATTGTTAAATAATACGTGTCTGAGAAACATTTGCTTCTTCTGTAGGTTGGAATATATTCAACATGAAAATTTAGATCTCTGGCATAACTTACGAAAAAATTCCACTTGGATCTAATTATCAGTCGAAGACTAGGGCGCCCAAGAGTGTGATACTAGGCAACGTCACCTCCTTTCAATCCCTTCGACGAAGTAACGAGAAACGCTCGCATAATCTTATGTAAATCCAACCTTACACCCTTATGCTCGCACGCCCTTAACACAGGATAGAGCAGCCAGGACTTGGCTTTCTGTGCAGGGGGGTTAGTTCTCGGGTTACGTGAGTAGACGGGGGCTTATATGAATGTTAAAATAAGTTTGAAATTGTCGCGGACAAGTTCAGTCCTATGGGACCAGACCCGGACGAGTAATTCCGCAACAGCGGCAGTTTCGGCCTTTCGGCAAGTTTCGAGCCAAAGCCTCCGATTTGAGCATCACATTCTCGATGATTTCATTCACCTTGATTATTCCAAAACATTAATCAGAACAAACAACGAATATCAATCACTTAACCAAAGAATAAGTTATTTTAATCATTGTATTTTGTATTAAACGCATTTAGCTCAAGATTAAACGTAAAGTTATACTTTACAATTATTTGAGCGTGGAAGTTGCAGAATTGGATTGAATCCGTCAGGATTTGGTTGAACTCCGCGTGATTATGAGCCCACTTTTTATTCTGATTGAAGCCACGTAACCTGAAACATGTTCTTTCTGAATCATTCCGCTGAAATTCCGATTGATTCCATATCATTCTGAATTCGGATTTCATTCCATCTGAATCTACAATATTCTGAATCATCTTTTCATTCCTTTTGAAGTTTCACTCTTTCAAATGTCGTTTCAAAGGATTTCAAGGATTCTGCTGTATAATTCTGAAGCCATTCCAAATTATTCCAAATCAGATCTTCCAAACGTATTCCGATGGATTAGTTTTATGCCTTTTTATTCCGAATGTGACACCATGTTAGAGCTTGGTAAAACCATAATTATTCAATAACACTGGTCCATAAAATGTGACCTCTATTTTTTCCCCACGCACAGCTAGCCTCGATTGAGCTGAACCCAAGGGTACTGGTACTCCTGATTTAATTGTTGTCGTTGTTTGGGGTATGCCTTAATACTAGAAATTAAAAATCGCAAGACACATTTGGAAAAAAACCGATTTTACTTTTTTTTCTTTATTTCTTTCCATTTATACCTTGATTTGAGCCAGCAAGTGAAGATAATTTAGCGTAAAGTTTGATTTTTTGTTCATTTACCAAATTCCTTAAACAATTCTAAGACTGAAAGGCAAAAATAATCCTAAATATATTTAAGAAAATCGTTTTTTATTAGTTTTTTTTTTAAATGGGGTTTTCAAGGATTTCAAACATTTTTGCACAAGAAAAGAAGTATTTATTTATTGAGATTGCCCAAAATAGAAATGAGCTTTTAATAGAAATATTTACATTATTGAATAATTAATCTAAATTAATATTACAGCGATTGAAGAATGTTATATTCACATAATGCATGCAATCGTTTAGCGTAGTCAGGATGACTTTTGTTAACCGTTCTTCCATTCCACACACTTTTGAAATCAAAGTGAACTATTTATCAGCTAAAATAATTGCTGTTTGCATTATATTAATATAAAAGTTTTCACTCGCTGCAGTATGTATTTGAATTAATTATTCAATAATGTTCATATTGTTTATTAGAGCTTGTTTTGATTTTGGGCAATTTCAATAAATAAATACATCTTTTTTTGCACAAAAATGTTTGAAATTCTTGAAAACCCCAATAATCGAGAGAGAAAAAACTTTTTCATAGATTAAACACTATTTTGCGTTTTATTTTTAAAAAAGTCATCAAATAGTATCTTTAACTGGGCTTAAATCAAGGTATGATTAGAAAAAGTGAAAAAAAAGAAAAATTTATTTTTTAAAAGATGGGCAATTTTTGTTTAATCACAAATAGTGGTAGACGTTGGTATAGGTTTTTTTTATTGACAAAATGCTATATATCATTTTGAAGAAATCATTTTCTTCGTTTGATATTGCAGAATATTGCAATTTCTTCGAAAGTACATTTCGAGTGAATTCTAGTAAATTTAAGAAAATTTAAACGAAGTAATATGAGTTCAAGGTAATGCCAGAGCATTTAAGAGAATTCAAGGGAATTCGGCGGAAGGAATTTAATAGAGTTCTAGTGAGTTTAATGAAATTGAAAGGAATTCAAGCCAATTTAGCGGAAATCATACGAAAACGAAGGATTCAGGGTATTATATATATTATATATATATATTATATATAATTCAAGCGAATTCAAGGGAATGTAAGCTTGCATGAAATAATTAATTTCAGAGAAATATAACCGAATTCAGTCAAATTCAAAGAAATTCTTGCATATTCAAGGGAATTTAAGGCAATTGGACAGAATTTAATGGAATCTTCGTGTATATAATAAAATTCAAAGGAATTGAATGGAATCCAGAAAAATTTATAAGCAATTTCAAGAGAACTCAAATCAATTTAAGATCATCTAATAGCATTCAAGAGAATTCAGGAGTAAAAAGTATTTTAATAATTTTTATTAATACAAACACCTGATCAAAACTCAGTATCATGTGCTAGAAATTTAAAAGTATTCGACAAAATTTGATAGGATCGTAAAAAATTAAAAATTAAAAAAGATTTGAGGTAAGGAAATCAAATGGAATTTAAGAGAATTCTAGTAAATTTAATGGAATTTAAGAGTATTCAATGGAAATTGAGGGAATCGTAGTGAATTCGGAGGGATTCAAGAAAATTCAAAGGAATAAATTGTAATTTAAAGAAATTTCTACAGAATTTAGGCCAATTCTGATGATTTTAAGGAAATTCAAGTGAATCTCAGAAAATTCAACAAAACTCAAATAATTTCCAGAAAATGTAAGAGCATTCAAGCGGTTGAAAGTGAAATATTTAAGGGAATTTCATGAAATTGGAGATAATTCAAGGAAATATAAAAGGATTCGATGGAATTCAAGAGAATTCTCGTGAATTAAATGGAATTCAGAGGAAATCAAGCAAATTTTAGAAAATTTAGGAGTATTCGACGGAATTCGGGAGAGTTGTAGTGGATCTAAGGGAATTTAGAGGGATTCAATCGAATTCAAGGTGATCCTATGCAATTTGAAGAAATTTCTTTGGAATCTGTCGAAATTCAAGAGATTTAAAGCAAATTCAAGTGAACGTAAGCAAATTCCAGAAAACTCAAGTTAATACAAGATATTTTGGAAGCAATCAAGTGATTTGAAATGTATTTAAGGAAATTTCACGAAATTCAAGACAATTCAATAAAGATTTAAGGAATTCGGTGGAATGTAAGGAAATTCATTAAAATTCAAGTAAATTCAAACAAATTCAAGGAAATGCAAGTCAATCTTTCATTTTATTATTATGAATATATTATTATATGAACAAGAAGCATTCCGAACTTTTTGACATTCTCATTCCGATGAGAAGGTATTGGTTTTATGTGAAAAATGACTTTCGCGTATTCCATCAAATGTCCACGTTTTGAGGCCCCCTAAGTCAGAAAAAAATAGTTTTACGTCGGTGTCTGTCTGTCGTAATTGTTCTTGTCGTTGTTGTCGTCTAGTTGTCTACATATCGGATAACTTTTGAAAGACTACTGGGATTGAATTCTGCCTTGGAAGACAGTTTTAGGGGCCAAAAAGAAAGCTCGAATTCGTTAGCCAGCTAATTTGGATAAAAATTCAAAAAGTTAGAGCATTTTCAACATTTTTGAGATCATTTTTTTTAAGATTTAGAAATTCTATGGACAGCTGTTCGTAGCACTTGGAAATTCAAACTTATCACTTTTATCAATTTATCACCTTATCACTTTCTTTGATCGAAAGAAAATTATCAGAGTAATAGCATTTTCAAAATCCAAAAACACAAACGAAAATTCATATTTTGAGCCAAACAACGCACGATATGAAAATAAGTCGAGAAAAGAAAAACGTTGCTTTTTGAAAGCCCTACAAGATTATCATGAAAAATTGTTGAATTTTCTTGAAAAATCGAAAATTCAAATTTTCATCGCACAAAAAATAACATGGCTAATGGAAAATCAACAATTCCATTTTGCGGTCAAACAATGCAAGATACGAAAGAAGATGAATCCTCAAAAGCTGTGCACCCAAAAAAGATCTACAAATTCGTTACTTATCACTTTTTGATTTGATGTGCAGTTTTTGTTTTACTTTGTAAAAAACGACATTGAAAATAAAAAAATGAAATTTTTGGATAAATATAATATCGAGAGCGAAGCCCGAGATCCAACAGGTGCGCGCCCTAATTTAATTTTGTTTGCAATTATATTAAGAACCGTTCATACTATCAAAATAATAAAGTATCACTTTTTAGCAAAAAAGCATGTTTGCCGAGGGAATGACAACTCGACCGGTTGGTTGTACACCTACTTCTGAGTTCAAGATACTTCAGGACATTTCAATGACTTCAGAAGATCTTACTGACTTCAGGAGATCTCAAGTGACTTCAGATGAATTCAAGTTACTTCATGTGAATTCACGTAATTTCTTGTGAATTCAGGTGACTCCAGGTGAATTCAAATGACTTCACATATTTCCGGAGATTTCAAGTGACTTCAGGAGAATTCAAGTGACTTCAAATGAATTCAGGAGAGTTCAAGTGACTTAAATCAATTCAGGTGATTTCAAGTGACTTCAGGAGAATTCAAGTGACTTCATATGACTTCATGTGAATTCAAATAACTTCAAATGAATTCAGGTGATTTCAAGTAACTACACGTGAATTCACGTGCTTTCAGTTGAATTCACGTGACTTCATGTGAATTCATGTGATTGCATGTAGATTCAAATGACTTCAGATATTTCAGGGGACTCCAGGAGATTTCATTACAAGTGTACACCTCGCTGAACGAGTTGTCAATCCCTCGATCATTACTTATAGCGCAATTTTTGAAATTTAAAGCACAAATTGCCGCAAAGAATCTCAAAAAGATGCACTCAGAAAAAGGTTTTTTTAAGGTGTTAGGGTCAGTCGCAAGGCCAAAAAAAATGATTTTTTAAAGAATTTTATTTGAAAACAGGTTTTATTACTTATTGACAAATGTTCTACAGTTCGAATAATACATATCACAAGAAGTTACACTAATTTTTTAAAGTAAAAATATCGATAAACAAGCAAGTTATAGTTAATCTGCCAGAGGTCCAAAAAAATGGTGTTTTGCGGTGCACATCGTAACTCATGACTGGATCATCCGAAACAAAAAATACAACCAGCTTAGTTAAAAAACGATATTCCCTTGTACTTGAACGAAGAATTGAGTCAAAATTTCAATTTTCAAGAAAATGGCGGATGTGTAAACACTAAATTTTTATTTTCCTTGAAAAAGTCGCTCATTTTTCAGTTAAAAAAAAAATAATAAACTGAAATATCGAACGTTCAAGTACTTTAAAATTATGTTGTAAATAACTGATTAAAATTTGGTAATGATCGGTTGAGCCATTCTTGAGATATCATGCGCACCGATTTCAAAAACGTTGTTTCGAGAAAAAAGCGATCAAACTTTTGAGTATGGTATAAAAAAAACGTATGAATTAAAATATCGATCGTTCAAGTACTTCAAAATTATGTTAAAAATAATTGAATAAAATTTGGTAATGATCGGTTGAGCCATTCTGGAGATATCATGCGCACCGACTTCAAAAACGTGGTTTCGACAAGAGCGCGTTTTAGTGTACATCCCAAGTCCCATAGAGGCCCGTTCGGTTTTGTAATTCCTAGAACTGCTGTCTCACGCAGAGGGCAGGGCGAGAGACGGCTGCGACTCCGCCTCTGAAGGGGTGCAGTGCACTACTACTCGACGTGTGCACAGCTCAGCGTTCGAAGTTAAGCTGGGTAAAGCGGCAGACCGCACAACGCACCTTTGGTTAAAGTCGTGTATCTTCATAAGTTATGCACCGATTTCGATAAAATTTTAACACATTTTTGAAATGTTGTACTTTCAGAAAATGCAATAAAAAAATTGATTTTTTTGAAAATCCTGACTGACCCTAACCCCTTAAAGAAAAGCATCGTCCTCTTGCCTGTTTTATTTTGAACCCCGTGAATATCTTTGTTATACAAACAGAATTATTTGGCTGCAAGAAACGTACTGTTGACATAAGAGGGGATTTCTGTGAGTGATGATGTGTAGGCAAAAAATAGAAAGCTAATTTGAATTCAGCACGAAAAACTATTACGAAAACGACAAAACGTTCATGGACACAAGTAAATCACAGATAAAATTGAGGGTTTGTTAATGACGCGGCTCAAGCAAAAGTTGGCATCCTTCAGAACGGAGACTTCAATAGAACTCTTTTTGAGGGTTACTTTTTAGTTGGTTAAAATCCGATGCATCATTAACCCTGGAAAATCTTTGAAGTGCTTCAAGGCAGAAAATGAGTTCTGTAAAAAAAGTCTCTATTAGAACTCCTACTTTGGGTTCCTTTGGAAAAATTTATCGTTTTGGGTTCCTTTTCAGCAAGCGAGATTCCTTTTTGTTGCTACTCCCTTGGAACCAAAAATCGGTTCCGCAATAGTAACCCCAACTTTTTCTGTGCACATTTTGTTGACCAGTGTGATTAAAATCTCATCGGAATTTGACTTTTGTTATTGATGAAGGATTCCATTAATATGCTCGTAATGTCTCGTAGTCTTCTTCCTTGATATTGTCAACGTCTTGAAAGTTTCACCTAAGAAGAGACTTCCTTGACGAAAGTCGAAATCACGAGGACGCTTTGAGTTCCCGTTGGATTTGTCGGCGGTAGACGACGCGAGGTGAGGGTCGCGAATTCGTCGGGCAGGTTGGCGTTTCGGGTAAATGGGATGTGATGCGAGTAACTGAGTGGCTAATTGAATGAGGTGTCTCTCAGGAGCACCAATCCGCCGCGTGTCACACGTCAGAACTCTGTTGCGTTTTCCGTGCGCACAGGGACAACGCAAACTCTAGTTTACCGATGATCGTTCGCAGTGTGCATGCAAAGTATGATCGAAAATGATTGCACACATATTCTTGCCCCTGTTCACATTATTCGCATACACATATACGGACTGTTACGCAAGAAAGTGGTACGGCAAAAGTTAATGAAAACTAAACTCTAGAATTAAATAATTGTTGTCATTTGAAAGAGGAGTATTTACCGAAGGCGAAACGTGTTTCGGTTCCCACAATTCTTATTGTATTAATTTTAAGCATTTAGTATTTCTAAAGAAGTGTAATTTACAAGCTAAGAAAAGCCAAACACAAAATGGCGGAAAAGTCACGTTCAGGAAACAGTGTGCTCCGGAAGCCGATTTAAATGAAGGGAAAATGTAGAGAATATCTGTCTGTGTAGGTTCATTCTATGAATAATGAGAAAGCAAAATCACTTGCGTTAACATTTTTATTTGCTCATTTAAATTTTTCAGAGAATTTTAAAACTTTTAATTCACAAAAACTTGAAATTTTATACTAAAATATTTTCCGTTCTAGTTTAAACCTGTATACATATACATATCTCTATGAATGAAGGTTGCTTTGTGCTTGGACAATAAAAAAAAACAATAAATATGAAAAATAAAGTCAATTTAATCATTACTAGACATATATATATAATTTGAAAAAAAAGTTAAACAACCACCGCAGGGTCCCACTAAGAGCAACTGCCATCCGACAAAATGTCAATAGCCCCCAGTAGCACCGCGGTAAATCACACCTATGGCCACGTCTCACAACCGTGAGATGGTGGTATATATATATATATATATATACATTATATATCATACATATACATACATATATCATACATTCAAATAGATTAATATAACATTACTATGCCTTGCATATATATTTAAATTTTTAAACTCTTTTGAACTTTTAAACATCTGTTATTCACCAAAAATATTAAGTAACATCTTATAAATTAAATTTTCTATTCGGAAAACATTGTTTATGAAGTATTTATATAAACTAACAATTGTATATTTACAAATGCGAGGATGAAAATGAAACTACAGTTTTCTTAAATCTTGATAAATATAAAGGATGATTTATCGCATTTACTGTTTATTCCAATAAACTAAAAATTGTCGGTGTTTCACCTGCTTGCTCTGATCAAATTCCCAGTCCATCTTCATCAAAAAAACGAAGAGAATCTTTGATATGCTGTGAAATCACGTGAATTTTTTATGTTTTTGAACACTCAGTAGCTTCATATATTCTTTCAAACTCCCTTAAATTTTTATTTAAGTCTTTTCAAACTTTCTTCACATAGAAAAATAACTTGACACTACATTATCCATCGCTTTAAATGCGTTTATGCAGGGCAGCAAGCGAAGGCGACCAACTTTTTCATAAATGTCCTCATCATCCAACATATCAGCAGATTTGAGATAGTTGGTGACAAGCGTTTCCCTCAAATACTCTTCCATGATAATTTTTCGGGGAAAGAGATAATCTTTGTGGCCACAAAAATGCAACTTCCGATGTGAGAAGAGGAACTAACATTAACAAACATGTAAATATATAATTTACAAAGTTCAAAAGTAATGGAAAGTTTAAAAACATAAACACAAGGACACTCCTCCATAGAGATATGTATATGTATACACGTTTAAAGTGGCAGTGAAAACATTTTAGTATAAAATTTCAAGTTTTTGTGAATTAAAATGTTTAAAACGCTATAAAAAATTTAAATAAGAAAATAAAAATCTAAACTCAAGTGATTTTGCTTTCTTATTGTGCATAGAATGATTCTACACAGACAGATTTTCTCTACTTTTTCACATCATTTAAATCGGCGTCCAGAGCACCGTGAGTGATTGCGAAGTTAGTTGCTACAAAACACCAGATAGAGGATACATTGAAAAATGATTTCCCATCAAAAATTCAAATTCAATATTACTGTTTGTTTAAACTTATTCGTGTTTAAATTATACTTTCAATTGAGGTATATCTTAAAGATTTAAGACTGATTTGGGCAGGTTTATCGAGTCAAAATGGTTTAGAAAAAGATTAAAAAATGTGAAAAAGTTGTCTTTGCTAAAAAAATTACAAACTTTTTTTCAAAAAGCAATCTTTCAAAACATTTTTCTTGTTTCCTGAAGCAAAAGAAAACGAAAAATACTAAAATATAACCAAAAATTGTTTGAGATTGTAAATCCTCTTTTAAAGCTAATGTTCTTTTTTAATCAAAATAACCAATGGCCGTTGAAAAATGTTAACATAGCCTGAAATTGTTCCAAAATTATAATTCTTTTTCTAAATCTATACAGGTTTTTATTGAAAATCGAGGATAACCTAACATTGTTCAAAAAGTATGTATGTTCTTTGAAAAGCAATAATTTTTCATTAAAACTACCGACTTCCGGTATAAAACGATAAAAAAAGAAAAAATTGTACAAAAATGGTAAATTTAGTGACTGAATGATAATTTGTAGAATACCCCTTAACAGTCACACGGGGTGTCTCACACCCCACGGGCTTTCTGATTTTTTCCCCGATTTTCTAAGTTTTTTTTTCAATTATTTTGTTTTCGAATACTTAAATTATCACTGAGGCTTTGGAGATATTTTTTTCCTATTTTGTATTGCTTCAACATCACTCATGATTTTTTTTTCAGCCAAAAATATCTGAAGGTGTATTTGGAGGTATGACCGTTAAGGGATACTGGTGATAATCTGACGACAAAAAACGCTAACACAACATAACAAAATTGTTGGAAAAGTATAATTGTTTTTCAAACAATAATAATTTCCATTTGAAAATACCAATTTTCAATGTAAAACGCTAGCGTAACCTGTAATTGTTTAAAAATCATTAATCTTCTTTAAAATCTAATGATTTTGTCATAAAATTTCAATCTCCGATTAAAAAAAGCTTGCAAATTTGATTATTTTAAACAAAAACCGATGCAAAACATTATTCTAACAGAAAATTATTCATAATTGTAAATCTTCCTCGAAATCTAATGATTTTTGTTTAAAATAACCGATTTTCTGTGAAAAACGTGAATATAACTTGAAACTGTCCAAAACTCGCAAATCTTGTTCGAACTATAATGATTGTTTTTAAATACTATTTTTTTTTTTGTTAAACGCTAACATAACCTAAAATTTTTGAAAATTGGGGATATTGATGATTTTTGTTTAAAAATGCTAATTTCAGGTGAAGAAATCTAATAAAACCTAAATTTAGAAAAAAAGCTCCTCCGAAACTTTGTTAATTTATAATAAAATTCTTTTTTTTTTTAATACCAGATACAAAATAATGCGGTTATGCGAGCAAAACACGATAAATTCATTTTTTGAAAAAACGAGCTATGCATGGTTTTAGCATTTTCGGGACTAGAGAAATATAATTCTTAATCTTCGGTTCAAAAAATGCTATCCTATCAAAATTGTGCTTTTATAATTTTGTAACATAAAAACTGCACCTAAATCCAAGCTAATAGATTCAATACTTCGATAAAATTGGATAGCCAGCTGGATGTTAGATGGTTATTTACTGTACATGATCCTATTTGAATTTCTCTTATATCTCTGGCGTTTTTCAAATGCAGCATTTGTCTAATTATTGAGAAATCATCACGAATCGATTTATCATGTTTTGTTTGCTTACTCCTCGTATAGATATAAAAAGTCTTATATGGGTCTTATATTTGTTATAAAAGATTGAATGTGTTCCTATTCAGCAATCTTGCCAGAAGTATCTACAACAACGATGAAGTCGAAAGATGTTAAAGAGAATGTATGCATTACAATGGTCAAAAGTAAGTGGCTTCAATTTTCACGAGCACCGGCGAATATGTATAGCCTAGTCGAAAAAAATATACCTATTTTCGTGTTTTTTTTTTGTAAAAAAAAAAATACAACTTCTCTCTCAAGTTCAATTTTTCGTAATAAATAATGAGTCAATTTATACAATCTAAGAGTTATTTTTTTTCATAGATTTCAATGTAGATTTAGTAAACTTTTCGCATTTCAAAAATATCATGTTAGAACTTTACAAGTAAAATTCTTCTAAAATCGCAATATTTGCCAACTTATCGCACGCTTTGGTTAAGTTTGCGTAAAGTGAAATTTTTATCGAATATTCTTTAAACCTCAAAGAATAAAATTGAAAAAAACTCAAATGTTTACAGACTTACAATAAACACAGGCATTTAAAAATGGGGGAAAACTGAAAATTTTACTGTAACTTCGCCTGTAGGTTGACAAATGAATACTTTATGGCGAGTGTAATTAACCGCCGAGTCGAATCCTGTAGGAGAATCGAAATACAAAGTGACCAAAAAAAAAACGGTCTGTAGGTAGACAAGCGCAATAAAACAGTAGTTACCATTTGGAACGAAGAGTCAAGTAGCCTTGCAGGTGAATCCTTAGGGTGTACTCACAGTTTTGTCACTTTAACATTACTTTTACAAGAATATTTAAATCATTTCCGAGGGATGAAAAAAGACTAAAAAAAGGCATTTTTTCGGCTGGGCTATACATATATGTCGGCGCCCGTGAAAATCCAAACAGCCACTTATTTTTGACCACTCTAGTATGCATGCTCATCTAAAGCAAAATGCTGCAATATCGTGCGAGATTGACGCTTGTTACAAATTGCGTGGATGACGAGAGAGCTAATCTGACAGGTCCCAGGTCATTAATAATCTATCACTTATTGGTGTTCAGTTAGGTTTATGCCGATGTTGAGCCATTTCAAGGGGGAAGGACCATTTGTCAAAATGCTTCAATCCGTCGATGATTGGCTGCTTTACTATGCAGAACTTTTATAATTTATTACGTGTGTGTCCTATTAGAGTCTAAGTTATACTTTTTGCTGATTTTCTATACTCTCTATTCATTTCATTTTTTATCAAATCCCGATCCCTAAATAATCTGTCCATCAATGAAAACGACTTCTTTTTGAAGAAAAAGGACGAAGTATGATCTTGCCGAAATACCCAATCTTCGCGTCGCCCGTGAAGAATTTCCCTACTTAGAACCCCATTTAAAAAAAAGGAGCGCAGACGTTTTTAAATTTTTTAATTAAGCATTGATGAGGCTTTAAAAGAGGGGCATATTTAATTATTTACAAACATACTCTTGTTGATCCTACTATAAAATCATTGGATGACAACTAGATACGAATTATATTAAAAAATTCGATTGTAGGGTGTCGGTGAAACTTGCTTCAAGTTTGGCATTTTTCGCTTATTTAGAGATGCCTTGTTACGCCTAATTTCTAACCTCACCTACTAATTTTCCTCAATTTTTGTATCAGTTTTAAGTTTATAACATTTTTATTTTTGTCAAAAATACAGAAATAATCAAATAAATTGTTCTTAATAACTGTTTTTTCTTCTTCGAATTTTCGTTTTTTCCATGGGAACAAATTTGAGAACGGAACAAAATAAGAAGAAATCTATTACATTGAAAGGAATCTGAATCGATCAAAGATTTCATCAATGATATTTAACTAATTGTTGATTAATTTTAGGTAGTGTCTATATGTCCGGGCACAAGCAAAGCCCCTTCCCTTTTCCAGCTCCACGTTATTCCCCATGCTTGGTCCGTACGTTTAGACTCGACCGTCTTATAAATGTACATGAATGTACGGACTATCCGGACGTTATATAAAATTTGTTTCATCAATAAATGATTTTTCTTTGTATAATTTTATTTTATTTAAAATTGTAAATTTGCGAGCTAGAAAAGGGAAGGGGAAAGTTCTCTGTCACACCCTTCCCATTTTCCAGCTCGAAAAATAACCAATAATTATTGTTTCATGAAACTTTTTGGATCTCCCCGAATAATATTTTACTTTTGGACTAGAAAGAAGACATTTAAAAACGTTTCAAACGATTTACTCCAAAATTAGAAAAATTGGACAAAGTAAAATATTACGAAAAATGTATAGGTTAAACTGAAATTCATGAAAAATAATACTGAAAGTTAAATACTGAAAGTTAACACTGAAAAATTAAATCAGCAAAACTAAAATGTATTTGAATTAACTATGTGACACCGTGAGTTTCAAATGGCATACAAAATTGAAACGTTACGTAAAATTTTTTGGTCTGTAAGAAATACGGAAGAATGATATAAGTTCGCATCCAAATTTTGGAAAAGTATAAAATTTAAAAACAAAGGTCTGATAATACACTCAACTCCCGATATAACTACCCTCAGTTTACGTCGTTGCTGGAATTTAAGTCTTCGGAATTTTGGTGATGCGGGGACCGCGGGATCGGAAGAAAGGCGGTGCTCAGTCAAGCGTGACAAACAACATGAGGGCATGATTTATAAATTTCAAACCTTTGTCAACATTATTCTCATTTAATTAAGGCTATATTCAGATATCCAAAATTTTGGTTTCAGCTACATAATATCATTGTTGTTTCGGTTTAAAGCTATGATTCATTAATAATAATAGTCAAAATAAGTTATGCGGCAAATCTCTATTTGAAAGAATTTCACAATATCATTTGTTCGCTTTCAAAGTTAAGCCTGGCCACATCAATGATAAATATCGACGGCTTAGCTATATATTTTTTCCATCCAATATCTCCGTTTAGTTCATATTTTAATCAAAAAAATGTCTATCTAAATTAATAAATAGCATTACAAAGGTACTTGAAAGAAAGTTGAAAGTGAAGTTGAAATTTCTTTACATAACCATATGCGTTTACAGAAAAAACAAAATGTACTCTTTACAGCTATTTCAGAGTAATCTTTCAGCAAATTCTCAGGTAACACAACCTCTGACAAGTACATGATTCAAAAGGAACATGTTACTGGTTTAAATTACATGATTATGATGTCATGGCCAGTTTCTGGCTGTCTTTGACATGTAAAAAGTCAATTTGACAGATAATCCCTAAATAAATCTAAGAATGCGCGAACTATTTATTTAAAGATAATATTACAAATTTTCTTTCGCAAATATAAAATTACAAATACTAGGATTTATGAAAAGATACACTTGCATTTCTCAAAAATTAAAACTTTTTTACCTCATGGATGATTTGAATTATTTTTGGCTTGAAGTTGGATATTGTTACTATAACATTTGGCTGAAGTTAAGCATCGTACAGTTTTGAAAAAATATGGTATACATACGGAAAAAAATTAAATGTCGCAACTAAGAAGATCATAATATGTATTTCTTCTCATATATTTTTGCATATGATTTCGGAATTGGACAACTTGAATCACAGCCATAAAAAATTAATACCTTTAAAGTGGAAAACTTGAAAATTGAATAAAAGATTATGAAGTTATGTCAATAAAAATAAACAAAGCAACCATGAGAGTTTATATGAATATTACCTGATAATCAGAGGAAGTATTACTGATAGCAATATCATAAATGATGCTTTTTCTCAAAAGAACTTGTTTCCTGTGACATAAGTTAAATGTCACTAATGATATTTTGCATCAGCTTCATTCCCTAAATATAACGTGATTGTCAGACCATGGTGTTACCTGGGATGGACATTCTTTAAAAAATCTGGGAGGGCCCTGAAAAGCTTTTCCTAAGTAGGGTAATCATCTGCAAAAGTGTTTTACAAGCCATGTGTGGCTCATGTCAATTGCCTGATTAGGACCACACTAGAAGTAGGGAAAACAGGTCAAAACCTTACCAGGTCCACGTGAAGATTTCTCAGGGGGTGGCCAGGATATATTTAAAGGAATGAAAAATCCAAGAAGCTGAGTCGAAATGTGGTATTGCGGACCGATGCGATGCAGAGATAGAGGGTTGGAATGTTTATGCATTCTTGGCGCGAAGGCAATCGCAGGGTTGGCGGGTGTGTTGGCAGAAGTGGTGGATGCCGGTGAGAACCAGACAAGAGAACAATTACGCGCCGTCAGCCCCGTGACCGGTAGGGTGCTGCGAGGTGAATCAAAACTAGGTGCCCCATCATCCCCAACCACGTCTCCGCGTTCATCCGTAACCCACGTACACCCTCCCCGAGGAGTAGATTCGAATCTCGATCGGTAAGTACAACGATACGTCGTTCTCTGCATTCCAAAGGCAAATTAATCCGATTTACAAGAAATACTCCTCACCGTTTCAAATTTAAACAAAAGTGTCTCACACTAAAAGTCAATGAAGTAATGTCTCATTTGTTAAGGCTTAACTGAAAGAGTTTTTTTAGGTTTTCCATAGAGTAATAGGAAGAACTCCAAACGACAACGTGCGTGCCAATGAAAAATTCACCCTTAAGCCCGAATTTTCAAAAATAGTTTATGGGGGAAGACGCACGCTGTGTGGTAAAGAAGTACACCTCGTTTCGAGTGGAGTTTTCGCGAGAAGTTTTTGATTGGTGCCTTGTTGGCGGTAAATTTGAATTATGAATAGCCCACCAATCAAAACCCTCTCGCATACATTCCACTCAAATCGAGATGAACCTCTTCATAATTTAGCGTATGTCTTCCCCCTTAACTATGTGCGGACAAATTTCGGACACACAGTTCGTTCTCATTACTATGTTACCTCACGGGGCTTCTAGTTATATAGAAAATTCGTGTGAAAGTGGAGCTATCTATAGACACGTGGCGTCCCATCACGGTGGATAATAGAATTACATATAACCTTAAAAAGCTCTCCCAATTCATACACTACTAATTCTTGCATTATTCGCTAATAAACCAGGTAATAGCACATTTTTATTAGGTAGATCAAAATATTTACATTAAGTTGTCATATCCTACGGAAGACCAATTTACTGTAACATGTGAGGAAGGAAATTCTGTTGTGACCGCTACTGACGGGCCGATGAGCCTGGAAATTGTAGCGAGATGATTTTTCCGCGCTGAGAGAAGGAAATAGAGAAAGATAAAGAGAGAAAGCACTTGGCCCAAGGGAGTATGGTCGAGTCGAGAGCCTCTACAGAGGGCAGGAAGGCCAGCTCGTACAAAATATAGCTCCATCCTTTTCCTTTTCGTTCATTTTTGTTCGTTTCCTTCCTCTCTTTTTACTCCTCCTCCGCATCTTGCTCACCTCTCGCAGTTTCTCTTTCTGTCCGTGGATCGCTTCTCTAATTTTCAGCGCGATCAAACATTATTTTCTGCCCACCAAACCGCCCTTTCCACCCTAGCCAAGTTTCACGTAACTGATATTGGGAAGTTTTTCGTTTCGCCGGAGATATAACTTCGCAGTTCAAGATTTCGTTTTTTCTTTCATCTTGCACGCTTCGTCCCTGCTTTTTCCTCTTGGCTTAGAGAAATGTGAAAGAAAAATGAAAACACATTATGCAGAGGCCTAAACTGATTATAATTTCGGTTTACAGAATTTAATTTGCTTCTCCGCCTTCTTCAAAAAAAAAAAAATCTGCCCGCTGAACGCGTGCATTCTCATCGCGCGCTGCGCGCGCGGCTGACAAGTTTCAGCGCACCTAGGGCGCGCGTCTGTTGAATCTCGCGCTTCGCGCTCGGTCTTTGCACTTCGTCCACATTTGTGCACACACCTTTTAAAATTAAAGGCCAAAGTATTGACAACTGTAATTTGGTGATTGTGAATTCTCTTTTGTGAAAGCTCCGTCGGCTTTAACGAACACACTCTCATCACGTGTCTCGTGAGGAAAAAAGGTTGAAAGCAAATTTTTAGATCTAATTTAAAAACAATTTTATTATTAAACATTTTCTTGTACCTTGTGTCTTTATGTCCAAAAATTAAATTTGTTTATTTATAATATCATTTTTCACGATTAAAACAAAAACAACTTTTGTTGATTCATCTTTTTTCGTATCTTGCATTGTATGACCGCAAAATGGAATTTTTGATTTTTAATTATTTTTTGTGCGACCAAAATTTGAATTTACGATTTTTCAAGAAAATTAGTATTGAAACAAATGTATTATCATTGTCTTGTTTTTACAATTTTAAAAAAGTGCGCATCCTGTTAGAAAAATATTGTTATCAAACATTTTACTTCAACTTGTGTCATTTTTTCCAGAAATTTAATTTGTTTATTTTCAATGTTATTTTTTACGATCCAAACTAAAAATACGCATCCTAGCGTAAGGTGGTTCTAAGCAAATTTGTATATATAATTTAGGCGAAAAATGTTGTTACATAAAATGCTCTTGTAGCTTGGGTCCTTTTTCCAAAATGTTAATTTTTTTACTAATAATATTTTTTTTTATAATAAGAGTTTATAACAAATGTTCAGATATTTTTTGGTTGAACAACTTTTGTCTTTTCATTTTTTTCGTCCCTTGTGTCATTTTTCTAAAAATTTAATTTTTTAATTTACAATCTTATTTTTTACGATTAAAAGAAAATCTACTCGTCCTATTTGAAAATCATTATCAACCAATTTTATAGATCCTTTTTGGGTGAAAAACTTTTGTCTATTAAGTTTTTTTTTTTTCGCACCTTGTGTCGTTTTTCAAAAAATTTAATTTTTTAATTTTTAATTTTATTTTTTACGATTGAAACAAAAACTATCAAAACATTATTGGTGACAAATTCGGATGAGTTTTTACTCTTTTTTGAAAGAGCAACTTACGTTTATTTATTTTTTTCATATCTTGTGTCGTTTGTCCAAAAATTTAATTTTTTTATTTTTAATGTTTTTTTACGAATAAAACAAAAACTACGCATCCCATAAAAAGTGATGAATAACATATTTGTACATTTTTTCTGGGTGCACAATTTTCGTTGATTTTTATTTTTTCGTATCTTGCATAGTTTGATCGCAAAATGGAACTTTTTATTTTTCATTATTTTCTGTGCCAACAAAATTTGAATTTTCGATTTTTCGAAAAAAATGAGAAAGTTGTTATGATAATCTTGTAGAGCTTTCAAAAAGCAACGTTTTTATTATCTTGACTTTTTCTCAAATCGTGCGACGTTTGGCTTGAAATGTTCATTTTCGTTTGTTTTTTTTATTTTGAAAGTGCTATAACTCTGATAATTTTTTTTATCGAAAAAATTCATTAGGATACATTGTTCGTCTTTTCCTGTACTACAAATAGCCGTACATAGAATTTTGTAATCTTGAAAAAAATGGTCTCAAAAATTTTGAAAATGTCTTAACTTTTTGAATTTTCATCCAAAATAGCTGGTTAACGAACTCGTTCTTTCTTTATAGGCATTAAAAAAGTGTGCTAAAGCACAATTCAATTTGATCAATCTTGCGAAAGTTATCGTGCCTACACGATACTACAGGCAGACAGACAGACATACAGACACCATCGTAAAAATCGTTTTTTCGGACTCAGGGGGTCTTAAAACGTGGAGATTTGGTGAAAACCAACTAAGTCAAATTTTACATAAAACCAATACCTTGTCATTAGGATGAGTATGTAATATTATTAAAATGCATAAAATAAAAAAATTCAAATAAAAAAGTCAGAATTTTGATGATCTTTAGTATCATACGACTACCATCCGAATACAACCGTGCGAAGCGCTGCTCAACTTCGGTGATCGAATGAGGAGCCCTAAAAAATTCCATGTGTCCAAGCGAAGACATGGCCGTGACTACATGTATCGAAATTTCAGTACGAATAGTTGGATTCTTTCGGTACTAATAGCGAAATCTGGAAAAGAGGCTATTTCTACTGAAATTTCTGTAAAAACAGCTACATTCTTTCGGTACTTGTAGGCACAATATCAAAAAATAAAATAAAAATTGCAGACTTCATCTTTGGATTTTTTTTAATGAAGGTTCAAGGTTAAGATATTCAAAATTAAAATTGAAAAAAAATAGAAAATTAACTTTTAAACAAAGTACGATTTTCAAATATGCAAGGGTATTCAGAAGATTTATATTCAAAGTTATTCATAATAAAAAGTTTTATTTCAATTAATTCTAAAAATGTTAGACCTTTAAAATCCTGACGAATGTCGTCTCTCTGGAATAAATGAATAAATAAAATATGTCGCTAAAAAGAGGGTGATATAAAACGATGGCACCAAGCAGTTTATACTCTTTGATACTCTTACTTAAGTATTAAAGCATTCACCCTTGAAACAGAACTACCGCGCTTATTATATCTACCCTTCATGAAGGTGAGAATTAACTTTTCCTCTGACAAAGTTACTGAAGATGATGTAATTTCCTGAAATAAAAATAAGAAGAGTATGAAAGTAAACATTAATTCAATTTTATTGGTATTTTCTCCCAAATTCCTGAAATAAATTTGGGAACGTCCATTAATTACATAAGGATGATTTTTTAAATGTTAGCACCCCCCCCCCTTCCCTATTGTAAGGCTTCGTAAGATTTTTAGGAACAGCTCCCTCCCATTCTCACATGAGATTTCATATTTTTTACTTAATATAGCAACAATATATAAATTATTTTGAGCGTAAACCAGACTTTCATTCCAAAGGATTAGAAGAGGTTTCACAGATTTCAAATGATTTTAAACGATTTGAAGAGTTTGAAGAAATGGCTTAAAAAGTATTTCGAAGAATTACAAAATTTTTAAGGATTTTAACGAAATTCCTCAATCTTTTTAATGATTTTATGGGATTTCAAGAGCTACTGAAGGATTTCGAAGGATTTTAGGGGTTTCAAACAATTAAGAACGATTTCCGCTGATTGCAAAATATGTGAAGGGATTTTAATGGATTCTAAGAGATTTTGAAATATTTTGAACGAAGACACGGGATTTCAAAGGAATTTAAAGGATTTCAATAGATACCAAAGTATTTTTACCAATTTTGATAGATGTCAGTAGATTTTACTGGACCTTCATAAGATTTCAAAGGATTTGACGGTAATTCAAAGGATCTGCAAAGATTTAAGAGAATTCTATAAATTTTAATGCATTTTAAGAGATTTAAAGGAGTTATGATGATTTCACGAAATAAAAAAAAGATTTCAACAGATTTTAAAATATTCCAAACTATATCTACGGATTTTAGGGGATTTCGTAACATTTTAAAAAATTTAATGGAATTTTAAAGGATTTCTAGGTATTATAATGGAAGTGGGACGATGATAGTGGCGGTCAAGGTGTAGGCTGTGGACCCACTCTGTCGGCTTGCGGGTTCGATTCCCGTCTCGCACTCTGGAACAGCCTCGGCGGCCCACAGTGCATGATCTAAGAATACACGGTCTAGCCACGCGCAACTAAAAAAAAGTTAACCAATAGGAAGAATTCAGCCACCGGCGGCCATATTGTATAAGTTAGCGCGCGAGAATGTAGTATATTGGAAGGGACGTAAATGTCATGAGAGGAGGTTTCAAGTAAAAGATAAAGTAATTGTACAATTTATAAATCAATTAAATTAGTTTGAAAATAATCTAATAGATAATATAAAATATTAAAAAATATATAACTTATTATCCTTGTAATGTAGAAGAAATATGGATAACATAACCTCTCAATGCACATGAAAAATTGTACCTTTTAACGAAAATAAAATCAAGTACCTTTGCCTGAAAAGAAAAAAGAAGTTTGTTTTGGGTCTCAAAGCACAAATAAATAAATGCAAAATATCGATATCATAGTCTGTATTATGATATATGTTTAAAAAACCTCTCACTGTACACAGATAAACATATTCACACCTTATATTCGCATGAAATAATGAATTTACAATATATAATAAATAAATAAAGATACAAGGTTTGCAACGTATAATTTAAAATGATATAAGCATATGACACGAAATTCTACAGTTGTAATTTCATGAAGGATATTTCAAATATCGCAATTATAGGATTGATTATAGAAAACAATATAGGAATATTTATAGGAAAAATTATATAAATAATTATCGAAAAAATTATGGGAAAATAATTCTAGACATGGATAACTTAAAAATATTGAAATAATTATCGCCAAAAATAGAAGAAAGTATAAATGAATAATGTATTCTGAACAATTCACACAGAAAAGTATATAAAGAATTGACATATTGAAAGAAGTTTTGTCAATTGTTCATGTAATACTGTGTAAGTATTTCAAAATAAATCATTAATTTATACATCCACATTTTGAAATAATTATTTCAATATCTTTATATTATTCATTCCTGTAATTATTTCCCTATAATTTTTCCTAAGATTTTTTCTATAATCATTCCTGAAACTTTTCCTATAATAGCGAAAAATTATAGGAAATTCATTATATGAAAATCATCATAGGCTTATGCGTCATGATTTTCCGATCATACTTAAGGGTTATGCTATTTCACGTTAAAACTGTATCAATTGTGTGAGTATTACAATGTTTGCAGTTGACACCAATTCACAAAGCAGACTTTACGATAAGAAGAGAATAATTGAGAAAAATTCTGAATCTAAATGTCCATGAATAGGCGATTTTTTCGCGAGCTTGGTAACTTCATTGCTTGGAAAATTCGTCTTTTTGGTTCAAAATTCAACTAGTTTACTTAAAGATTCACTATTCCAGTTGAAAATTCATCTTTTTTATTGAAAAATTATATTATACTTGAAAATTTATATCTTTGTTCCAAAGTGTACACAGAAAAAACAGAGGGATCAGTGATGTTGCGGCTCAAGTAAAACTTGGGATCATTTAGAACTTAGGCTCTAAAGGAACTCTTATTGAGGGTTCCTTTTTAGTTCTTTCATATCCGATAGATGGCAATCGGCGGGGGCCGACGTTTTCAACTGCGCATGTGTCGAGAAGCGCGGGCCTTTTTGAAATCAATAAATAATATGAATAGTCATACAGATAAATATTAACAAACGTTCTTTATTCTTTTTTAAAACAAATTAAATTGAATTATAGAAATACCTAGCTTCTTGAAAAAATTTAATATGAACCTAATATTGCAAGTGTATATTATATCATTTTAAATAGTCCCGCGCTTCTTGTGCATGCGCAGTGGAAAACATCGGATTTTCGACATAACCATAAAAACGGTCACATTTCATCTGCGATATCTTCCTTTCAATAATTTTTAATTTCTATGATTTTAGTTTCTTCATTATATTTTTCCCAGTGCAATATTATTTAATTCGAATTGTAAAGCCAAAGGTGCATCATTAACTTGTAAAATTTTGTAAGTGAGTCAAGGCAGAAGTGACAAAAAGGTTCTATTAGAACCATTTCAATCCATACTTTGGGTTCATTTGAAAACCATTTATCATTTTAGGTTCCTTTCCAGCAAGAGAGGTTCCTTTTTGTTGCAGCTCCTTTGGAACCAAAAATTGGTTCTAATAGAAACCCCAGTTTTTTCTGTGTAATTACTTTTTGGAACATTTTTTTTTGTCAACTATTCCTTTTTTGGTTGAAGTATGATATTTTTAATAGGGAAATTTTTTTCGTAAATGCAAACTGATATTATTGGTTTAAAATTCCATTATTTAAGTTGGAGATTCATAATTTTAGTAATCAGAGATATAATCCACGGAAAATATGTAAAAAAATTAGACATATATACGTGCAATCTGGAAATTGACTTAGTAGGTTATGTTTACAATTACAGCTATTTCGTACACTTATCAATATGTATAATACAACTTTATAATACACCAAAATATTTATATTTGCCGGATGGCCACGTTATATTCACTTTAGTAGTCTCACACTGAAAAAAATAGTTGGTTGGGACAACTAATAAAGTAGTAGGGCCAACTACTTCAGTTTGTAAAATATGCCGCTGCTATTTAACTGGTTGGGGCTACTACTTTTATTCGCAAGATTGGTAGTAGTTGTCCTTACTACTTTACTTGTTGTCGCGACAACTTTCGATGGTACATACTATTTTCAGGTAGTAAGCCTGACCACTTTAATTAGTACGTCTTACTATTAAATTAGTTAGTCTTACAAATAAGTTAGTTGATCTCACTACTTAAAGTAGTAATCCTTACTATTACAATTAGTAAGTTGTACTATTTAAAATAGTAGTCCTTACTATTTAAATTAGTAGTCCTTACTATTAAAACTAGAAAATTGTACTACATATTAAAATGACTGACTCGTGGACTATTGAGAAGTTAGTACTTCTCAATACTGAAATTATAGTAAATTTTACTATAATTTCTCTATAGTGGACACCAGAGCGTCCTCAGGACTTCATATAGAGACCAGATCCTGATAAGACGTCATGTCGAAATACAACTACATGCCCATTGGCATGTTAATGAAAAACCACTGTAATTTCGATACACAAGAACTCCAATATCAGGCCAGTTTCAGAGGTTGCCTCGCAGAGCCGTGGCACTAAATCTTCGTTGGATGAATGGTGCGGGGTGGACACGCATTGTTGACACTGCTTCTTCGCTGAGAAACTGCGTGGGCCAGCAGTTCTAGGAACAACTAAATCAGTCTGCCTTATATTGGAGTTCCTGTGTATTTAAAAGTGCAGACTTGCAGCAGTAGTAAGTCTATTAGAAAATTTAGATCGATGCGATAATCTTCACGGTCTTCACTACTGCACAATTCACAAAAAGGTTAAGATGAAAATGGCGACGATCGAGAACATGACGCGATATTTCGGTGCGCATGTTGGCAGCACTGCTCAGGTTTCAGTTCTGCCAATGTCGCCAAGGAGGGAAACTTGTAACTGTTACTACTTTTATTTGTTGGAAAATAAATTGGTGGTAAATGTAACTACTTTATTTGTTGTCACTAGAATTACTATCGCTACTAATATAACCTACGTAGGATTACTAACGGCGACTTTTTGCCGCAGTAAACTGGCTAGTTACTTTTACCATCGAAGTGCTTGTCGCATCTAATACCATCTCTACTAATAAAGAGCTTCTTGTCACAACTAACCATTTTTTTCAGTGCACTTTCAAACGTGTATTTTCGATAAAAACTGCACTCCAATTTACGCAAAGTTGATCTTAACGCGTTGCACTTGCACAAACGGATAGCGTCAGCAGTGTCCGCTTCTTTCACGTCATTTGAATATTGAGAATTTTCGCAGGTATTGACATTGATTTACAATATAGCCATAATTCATGATTTCGAATCTTTTGAGTGAAGACCGAGACGCTAACGGTTGCTATGGTAACAAAATGGCGGCCGATGGCTGAACGCGCGAGTGGGGACGAAACTGTGACCGCTTAAGGCTAGACCGTGTATTCTTAGATCATGCCACAGTGGACCTTTTTTGAAATTCTGTCTCAAAATCGTAGAACTTTGGATCGAAATGACTTAGAGGGATATTTTTTTTTTAAATTAGAGAAAAAACCTTTCCGAATATAGAAAAATAATGGAGAAAGTCACACAAAAAATTGTTACTTTGAAAATCTGTGTTGAAGATGGAATTTTTGGCAAAAAAAAATCGTTTATTGAATACCAAAATCGCTTAGATTTTACATTTTTTGTGCTATACATGTTTTTATATAGATTTTTGCATGCCCAATCCGAATCTGGCATGTAAATCGTTGTTAGACAAAATCCAAAATGGCGGAGCCAATATGGTAGAATAAAATTGTGAAACAAAACCGATTTGACTAAAATTTGCTACACGGTGGTTTTTCAGATCGCTGATTACAAATCCAAGGTCAAAACTTAAAAATTCAAAATGGCGGACCAAAATTGTAAAAGGAAACCGAGTTGACTAAAATTTGCTACAATGGGGGTTTTCGGGTCGCTGATTTCAAATCCAGGCTCACAATTAAGAAATTCAAAATGGCGGATGCAATATGGCGGACAAACATTGTAAAAGGAAACCGATTTGACTAAAGAATGCTACTCGGGGGTTTTTCGGGTCGCTGATTTTAAATCCAGGGTTAAAATTGAAAAATTACAAATGGCGGATCGAATATGGCGGACCAAAATTGTAAAAGGAAACCGATTTGACTAAAATTTGTTACAAGGGGGTTTTTCGGGTCGCTGATTTCAAATCCGAGGTCAAAATTGAAAAATTAAAAATGGTGGACCAAAATTGTGAGATTATTATGCAATCCTGAAGGTTTAAAGCGATTTCAAAAATTTGAATAGATTTCACGGAATTTCAATGAATTTGAAGGAATTTCCACAGTTCTTTCTAAGCATTTCAAGGGATTTACAGGGAGTTTAATTGTTTAAAGATATTTCAAGGGAATATGTACGTCATGTACGATATCCAAAAAAATTTTAATTCTTAAATTTTATTTTTAATTTTAATTTTTAAATGAATTTACGGGATTTTAAAGGAGCAGCCAAAACAGGTTTTAATTAACATATTGAAAAAAACATAGAAAGAGGAGACTGCGTGAGAAATTATTTTGGCTCTCCCCCCCCTGTCTTTCCAAATAAGGATTCTTAGTATTTTCTGGACCCCCTTTCCCCAAAGAAAGCCCCACGTATGTTATGGACCCTCTCCTGGTTATTTTGAGCCAAGAAAGGAACAAATCGTACTACGTGTTTTTGAGAAAAGCGATTTTTTTATTTATAACGATTAAAAATCTCATTGTTCTCAGAAACAACGCAAAATATGAAAAGTAGTTCATGGCTCAAAATTGTTTCTCTTCCTGAAATCAGTAAAATTATACCTCTACTACTGTTTATTTTGCGTATTTTAAACAATTTTTCAACAACAACAAAATAGAATAAATCGATACAAATGGAATAAACTAGTATGTATTTTAATGAACTTCATCATTTCATTATTTTAAATGTTTGTTTTTAGTTCAAAAACAATGTAACGAACATTTTCCATGAGAATATTAACGTTCCTCGCGATACTACGCTGAAAACACCAGTTCTCGTGAGATCACTGAAGTTAAGCATTGTTGGGCGCGGTTAGTACTTGGATGGGTGACCGTTCAGGAATACTGCGTGCTGTTGGCCCGTCTTGGGTGTGGTGGGCCCACATTGGTAGTAAATATCCACCTAGAAACACTACCCGAATCGGGTAGTGAGGCAATGAACTTTCGAGTTCGAACTGCTAATCAATGTATGTATGTATATTAACGTTCCTCAGATCCAAAGTAAAGAGAAATTGGTTTTTATTTCTAATATTGACGAAACATAATTTTTGACCATTAAGAATCTCATTTTTGTCGAAAAAGACGCAAAATATGAATAGTAGTTCATAATTCAAAATTGTTCTACTTCTTGAAATCTATAAATGAAGTTACCAGACGTTCACCTAGTGTATTTAACCAATGAAAAAAAAATTTAATTTAACATTGCTATTACAGTAGAAACAAACGTGTTTAAAAATAAAATGTTGAAGTTAGTTTAACTGAATGCTCTTTTAGTCGATTTTTATCAAATTTTTTCATGAAAAAAACAGAGACTCATGTAACATGTTCTTCACATTGTTACTAAACTAAAAAAAACGTTTTTAAAAATAAAATGTTTTTCCCTATTTTTTGGGGATAAAATTGTTTAAAATGCAAAAAATAAAAATCTAGTCAGAGTATATTTTCACAGATTTCAGAAAAGAGATAAATGTTGAACTATAAGCTGTAAGTCATATTTTGCGTCGCTTTTTGAAAAAGAGTTTATTAATCGTTACCAATGAAAAAATATTTTTTCTTAAAAACGCTTAGTACGATTTTTTTCTTTATTGGATGAAAATAACCGAGGGGCATCCCCGAAATACGTGCAAAAGGAAAGCTGGATGTGCAAGCATTTTTGGGTTCAACTTAACCGAGGCTAGCCGTGCCCCTTTACCATCTTAGATTCTGGATTTCCATATGAATATGATTTTAAAAAGAAACTATTAATAAACTTATTCATGAATGTATTCCATTCTCCAATTCTTTTCTCTCTATGACTGTTTTAAACTTGTTTGAATCAGCGAGAGAAGTGCAAAGAGTCGCAGATTAGTTTCATGAAAAGCAGTAAGCTCGAACAAGGCTCGCGTCGCGAGAAAGTTTTATTGTATTTTTTTCATTAACAAGTCCTGGCTGTCCCCAAGAGGACTCGAGCAAAGTTGGCGGCGAGTTTTAGCGAGACTTTTGTTAATGTTCGGAATTAACGGAGTAAGGAGACTTTAAGTCATAAGGCCTCTCGGGAGGCCGTGGTTCGACGCGAACTTTCACGATTCTTTATTTCTTTATCAAGTCCAACCCTCAGTCCCCCTCAACCTTTCTCTTTCCAAAACTTCTGCTTTAACCGCGACCTCTCGCTATACGCTCGCACTTCATAATTACCTTGTTCGACATAATTCTCTTATTTTCACACCAATTATACTCTTTCTAACTGCTGGCTAAGGCTTAATTCTATACATTGAAATAATAAAAAATAAATTTTGACACATTCTTGAAAATTTCATTCAAGTCAACAAGAACTGACTGCAGATGGGATATAAAAATACCACAAGCTGGCTAGATAAACTTCAAACAAAAAATTCCAGGCTATTATGTAATATATATATATATATATATATATATATATATATATTATTAATTGAATATATTGAAACTCCGAAGTCAAATACACTGGAAATCCCATTTAGGTGTGATTACGCGTCTGGCACTCAATGGCCTGCACTTAAATCGAACACAACATTCGCTCTCTCCGAACGTAAACATTCAGGGCCGCGTGACTAACGCGCTGAGAGTGCGGCCTTCATGCTTTTTGTCACGCTTGACTGAGCACCGCCTCTCTTTCGGCCCCACGGATCCTCTCATCACCATTATGCGAAGGCTGAAATTCCAGGAACGACTTAAATGGGAGATACTTTAATGGGATTCCCAGTGTATATAATGTAACATATAAACTTATAATGTAATTGTAATTGAAAGTAATTTATTAAAAAAGTCCCTTTAAAGTCCCTTAGTAAGTGATTTTAGACTTCACAGCTAAAAATTCTCTCAAAACAGGGGAAATAGGTTGATTTTAAAAAAAATAGCGGAAGAAATTCTTTTAAATAAAATTAATGTAAGTACGATATTCCTGAGATTTCAAGTCGAAATGTAAAATGTCAATTTTCAACCAAAGAGTATAGTTTTTGATCTAAAAAGTCAAATGTTTTGGAAAAAATTACTCTTTTAAAACGAAAAAGATGAACCTTGAACAAAAAAATTAATTCTTAACCAAAAAGTTGCATTTACAATCAAATAGTTCAACTTTCAAGCAGAAAAGATAATTTTTTATAAAAAACTAGAATTTTTAACCAAGAAACATGCTTTTCAAACCAAAAAACATGACTTTTTGGCTAAAAGATTAATTTTCAATCCAAAAAGAAGAATTTTCTACCAAGAAATATGCCTTTTTAAATAAAAAGTTGAATTTTCAACAAAATCATTACATTTTTAACAAAATAGAATCAAATAGTATAATTTTTAATAAAAATAGATGAATTTTGGACAAAGAGTATAATAATAGACCTTTCAGTTCAAAAGAATTAACTTTTAAGCATAAAAGATGAAATTTCAACTAAAAAAGTTGACTTTTCTACCAAAAGATGAATTTTCAATCCAAAAGGATGAATTTTCTATCCAAAAAGACGAATGCTCAACAAAATAATTGAATTTTTAAACAAATAGTATTTTTTTCACAAAAATAAATGAATTCTGGACCGAAGGTATGATAATAGACTTTTCAATTCAAAAGAATTCACTTTCAATCATAAAAGATGATTTTTCTACTAAAAGATGCATTTTAAATCCAAAAAGACGAATATTCAAGTAAACTACTTGAATTGTAGGCAGATAAAAACTTTTTAAGAAAGTAGTTGATTTTTCAATGAAGTAATTAAAATTTCCATCAATTAGTAGCATTTTTACAAAAATAGGTTAATTATAAAATTAAAATAAAATAGTAGACTTTTCAAATAAATAGAATTAACTTTCAATACAAAAAATGTTCTTTTGAAAAAATAATTCAATTTTCAACAAAAAAAAAAGGAATTTTTCACCAAATAGTAGAATTTTCAACCAACAGAGATGTAGGGGAGACCACCCTACAGTAGACAATGATCCTACAGTAGATAATCCTTAATTATAAGCACAAATATAAGTAAAATAATCGATCATAATTTAAATATTTTAACACGTATAGTGTCTTAACTATTAATTATATGAAATTAATTATATGTAATATCCATTTGTATTTTTAATTAATGATTATCTACTGTAGGATCATTACACAGCCACAAACAAAATTTTCTGGCCTGGGGGTCAGACCATGTTTATTATATGTTTTTGGGGTCGCTGAAACCGAATGCGAAGTCCATTTTACCCCATCCCGTCAGGTTTTTGACATAACCTCAAAAAGTCTTCACAGCCACACAAAAATAAAGAATAATTTTGGCCTGGGGGTCATTTTTACTAAATGTTTTTGGGGCCGCTGAAACCGAAGTCCATTTCATCCCATCATGTTAGGCTTTTGACATGACCTTGAAAAAATATTATAATCCAAGCCCAATTAGCCCGTTATAGTTCAAAAGAAGAGAATGACTAAAATTCTATCTACCTGTAATTTGTTATTCATTATTTATAATTTTCAAGGTTACGTGGTTATTGGAATTTTAGGTTATAGGGTAAAGAGGCTATGGGGTCAAGGGATGAAGGGGTCGAATGATTATGGGGTCAAAATATTATGAGGTTCAATATATTAGGTATGACGGGCTAATTGGGCTCAGATTATAAGATTTTTTAAGTTTTCTGTAAGGATTCTGTAAGTTTTCTGTAAGGAACCTGACAGGATGGGGTGAAACGGACTTCGGATTTAGTTTCAGCGAACCCAAAAACATATAGTAAAAATGGCCTGACCCCCAGGCCAGAATTATTTTTATTTTTGTATGGCTGTGAAGACTTTTTGAGGTTATGTCAAAAACCAGACGTGATGGCGTAAAATGGATTTCGGATTCGGTTGCAGCGACCTCAAAAACATATAATGAGCATGGTCTGACCGCCAGGCCAGAAAAAATAACCTAAAATATAATATAGTTAACATAAAAAAAAAAGAATTAACCAACCAAATAATAGAAGTTATAACAAAAAAAGATGAATTCTGTACCAAGAATATAATAGTAGACTTCCGAAAGCAAAAAATCACTTTTAACCAAAAAAGACGACTTTTCTAAACAAAAAAAAATGAATGTTCAATCCAAAAGGACCAATATTCTATCCAAAAGGATGAATGTGCAATGTAGACTTTCCAATTTGAAGTAATTAACTTTTATCCAAAAATAGTTGAATATTCTTACTGGCTTCCATTAATCCAGTTAAGAGAAAAAACAAAAACAAAAGAGGAAAAAGCGCAACTTTCTTCAAAACTTGGGAAAAATAGGAATTTAAAACAAGGGAAAATAGGGAGTAGGGAAAATAGTGTGAAGTACCGTAGTTTAATCAACCGCAGTGGAAATTCTGCGCAAGGAAGCAACTGATGTTATTTCAGAATATAAATTGTGACATTCCGCAAGAAAAGGACCCGTTTTGTCGATCGTAGTTCAGGAGATATTTCCAATTTTGTACCCCAGGATCTAAACTATAAATTTTGGTTTTTGGATAGGAAATAATATTTCTCGAAGAGCGATTTTTCAATTTATCTGCGAAACATTAACTTTAAAATCTTCGATATTTTAACGGAACACAATTTCAAATACATTGTTTTCGAAAAGCGCGACGATAGTTTTTGCAAAAGTAAAAACAAATCTTGAAAATTCCCGTTCTCTGAAAATATTCCTGGCTATTTCCCGGCTTTTTCCCGGCGCTCAAAATTGTAGGTTAATTTCTGGTTTTCCCGGGCATTGTCCATCCTGTACTAATTAGACAATCTAAGTTTAAACTTTGTAGCTTCACTTGATAAAAACTAGGATTTTCTAGAGAAGGGAAGAAGATGAATAGTGCTTGTAATATTAATTAGTGTAGTTGAGCCCAATGCTTCTGACTTATGTACACACAAGGCACGCGTTACGCATAATATAACATGATTGCACCATGTTCTGCTCGGACCTACGATTATCATGGCAATTCGCGTACAGCACATACGTGCTCGTTATATATCACATATGTCGAAATGGATTCAGTGTGTAGTTGGTTGACGGCACTGGGTTGTAACTAATCAACCGGCTGTCCAGGCAGATCGATCCCTTCTGCCGTATTCACACTACCCTCGACATACAGGAAATCTTAATCGAACCTCTGCAAGACATGAGTTGTCTCTGCTGGCTGACGCCTCACAAGATAAGTAATCCTATTCAAAGATTAATTTCATGAAATTCCTACTGATTTAGCTGTAATCATATTTATCAATTCTGACATTTAAATATTCTAACTGAAACTTTTCGTTCCCTTTTAACTGTAAAGTAATGTGCGTTCTATTTTTTTCGATCAGAGTCCGTAGCCATCGACTAAACTCATAAATCTGCACGCCCGATAGTATTTTTTCACGAGTTTGCAAGAGACTTGATGAACTATCTCGATTACGCTACACGGCTGTGATTTGTCCTCAAGTAGATAATTTTTTGCTTTAAATATAAAAGAAGAAAACTTGCTATTTGTTTTTATTGCTTAAGTATTTACGAAAAAGTCTTTCAATAATCCTTGAAATTTGAAAACAACTTGCACCGATCACAACGTGATCCGATGTAAAATCAAATGAGAAATCAGTGAGCGCGTTTCGCTAATGATGCAAAAATTGAGACAGCTTTATTAAGTTGAGGGAAGTTACTCGAATTAGGTTAGACCTTACCCTCTTCAACGAGCCTGCAAGCCACCCTCACTTCTAATTTTATTTATTACGCAATTTAAAAATCGATACCGTGCACCGATTTCTGTTGCTTATCAAATAACGATTAACGAACCATCTCTTATTTGATACCAATACTTGTTATACTTTTTTATTTCGTCGAGTGATAAGATAAAATTTGAGAGATGACATGTATGCTAAGGATGAGAAGCCAGCTTCTGCATAAGAAGACGCTAACTAGTACACCATAATAGGAACTCAACTCAACGCTAACCAAGTTAATATAATCCGATTAACCAACGACTAAGGGATGAGTTGTCAGGAAGGGAAGAAGAGCGAAGGGATAAAAGCTGTGCCATCAAGTCTCTTCATTTATCATTAATTAACAATCAATTTGCAGGTTCAAGTTCATTGACTCTATTTCAATTCTGATATAATTAAAGGGTTCTTTTTAATATTTCATCTCTCTCCAGGATATATTCTTGGAATGTTGATACGACGACATGCATCACGAATGACAACTAGAGAAGATTGGATCCGCTCTGGTTTAGTGAGCAATTAGTAAGTAGTGCGAGCCCAGATTACAAAATTAGCTAGAACGCTTCCTATCTACGTCACTCCTCGTACGTTTTGGGATTAGATGAACCTCTCAAGTACTGTCAACCTGGCAGATCCTTCGAGACCTTGGTCCACAACCACATATTTTATCGAGTAATTGAAGCATAATTGGGTAATTGAATTTAATGCATTTAATATAGTCTTTCGAAATGGGCTCTGCCCTTGCTTTTATGCATTTCATTAATGCTTTATATAAACAAGGAAAGATAAAATTTTACGACAGTGAAAACTTTTAAGGTGTGAGAAGACTTAGGAACCCAATGGGAAATTAACAACTGGCGCAGCATTGGGTCAGTACTGGCCAGAGTTCGACAGTATTGGCATGGTGCTGATACCCAATACTGGCGTCGATGTGGCGTAATCTTGGGATGATAACGCTGTTTAGTACTGATTGCCAACTTCGGGTCTGTACTAAAATACTGTACTGGGCATCGGTATTGGCGCAGTAATGACTATAAGTACTGTGATTTAATACTGGGGCAGTCGTGGGTATAAGTAATAGTGAAGTACTGAAGTACTCACGCCTACCCTGAAAGGGAAATGGCTTAATGGTATACTGGAAGTAAGTATTAGCACAGTACGGTGAATGAGTACTGTCAAAGAAGCCGGTGAAGTACTGGGCACCAGTATTGGCGATGTACTGGCATGAAGCAGAAATGATAATGATGTTCAGTACAGACTACCAGTATTGCTACTACACTAGCGGCTTTCGCCGCTAGAAAACATTCTAAATGACAAAAAAGTTCATATCAAATATTTTTTTGCTGTCAAATATTCAAAAAATTGATGTGTCTGAATCCCTGAGGAGCACTAAAAAAGAAAAAAGGTTAAACAAATTCAAAATAACACCTATTCTTTAAAAATTGGTGTTATTTTTATTGTTTTTTATGACACATGCATGATTTCAGCCCTTTTCGATGCCTATGAAGCGGGGCTAAAGCTCTACTTTTGACGGACTGAAAAGTGACGTCCGCAATTTATTATTCATCCCGTTTCATATAGTCCGTTCTACGCTACTACCATTGCAGTACACATGCCAGTACTCGGCCGAGATCCGGCAAAAAGTCGTGAGACAATAGTTTGCCCT